>PYHX02000413.1:62076470-62413970 GCA_004302925.2 Cochliomyia hominivorax
TAAATTATAACCTACAAAACTTTGTCCTACAAAAAGTGTTCCAAGATATACCGTCGACCTATTTCCTATGTTTAAACAGTACCGGGAGAACTTGGTAGATGAAAGAATTTCCAAAAGAACTTTCAACACACCCGGAAATTGAAGTCAAATTTTTTTGGATACTGGATGATGAAACATATGTTCTGGAAGGTTTTCGCAACTTCCTGATCAAAAATTTTATGTTGCTGATGCTCGGTGAAATGATGAAGAAAATTATAGGACCAATCAATATTTCACAAGAAGAAACCAATGATTTATTACAAAGAGTTTTATAAATACCGAAATTTATATATATATATATATATATATATATATATATATATATATATATATATATATATATATATATAT
This sequence comes from Cochliomyia hominivorax, assembly GCA_004302925.2. NCBI lineage: Eukaryota > Metazoa > Arthropoda > Insecta > Diptera > Calliphoridae > Cochliomyia > Cochliomyia hominivorax. The sequence continues at coordinate 62,076,861 of PYHX02000413.1, forward strand.
ATATATATATATATATATATATATATAATATATATATATATATATATATATATATATATATATATATATATATATATATATCCTTCCAATCAAAGTAAATTATTAATAAGGTTTCCTAAAGGAGTTTATGTCCTAATTACACTGGAAGTAAGACGTTATTACAAGTATGGCGTATGATAAAACAAATCAAAGATTTGAATTCTAGGATTATTGGTATATTTATTTTTTGTATAAAATTCATTATAAGTAATTTTTAATTACTTCAATTACTTCAACTTTTTCAATAATTTTGTCTACGTGTAAGCACCCTACCTATTTTTATAAAGGTATAATATTTACATCCTAAAAGTAGCAAGAAAAATAATAATTTATCACAATATCCATTGACATGAAGCGTTGAATGTCCTTGTCAACTGTTAAAAAGGCAAATAGTCTATTAGAAACAATTTCTGCAAATTTGGATTATTTAGAAATAAATGAATGAATGAATGAATGAATGAATGAATGAATAAGTAAATAAACATTTGTTTACAGGTCAGTATTTTTGTTTGACAAATCTATTAATTTATTTGCTGTCAATATGGCTTTAGCTGCTGTTTCAAATTTTCGCTTCCTTGATTTATTAATTTAGTTCTTACTAAAATATTAAATGAAAAATATGATATTATGAAACTGTTGCATTTTAGAACACCTATAAATAAATAATTCACTGTGTCGCTTTTTAAGGCAACACAGTAAAATGCATACACTTTTTAAAACTCGAAATCTCCAATTATTATGATATATTCAACATGATGTACAGTAAAGATCAGAACAAATGCTACATCATGCCGTTGTTTTGTAAAATCATCTGTCATCATGTTGAAAGTTTTGAAATTTTTAAAATTGATAAAAATAAAAAACGAACTTTGTTCGTAAACATCGCACAGTATGTTAAATTATCTGAAAATCTGGACAAAAATTACTAGAAGTGTTTTCAAAATAAAACAAGTATAAATGCTATATTCGTCTATGCCGAATCCTCAACACCCCCCACCACAAATGCCTTAGAAATAAATTATTTTTCGTACATGTATATTATACGCACATACAAATTCATTTGTTTCATTTGTTAATTTTCAAATCATTTGTGAAATGTTGTGAAATTAAACAAGGCTCCCACAGAGGGCCCCTTAAAATATTAAGTTTGTAATCCTCTACTTTTTTTAGAGTAGAACATTTGTTAGAATAATATTTATAAAGAACAACAGAAAGTATCATACAATAATCTTAAATTAAATTAGGTTAGTTAATAAAATCCTTTGAAAAATTAAAAAATTAAAAAAATGATATTCAAAAATTTAAAAAGCACTCATTCTATTCCAAAAAAAAAAAAAAAAAAAAAAACAAACATTAGCACATGCGATATTGTTGGTAATACAGAGTGTAGATGAGTAAAAGAAAATAAATCTGTGGTATTGAAGACTTTTGTGAGCGTAAACCCCATTCAACGGAATATATTTTTAGGGTATTAGATGAAATAATGTACCCATCATTTCAATATGTCCTTGATGAAATAGAATAAAATTTGCTAAATTGCTTCACGATATATTAAATTTGCATCTTGCATTTTATTCGCAAGGTTTAAAGAAAACAAAAATATGAACATCGTTAAATCAACTCAGAATTACTTTCTGAATGATAGGCATTAAGGTGGGTATAGCATTATTCGGTCTATATGATACCAACATCGATCGTCTATGATAGTTTAGAGTATAAAAATACAATTTACTTATAAGAATGCAAGAAGGAAATAATTTCGGACTTCTATACTTTTCAGCAGTATCCGAGGCCCACTTTCGATTTTAATTTCAGGTTACTGAAGTAAAAACCATGCCAAATTTCATTCCACTGTCTCAACGGAATGGGGCTGTGGTTGAAACTATACCAAAAAATCTAAATAATTTTTTAAGTCTATGGTATACCGAAAAGTAAATGTAGCATTCTAAACACTCTACCTTCAAAAATAGGTTATATAGATGAAAATTTGCGATCACACAAGTCTCATATAAATGTCAGTTTCATTAGATTATTCTTAAATAAGCATAAAACATACAAATAATAAAATCAATATCCATGAGAGTAGGTCCATACTTTGTCATAATAACGCCACTGTGTGGGATTGGTATTTACGATTTATTTCTCTCTCACATTTTTTGCATTTCACTATATTCAAGTAAAATTCATTCATAAATCGATATGAATAAGATACTATTCGTAAGTGTGTGTGTGTGTGTATGTAATATGCTAAATGTAATATTTTCAAGTATATCATTTGTTCGTTCATAAAAAATTGAACAAAACTATTGATGAGTGGCGCCACATGATGTCATCTAAGATTCATAACATATTATTGTCAATGATGATGTGAAAATAAATGAATGGAATCATGTGTTAAAATAACAATTGTGATATTCACATAAATATATACATAGATAATCACATATATATGTATCTATATACATATATGATACGTGTAAACATTACGAAATAAAACATTTTTTTTAACTCGCAGCATAAAGTATGAATGAGTATTAGATAAATATAAAATGCCCTAAAGTTAAATTCGTTTTCTATAACGAAGCGACTTGTATGTGTGATATTATATAAATTTTTCTTATGATATATTTATCATAAAAATATAGACAATTAAATGATTTTAATAAAAAAATGTGATAATATGAAATTGTTACAATTGTTACATAGCAAAATCAAATATTAACATATATTGTCATATATGATGATATATTCTATTATGATAATGTAGAGCATTAGAAAACTACAACAACAATTTGGGATTTTTAAAGTTTATGAATGACTTTTTCAGTTCATTGACTTTTTCTCACTGATGACACTTCACACTTAATGGTCTGTGGTAGAATTTATTTTAACAACAAACCTAAAATGAACAAACAACTGGCTACAAACACACATGTGTGGACATTTGGTTGTATTTTTAAACTATAAACCTATAAAATAACCATAAATCTTTCCAGATTCACCCCTAATATTTCTCATTTAGACACTTTCCATGTGTGACATTCGAAAATGTAAATTTTCTTAGTTAAATTTATTGTTGTTTATTGTGGGATACAACCCCACAACATAAAAAGTTAAATAATTTATGAAGGTCAATATTTCATTAGGATTTTGAATGTCTGATTAACCGACCAACATTTGTTACAATGATTCCATTTTCACAAAGAAAATATTTTAAAGTAGATATTAAAAAATCGAAATCATAAGATGGTCAATTCGCAAAATATTTGTGCTCCTGTGCTGAAATAATTTCTGTAATTGTTTCGGAGATATTTGCGAAAAACTGTATAAGATTATAAGATAGAAAGCAGCGAAAAAATAATAATAAATTCCGCTACCAAAGTAAATAGCTTTAATTAATAGTTATTTTACTTCATAGAAATGTTTCTTATAAGTGAAAAACGAAGCATTCTTAGCAAGTTCTTCAGACATCATTATAGAATGAAAATATGACTTTTCAGTTACTTATTTTTTAAAATACACTAAAAAAACTAATGCCAAATTCAAAAGAAATGATCTTAGGCATATGTATTATATACTGGAAATATATATGGGTAGGGATTTTGTATTTTCATTATGCGTTTATTTAAAACTTTATAAATTTATACAGCTATGAACGACTAAGCTATAAGATTAAATTATATTAAGTATACGCCATTACCATGTACTTCTAAAATGTGAAATTCAATAATTTATAAAAAAGAACCAATTTAAAAAGACATTTTCCAAAAATGTTTTTTTTTTTTTTTAACTAAATAATGTAAAAAACAAGTAAGAATGTTACAGTCGGTCAAGCCAGACTATGTAATACCCTAACACAATGTGTATCGTAAAATTTTCTTTTCTTTTAATTATTACTAAAGGGAAGGTCCTACCGAAGACCGGTCGTAATCGTGTAAAGGTCGGTCTATTTTTATTTGCGAATCCTGTATAAGAATGATTAACGGAAATTTTTCTCTTATTTTATAATTGAGACTTAATTTATATATTATATGTGCTATTTCATTGGAAGTTATTAAATTAAATTTATAACTCCAGTGGAAGTTATTCCATTAAAATTGATAATTTATTAATTATTAAAAACCCTAAAGTGTTGGGAATTACTTCATTACCTCCTTTGGGAATTACTTCATTAAGGACTTATTTCTTGGTGCCTTTTGCAGCTAGAATTCTTAAATTTAGCCCCAATTACTTTTCTGTTATCGTGAGAAAATTGATGTTAAAAAGGGCCGGGGAAAATGTACCTACCAAATAAAGAAAAAATTAAAACTGTTTCCATTTCGACCAAATATAAATTATAGCAGTTTCCTTTGAAACAGGTTTCCTATATTATCCAAAGTACTATTACGGCGAAATACTCCAATTCGCCAACATCATCATTGCATGAATTTCTTAATTGATGATTTTTTTCTGAATCAACGACAGCGACGATCAGGAGTATTTTTCTGCTGCAAAGTGTTCTAAGTAAAAGAAAGAATGTTATAATTGTTGCATAAAATATTACCACATTTGTAAAAAAATACAAAAAGCATATATTTTTTTAATTCAAACTTAAAGTTAATATAACCTTTACAAGGAATATTTTTTAACAAATAAGTGTTTCGTAAATTGATTTACTTGTGGTGGTGAAGGGGTATTTTACCTTTTTTCCGTCTGTAACGCAAGGAAGGAATCAAATCAGCCCCCTTATGTATATTTATTTTTGCACCAAATTAAAATCAGAGCTAATTTAGCTATATCCGTCTTTCCGTCCGTCAGTCTGTCCGTCCTTTTGTCTGCTTTTTTGTGGAGGGTACTGAAGATTCGGCATAGCCATAGCATTTTTACTTTTTAATAATTACTATTTTGTAAAGTTATTTGTTAAAAAATTTTGGAATATCTAACATTCAATCAAGGTGAAAAATTTTATTTAAAACTTTTTCCTACCAAAATTTTTATTTTAAAATTAAAATTCTATTAACTGCACTAGACATTAATTTCAAAATTCTATTAAATTGCTTAAAAAAATAAATACTTCATGGAATCAATATTAGATATTTCCTCTTGCAATGATAAACTTAATATACCTTCAATTGCCACTTGTGATAATAATTCAATGAATTATATTCGATAAGATTTTAAAGTCTATTGTGAATTTGCCGTTTTTGACAACATAAAATAATATTAATATGAGTTTATTTATGCTTAAACCATATGGGTTTATCAGTAAAAAAGTTAAGACGGACATCTGAAAGGAAATAAAGATAAAAGGATTAAAGCAAAAACTAAACTAAAACATACTGTTATATGTCCTTCATCCCTATAATTTTTCTAACTTTCTTTAATGTAAATTATTAATACAAATAATCTTGGCTCACATTTTGATGTGACTCCCATATCAGGCCCATTCCCGGAGAAAAGAGTTTTGAACTTAAAAGATCTAAATATCTAACTCATAAAACTAGTAAATGAAGATCAATTCATTTGAAATTCGACAAAATTATTTTTCTAACTGTCTTCAATATATGTTATTCATCTGACCAATATCGGTCCATATTTTGCTATAGCACCCACATAACGACCATTCCAGCAAAATTGGGTTGAGATTATAAACCTATTAAATGAATAAATAATTTTAAAAAGTCTTTTATTAAATGCAACTAGTGTGACAATCTTCGACCATATATGGTTATTACTTCCTTATAATCCCACTATCTGGAATAAAATATGAACCAATTCCATGAAAACTAAGATAACTAGATAATTTTATTTTAGATTCGACACAGTCTTACTTGTTTGAGTTTTTATTTTGCAAATAAAAATAAAAAATATCTCAATTACAAATACATGATACATGCTCACACAATTTATAGGTTATAATATTTGATATCGCAATTTATTTAAAATCTTAAATATTATTTTATGTATTTTTTATGAAATGATTTGAGACCTTACAATATTTGGGCGTCGAAACATAATTTCGGCGATGCTAGTCTTAGGTTTTGGACAGTATTTGCTGCAGTTAGCAAATCTAAAATGTGTTTTGTCCAACAAAAATTTCTATTTTATGGATGAAAAAATAGATGAAGATAGAATATTCCAACAAGATAATGCTGCGATACATGTTTCAAAGTAGCCCATAATCATGGTTTAATGAACACAACATACCTTTGTTGGACAGGCCGGTTTGCAGTCCGGACTTTAACCATATGGAGCAGTTATGAAGAACCATAACCTAAAGTTTATAATGGAATTCTAAATTAGAAATCCAAAAAACAGTTAACCGGTTTGCAATTATTATTTCACTTTTGAATAAAAAGTATTAACAGATTCTTAAATGAAGCATCAGTATTAAACGGATGCTCAAGTTTTCGATATATTTTTATAACTTTTTTTTATAAATTTTGCGGAAATACCAAAAATGATTTTCGAACAGAAAGTCTTATGCTAAGGCGAAGCTTCTTATGGATTCAACTTTATAAATCCTAAGATAGTTAATAATAGTAAGTCTTCAGTAACGTTACAGCAAGTTTGAAGGGAAATTAAAGTACAGCTCTTGCTTAAAAAATAGATGGCTATTTAGCCAAAATTATTTAATATAGTTCTAGATAGTTTTGGAGGGGCGCTTAATAGCGGAAGAGGGATTGTATGGGGAATGTAAAATTGGCTGAAAATTCTCGAGTTCGGAACTGTATACAAATCAGATATATAAAATATATATAAAATAAATACATTGGAGTATTTATTAATTTTGGTAGCTTTTTGACTGTAAAATGTACCCTTTAGTATGGTTACTATACTTGAAAATTGGGCATTAACGATTTGCAAATGTTATAAATATTGGTTAGCTGCTAACTTTGCTATATATTTTTTTCCCGAAATCTATATCAAATCATACGATTTAGTATAGAATAACTAACCAAATCCTTGAGATATCATTGGCCATAAAATCAGAAGGTATTTATGTGGCATGTGAAAAATGGTTTTAGACCGGAATTGTCCAGCAAGTCATCGAAATGTTAAATTGGACTGAAATAAAGGAAATATACATGTGTTGTACAGAAGTGAAGGCACTAAATTTCAGGAATATATTATATACATATATGAAATATTGCACAATATTAGATGGCGATAATTAATGATTGAATTATTAACATCTTTTTATTTTCTCGAAAAGAAAAAATAATTTTTATGGAATATATATATATATATATATATATATATATATATATATATATATATATATATATATATATATATATATATATATATATATATATATATATATATATATATATATATATATATATATATATATATATATATATATATATAAAATATGATATAATTTATGTAATTTCCACCCAATTCTTTTGAAGGACAGATTTCCATACGAAAATGTTATAAAGTCAAACTAAAAATATATAATTATTTTCTCATTTATTTAAACGTTTTTCTTTTACGTCTAAACTTTTAGGGGGTAAATGTTAATTGCGTTGTAATCATTTATAAATTAATTGCTTTTATGCACGTGTAAAATACACAATTTTTGGGAATTGAAATACACATACACACAAACATATATATTTTTTAAATATGTTTGTTTAATGCATTCTAAATTTATTTGCTTAAGGACACATAATTGTGTTATATGTGCCTTAGGTAACTAAAACAGTGAGTTGTGGGGGTTTACATTTTCATCTTCATTTTTAAGTTGAATTTTCCAAGAAGAAAGGAAAAATTATCATTGTGATTATTTTGGACCAAGAGTAAAGTGTGCAACACCAAAAAGGAATCATCTCAGACCCCATAAAAAATGATTCGACTTAGCTATGTCCGTCTATCTTTCTATCTGTTGGAAACAAGTGCTAGAACGATTTCTGATACAACCTCAATGTTCCAAAGAAGAACTTATCTTATTTTTTCAACAAAAATAATTGGATGTAAACAAAAATTTAACCACAACATAGTTATATTTTATATTTTACTCAAATTTGTCATATTTTGTTACAATCCCCATTTAAGGCCCCACCGCATAAAATAGTTTAATTTCGATCTATTTTTGAAACATTCTTTTATATATGAAACTTGTTTGAAAATCTTCGCCCTATATTTGGTTTTTACATCTTTATCTTCCCACTCTCCGGAATAAAATATGAACCAATTCCATCGAAATACAAATAAAAAAAATGTTAAAACTGATAGTAAAACTAATATATAACTTAGGTAAAAGTTGCGAATAACTATTTATTTTGTTTAAAAATATTCTTAGAAAAATCAAAAGCATTTTTAATGTGCTCGGACCATATAATATCTTTGCTGAGATGGCCCGAAAGATACCCAATTAGGTTATATTGAAGTTGTCATTTTACTCCCATTACATCTGAACTTTACTAGCTAGCAACGCATTACTTTCTGAACTATATATTGTTATGTAGGAATTAAGATTCCTTATAGAGATGTTGGACGCCATGTCTTTGAGTGGCATGAACTGGGGAAAATAAATAGGCTATCAGTGCAACTGAGGAAATCTTTGGGAAGATTACAATGGGAATATGAATCCATTAGCAACAGTGATTTGTTCCCTCATAAAAATCGTCAGAAGTAGGACATTTATCCCAGTGTTCTTAAAACTTGTACATAGCTATATATTATATATTAGAATAACTAAAATAATTATTTTTCTACAATTTCGTTCAAAAAATCTGAAATTTTGCAGTTGTGACTTTTATATGATAACATATATATTTTTAATTAGAAAAATATATATTTTTCAGTAGAAAAAGTTAAAGCCAAAAATATAAGAAATTTTACGACTCATTTTTCGGTTTTTTTGTTATATTTAAGAAAATGTTTAATATATTGTATGCGTTTGTAAATGTATATGTGTAATTATCCTATTTCTCAAATTTAACAAAAAAACAAAAAAAAAACAATTTGACAATTTTTTTATTTTGGAAAATTTTATTAAATTAAAAAAATATTGTTTATGTAAAATAGAAATACTTTTGTCTTATACATATACAATTTTTGAATTTTTTAATGTAAATAATTTAAAGAAAAATAAAAAATTCATTCAATATATTTTTTAAGTTATGAATATGGCTTCTTTAAGTTTAAGTTTAAGTTTATCATAATTCAAATCTTTTTTAAAGTTAAATTTTTCAATTTTGATTTTGTCACCTATAAATCAACCAAATTTCAGTTCAATCTGAATACTTCAGTAACAAATCACTGTGAGATGCCTCTTTTTTGTAACTGTTATATGTCATCGACGCATATGTGTAGTCGTTTACATATGGTAGCACATCAATTACAGTGCTGGAAATTTTGTGAAATAAGAAGAGTGATAAAATTTTGAATTCTGCGGTACCATGTATCACACTACGAGGTTTGGAAAAAACTGCTTGACAGACAGTGGCAAAAGTTTTTAAAAATCTTGTATTTTATTTTCTTTCTTTGAGGTCCATTCAATCATAAATTTGCTTATATTACATGATAATAAAAATTAATACTTTTTAAAAATTTTACCAAGATTATTTTAGTCTCTAATAAACTCTAATATCTTCTTAAACATACACAGCATTTCTCTTTAGGGTCTTACATAAAGAAGTATTGAAATAAAATGTTCACTAGGTACATAATCCATAATTTGCATTTCAATATTAACAATAACAATTTCATTAAAATGAAAAAGAATTATTTTTTGTAAATTTTAGTTATTTACAACTTCATATAACAAGTAGTTGACAAGTTTTGAAAAAACTTTTATTTTGGGCATTTCCTGTAATTACATTATAGTAAAGAAGAAAATACGCTGCAAAAGTATTAACATTAAAAATTATACAATAACAACAGTTACGATAGTTACAGTTAGTGTTTTATTAAATATTTAAGAAATTAGTATACCGACATAATATATTAGGAAAGAATCACGAATATTTTTTTAAGAGGATTAAAAATGTTATGTGTTCCAAAAAGCAAAGATTTTGAGAACTTTAAAAAACTTTACAAATATTAATTATCCGAATTAAGTGATCCTTTTTTCATATTATTAACATACATAAATGGTAATAAAAACTTAGTGGTTTCGTTGTTATTACCATATATGTTAATAGTTTTAATTTTTTTCATTTGATTGAAATTATTTCTACAATTTACAAAAAAAATATTTCTATAATTTTAATCTCTAGTAGTCAAAATTTAAACCTTCTATTAACAGTTTTGGATGAACTTTTTTGCTCTTTGATTATTACTTAACAATAGACTAATATCTCTCCACTGGCCTAAGCTTGGTACAAATATCACATTATTGTTCTTGTACCACTTAAAAGCTTACCGTAGTTACAGGATACCAAGTGAGACCAAAAATAAGTGGATACATTATGAAGTCTTATGAATGGAACTACCCTTTTTGTGAACATTCCTTGATGTTAATTTCGGAATGTTTAAAACCCGTCCTTACCTATTTTCAATATTACTTTGAGCATCAGCATCATAAAATTTTTGAACAGGTGGTTGTGAAAAATCTGCCAGCACATTATGCAGCAAGTATTTTTTTGAATGTGTTGTAAGCTCTTCTAAAAATGCCCTTTTGACTTGAGAAATATCACGTGGACCATTCCTACTACCTGAACCAGGTTTTCTATCAAAAGACAAGAAAACTGGGGTTTTGTTGCAAATATTTTATAATTTTAGTAGAAATTTATTTTTGGTCACATATTTTAATCAGATTCACAATAAATTCTCTAGTTATAGATTAAACATAATAACTGGCATGTTTTTCAATGCTAACTTGATAAAAAATGTCCTAAATGTTGTTTCCTATTTAATATATTATCTTAATATAACACTCAAAAAATTATGTAGTTGAATGAAATTTCTTTTGAAAAACTTATTGTATACATTTTCATTTAAAACAAATAAATTTATTATTTATTTTTTAATGTTGATTTTTCAACTTTACTGATTTCAGTAAAAATAAATGTTTTTTAATTTGTTTTTGACCCAGAAATTTAACTTCCAAAAATTTTTAAACTTCAGATTTTTTATTTGTTTTAAGTTTTTAAATTTACCTTTGTATACAGTAAAAATACTGTTTTATCATTTATTAAAAAAGAAAATGCTTTAAAAATGAATACACGAAGATTAACACATGGACTTGATATCTATTTATTACAAAAATACAACAAATGTGTAATTATCTTCAAGTCTTATAAAAATATCGAAAAACTTGAGCAGTACTTAAACTATATTTTTGTACTGTTTTTATTAATAAATGATTTTAATACCGAATTAATTTTCATTTTTTTCCTTCATCTAGATGTATTGCAGTTCTCAAGTATCTGGATCGTGTTATAAACATGAATTCGATTAAAAGAGTTTATGGCGAAGATAATTATCAACATATGATTACCAAATAAAATTTGTTGAAATTTCTTACTGTGACTTTTGAAGTAACATATTTTTTGTTACAAAAATCTCAATTTGTTTGACATTTGGGTTACATCACTGAAAATTAAAACGGTTTTATTATATAAATATATTTTATAAAATTTCAAAAAATTTCTTACCCAATTTTTATTTATATTATGGCAAAAAGTTAATGTTTTCAGTAGGAAACAACTTGTTCTAAGCCAATGAAACGTTTTGAACAACTTAAAAGTTGAAATTTTATAGCTTTATCAGGGAAATTTGGATCAGATGGCTTTTTTGCTCAGGTAGGTTCTACACAAACGTTATTCCGAAATGTATGAAACCAAATTCATATATATGAACCCAAATTCGTAATCAAAATGTTACCGTAGTTCCATAAAACCATCTTCAAAAAATCACAAAAAAGAGAATAAGTCACATTTTTAGAATGAAGAAATTATTATCTCTTTATAAGTGAGTGAAAATAAATTTTTGATTTTTTTGTAATATAAAAACAATACGAAGTTGAAAACCAGCTGTTCAAAACTTAAGAAACTTTTAACATTTCTTATGATGACTTTTGTTTCTATTGTTAATGTTTAAGATTCGTAGGCATCACTTCAGACTCTGATTTTAAACAGTTTATCAGCTCCAGGTTACTTCTGAAACATGGTACTTAATCTCTCATTTTTAAAATGTCAAAAGGATTCCGAAGTCCACAGAAAACTAACGGGTGTGTTTTACTTTGAATCCTTTTGCAGACAGTGTAGTTGGTATTTTATAGAAATCGAAAGATCGCTTTAATTTGTTCGACATTTTGGACAAATTAGATAAGTTAACAGGTAGTTTGGGTTTGCTACCTCAGTCCCCAGATTTGGATCCCATATAGAGTCCCTTTGGTACTTTAAAAGTAGAGAAGTAATATCTACTTCTATTCTAACGAATCTTGTACAATTTATGCATGCGTAAGTGCGTTGACTTCAAAATAAGCAAAAGTTATCTTTAAAATATTAATAATTGATTTAATTTAGAATTTTTAAGTTCGTATTGTTCTTATTTTATTATAATTTCCAAGGAATTAGAATTTAATTATACCCTTCACTACAATAGGTAGAAATTACGGATCGTAACAAAAATATGTCAGTTATCATGTGCAGCACTGTTGATTCTATCGAAGTCGGAGCAAGGCCACCTCTGATATATCCCTAATCTCTAAAGGTTATTAAGGATACAATTTTCAAAGTTGGCCAACTTTTGTATAATTACGATTTAAAACAACATTAAAAACTTTATTGCTAATTATAAAATTTTTTTGTAATAATAAATACTTAAGAAGAAGAAAAAATTTATTTAAAATATATGCAATAATATCTTGAGCCAAAAATTTAAAATTATTATTTACTTTTTTGGTAAATAATTAATAGTTAATACATAAAAAAAAATATTTTGAATTTTGAGCTCAAATATTTCATACGAATATTTTAGTAATGTCCATACAAATGTACCAAAAAAAGCCACAAGTAAAATTAAAACAAGTAAGAATGCTATATTCGGCTATGCCGAATCTTTAATATCCTCCAACAAAAATTCGTGTGAAGTTAATACTAAAGGTTTCCTAGATACACATAAGCACACATACACCATACAAATATATATAGTATATAACAGAAACTCTAAATGAGTCATAAATTAGTTATAATTTTTGCTATAACTTTTTTTTCTTCTGAATTGTTTTTTTTTCTACTAGATTTACATTGAGCTCTGTAAATTTTTGTCGATGTGAGCAGACAGACTGATTAACGAAAATCGACTGATTTGATTTGAAGCAAGAATATAAATACATTATGGGGTCGGAAATAATCATTCTTAGCGTTTCACCAATAGAATTGGTCTTTATTTACTCTTTTTATAAGCTGAAAATTGATTTCGGTGAGGGGCCTGATAATAAAGCTACATCAAGATATGAACCGAGATTGTTCTAATTAAAAATATACATTACAGATAGTTAAAAAAGTCCATTGTACCGAGTTACAATGAAATTAGTCTTTATTTAATTGTTTTATAAGTTCAAAGCCGTTTTTCGGGAGGGGACGTTATATATCAAAATATGGACCCATGTTAATAAAATTTATAACATATATTTAAAATAATGAAAAATTAATTATGCCAAATTGGTTCAAATATAAGAGTTGTATAAACTATAAATCATATTCCGGGAAGGGGCCTTATATGGAAGCTGGGTCAATTAATGATCCCAGAACAATATGACTTCTTTGGATTTATTATTGAATCAAAATAAGTACATGTAACAAATTTCAGTAAATTATCTTGGTGTGTATCAGAATTGTGCATGTTAGAGTCTATAACTTTTTTACTGTTAATCAGAATTCGATGATTTTTTGCACGATTATGGAGCACGTGCATTTGTATGCTCAAACTAATTTTGTTTTAAGTTCAATTACATTTTTAGAAGAAATTATAACAGTTCATTTTCGAAATTTTGAGGTTCTTTCAGACATCGGTCTATAACTTCTTTGCTTACCACCACTTGTGGTGGTGGAGGGTATAAAAAGCAAGTTGCGTTCAAAATTTTAAAAAAAGTATATTGTTCAAAATGCCTTTTAAATTTATGTAAACTTAAAAACAAATAAAGTGTTTGGTTGGTAAATAAATAAATGCGATCAAAATTTTTAACTTATTTTTACAAAAATATTTAAAGACAATAATATATATTTTGATATGATGATTATGAAACAGACATAAATAATAAATTTCATTAGCAATATCTATGTCTTGTATTAAATTTTGTTAGAAAGTGAGAAAAAAAGCTTAGAAAGTACGATTTTTACTTACGTTAATTTCTATAAAATTTGTATGACTTGAGCGCTCTCTTTCTTAAAAAACCATAAAATTGAACAACATCCCTTATATATTTTTCTTCTTTTTTGCTTATGGCATAATGCACTGTGCGTCGGTCCATTTTTTCTCATAGGCCACATACAAGCCCCCTCCCAAATATCAATTTGAGGTAGAGATTAGCGACACCATGATTTTTAAATAATGTCGTTCCCAGTGAAAGTGACACTGATTATAATTTTTAAAAAGAAAAAAATAACTAAATGAGCAGAATATATTTTTCACATACAGTAGCGAATAACAAAAATGATACACACCGCTATATCAATTGCACAATAAATATTTTTAATAGGAGAAGAGTAGAAAGGAAACAACGTAAGGAAAAACTACGGTAAACTACTTTCCTCCAAGACATCCATGTATGTACTATTGAAAAGGGTACAACAAAACACAATAAAGTATAACTCCCATAGAGTTAATCCACTGCACAATAGGTTGGAAATGGTTTATTTCTAAAATTTTACATAAATCTCGCACATACGTTGGTATTATAATAACTGGTCAAATTGAGATAATTATAAGCAAGAATTTATATCAAAAATTACACGAGGTTTCAGCTCCCATTTAACACGATCAATATAAATAATTCAATATTTCAAAACAAATTTTCATTACTTAGGACTAAAACGTGTAATGAACTTCCAGATAACTGGCTAAAATTGGTTTAAGTTTCACCGTATCGGGTTTCCTATGCTTTTAATTTTAATTTAAAATTAGTTAAAGTTGTTGGCAACTGATGTAAGAAGATATGTTAAGTTTGTCATTGTCGAATGAAACACAAAGCTGAAATTATCTACAGAAATTTCTTTCCTGAAAATTCTTATTTCCATATTTAACTTAAATAAGAAAAAATATCTGTGAATATTCGTATCCTCGAACAATATTTTTTTTTAAATTATACATTATGTTCTATATTCAATATCTGAATAAATTAAATCTCAAGCAACAAACTTGAATATTAAACAAATGTTTATGTAAATTTAAAACAAAATGCAAATTTTATACCAACAAACTCGCCATAATTGTGAACTAAATTTTAAATTAAAATTTACAAAAATAATAATTAATGTTCTAATGTCATTCTGTCGTTTAGAAATTTTGTCTTTAGACGAACATTTCACAAACATTGAAATGAGTTTTATCCTTTTGGATATAAAAGCCACAATAGATTGTGGTCAGACGACAATAAGGATTTTTTTTACTTAAAAGTATTATGTAAGTAAGAAGCTTATTTTATGTAATTTTAAGTAATTTTAAGTAATTCCATGCAAAAACGAAAACAAACTTTTAAAGTCTTTCTATTTATTAAAGTTTGTTTAGAAGTTCTTGTCATAATGCTAATGTGACAAGTTCTTCTAAAAAGTTTTTACGATTAATACGATTAATACGATGGGTGTATCGAATTTTAAATACTCTCCTTCGGTAACACTTTAAGAATTATTTCATTAGATGAAAATGTAGTTCCAACAAATTTCAGACATTTTTCGAAAAGAAGTATTTAGGTTTAAGTATGAAAAATTTTGACACATCCCAGAACCTGTTTGCTCTATGGGTCGTTATGTTTAATATAATTTTCTGAAATCTACTACATATAGATTGTGTTGGAGCCATTATTTGGCGTATCTCCCATTATAAAGCTCTTTAAAATTAATTTCTAATCGCCGTAAATTTAGCATTCATGCAACAATCGTTTACGAAAAAACGGGGTTTAAGCTTATAAAATTATTAAAGGAGAACAAATTGTAATAAAATTCGATACAATTAATTTTCTAGCTTTCCTAGCTTTATATAAACAAGCAGTACATATATTGATATAGCTCCCATATGAAGTCTCCTTCTGGAAAACGTATTTGAGCTTATAAATAATATTATTATAGACCAATTCCATTGAAGTTCGGATTATTATTCTTTCGTTGTCTTACATATATATTAAATATATATTCTTGATTTGAACAATCTCAATTCATATTATTCCCGTAACTTAGGTTTGAGCTTATAAAACTCTTAAATAAACCCCAGATGTATTGAAATTTGCAAGAATTACCATCTTAATGGGAATACTTATAAACTAAATCTGGATGAGATCGGTGCATAGATATGCCCACAAGCTTGATCCAAACTTGGTTAATTAAAAAGAATACTAATTTTGTTAAGTTCGCCAATTGCAAAGTTGGAATCTTCTTTTAATGTGAGGTTAACGTGCAAAAGGTATGTTTTGATGGATGGTCCTTATGGTGACAAGGCTATCACCAAAGTGAAAAAGTAAAATTTGTAGACATGATTCATATGGATTGAGATTTTGAGCATTTCCGTAAAGAAAAGTGAAAAACTTTTCAATTCCCTGATTTATAAACAAGTTGCAATTTTAGATACTTAAATTCCTAATTTTAAGTTTTTTTCAAAATGTTCACATCAATTTCTCTAATTGTAAATCCCAATATTTTAACGTTTTCATAGTTACCAAATACAATTTAGTAGTTCATATTTTTATTAAAAAAAACACCTTTACTAGGGTTCCTCTAATAAAATTAAACTATTTTACATACATTTGGTTTTTATTCCATCAAATCAGCTCAGAAACATCTAAGCAGTGACTATGTGAAATTTAATTTTGAATCATCCAAAAATTACAGATTTATTGAAAAATCGATTTTGACACACTGTGCGTTGTTTGGTGTGTTTAAATTCGTTACCTAAGTATACGAGTCATAGAAAGAATGGCAAACGCCACTATAAGGATTGATCAACTTATTGGTCTAAACCCAAAACTAAAAATGGTGTTACACCCACCGTTAGGTATACCGTTCGACTTGGAATCATTTTTTGAGTCGATTTAACGACGACCGTCCGTCTGTCTTTCTGTTTGTCTGTAAAAAAGAAACATTAATTTAATTGAGAAAATATTTTCGGAAAAATACTTTCACTTTTACATAAACTGATGGTTTGTTAAAGAAAAAATATTCTTTATATATATTCCTCTATCAAACTGTTCTTAGAGAAAACTTAATTTGTTTTTTTTTTTTTTTTTTTTTTTTTTTTTGACATAAAGTTCTTTTTCCATTTCTGTTGGAAATAATTCCATAGAATTTATTTTATTTGTATTAATTCACGTTAGCAACAAAACATTTTATCCCTTTTATAGCTTCAAATATTTGAAATTATAGTATTTTTTGTATTAAAAATGATTTTTCTATGTCACGCCTCTATTATGTTCCACTTATTATATACACTATAGTCATTTTATTAATGCGTGATTTATTATCACACAAACTTATACATAATATTTAATAATAAAAGGATTAATAGTGAATCATTATATGTGAATTTGTATTTTCCTAAATATATTTTATTCCATACAATTTAGTTTCAGCTGATAGAATTCTTTGAATTTGTCAGATAATGATAAAATTATGGATTTCTTTTTTCTTTCATCATTATCTGTAATAAGTAATAACTGTTTCACTGTTTTCTTAATAATATTGATTTTTATACCTTTCACTACCGAATGTAGTTTGGGTATTATTCGTTTGTGTTGATGTTTGTAACATGCAGAAAAATGGTGTTACACCCACCGTTTTTCGTATACCGTTCGACTCAGAATCTCCTTCAGAGTCTATTTAACTATGTCTGTTCGTCCGTCTGTCCGGCTGGCTGTCTATATTTTTTCTAGGTTCCACATAATCAGTGTTGACAATTTAGCAGTTTAATGGCTAAATTTAGTAATGTTTAGCAACCGAGAATTTAATTTCACCATTAAATATGTTTAAGCTATTTTTATTTACACTTATCCATTTTTTAGCCATTTTCATAAACTTTTATTTATTAATATACGAAATCTTATCAAAGTGTCTGTAACTGTCACTTAATCAGCCTTAATCAGGAATTTTTTTCAACAAAGTAAGATTAAAAATTTTTCCTAGAGTATCAAAAAACTACTTTTCGTAACTAGTAGTCATAACCAACATATGTAGGATATTATAAAGTCTGGCTTGTCATCACCGAATGTTGTTAGGGTATTATGCGTTTGTGTATGTGTTTGTAACATGCACAAAAAATGATGCTACACCCACCTTTAAGTATACCGTACGAAACAGAATCACTTTCAAAGTCGATATTATGAAACAATGTGCCAAAAAATGCGAGGGTCGGTTCATTATTTCTCATAGTTCCCATACAAACCCTTTTCCAAATATTACTTTTAAAGGCAAAAATCTCTCATATACGTTGGTATTGTAACAATAATTGGTCAAATTAAGATAAATATAAGCAAAAGTCGTAGTGCAAAATTACACGAGAAACGGTTCATAATTTCTTGTAGCCCATATATAACCCCCAAGAAAAAATCATTTTAAAACGCATGTTACATTAATATACAACACACTTAAGAATAAATCAGAAAATCAAATTATACGAGGACCGTTCATTAATTTTTCGTAACCACCAAATTTTAACAACGATGTAGTGTAGATAGTCGAGCTTGACCGACTATACAATACATTCTTTCTAGTTATATACTTATTTTTACATACATCTAAAACATAAATTCAACTATAAATTTCATATGTATTTACATATTTATGAAAGTTAAATTTTATATTTTCTGTTTACCGAATAATTTTTCATCTTCAAAGTAAAATAGAAAATTTTCCATTTCCATTTAAGGAAAAGAAGCGTCCATTGAAATACATTTTTGCGCTTTATTGTTCAAATTTTTGTTGAATTTTACATTAAAGTATTTTTGAACACTTTCGTACAAATTCAACAAATTTTATTTCTATACTTTTGATACTTTTTTTTATAAAAACTTATCTACGTACTTTAAGATTTCATTTTGGTATAGTATGTTTGTCATTAGATTTGTTACATCAAGTAATGTCTTAATCCATGTTTTACATTTAATCATTTTCGAGACGAATGGTTACAACAGTATCTCTTTGATTTGAGCTTTTATAATCAGGATTCTATTATTATTTCCTATATCGCAGTAATATTAAATTAGTTTCCAAAAAAGTTTTTCAAATTTAAAAGATTCGATTTAATTACATTTTTTATAATAAAATAAACGGTGTTATTTTCCATTTTCTATAACGTTAGATCAAAATGGTTTTATATTGATTTAATACTGTAAAATGTTATATTTTCTAAATCTAAAGAAAAATCTGATTTAATTAACGGAACAAAATCTTAAATAATAATAATAATAATAATAATAATAATAATAATAATAATAATAATAAAAAGTTCTTTCTGTTGTCGATAAACACCAAAACATTTATAGGACTTACAGCATAAAGGGAACTGCTGGAAAATAATAATAAAAAATGAACTGAGAAAAATAACTTTCCTTCCGGAAAGTGAACCTTTTATGAGAGCTGTAAAAAAATATAGAAATGAAATTTTAAAACTTTTTCGGAAAACCCTTCATTAACGGTTTTATAGAGCTTTCTCGAGCAGAGAAGCAG
This sequence comes from Cochliomyia hominivorax, assembly GCA_004302925.2. NCBI lineage: Eukaryota > Metazoa > Arthropoda > Insecta > Diptera > Calliphoridae > Cochliomyia > Cochliomyia hominivorax. Next base: position 62,096,711 of record PYHX02000413.1, read on the forward strand.
ATAGTACATCTCCTTTTTATACCTACTCCAGTTTTATACACCTTTATCATTTCACTCATCATATCATTTCACTGGCCTTAGCAGCGGGAACCCAAGAACCCTCTTCTTGTTGTCCACAAATTATGAAATCTAACACTCTAAAAAATTTATGTAAAATTACTGTAAAATAATGAGTAAGATTTCATGTAAAATTACTTATTGTGTGTAAAATAAGCGTAAAATATTTAGTAATATAATTTACATATTTACATACACATAAAATATAATAATATTACATAAGCTGTCAAATTTATTTAAATTTAAAAATGAATTATTTTCGAATTTTTTATTTCCAAATATTCTTCAAAAAAGGAAGTTTTTCAGAATATAGTTTTAGAAATGCAGAACTAAAATAGATACAAACTATATATTTGTAACTGTAAATTATTTTTAAAATCCATGTTTATTTTTATAATTTTTCTAAATTATGAAAAAACTATAGAACGAAATGTGAATCTTTAGCCGAATTTTTTAAAGAACAATTTTCTGGTCATGCATATATAATTTTCCTTATAGAAAAAAGTAAATTCAAAATTAATGTAAAATATATTAAAAATCATGTGCTTAAACGTAAAGAAGATTCAAAGAGGATAATATGAACCATAAATTGAACCAAAAAAAATGAAATCTGCAGTAGAAAGTAAATTCTTAAAACCACAAAAAGGAGAGGATGCGAATAGTAAAGAATCACAGAACCTATCAATGTGTGTACATTCAATTTAATTTGTATTGGTTTCTTATAAAAAATTATTGTGTTTTTTTAAGAATATTATACATGTAGTCTCAATCATTGTTATATCCTTCACCTTACTGGGTCAAAAGGGTATATATAAGTTTGTCATATATATTCTGGATCGGTATGAAAAATTAAATTGATTGAGATATTTCTATCTGTTGAAATCAAATTTATGAAGCCGACCTATAGTTAACATATATATAATATGTATATCAAACGATTGGAAATGCTTTCGAGAATTTTGCTATTGAAATTCAAGAAAATTGGTTTATAAATGGCTCAGATATTAGCAAAAAACTAAAGGTACCACAAACTTTTTTCGGGTTTTTTTTTTCTATTTTTTGAAGAATCTACAAGAGTTAGAGACTTATTTTTTTACAAAGAGATTTTAGTTAGTTTATCGAATTTATGAAATTAATAGGACCATTAGTGCCTGAGTTATAGGCACTAATGGTCCTATATTTCGAACACCCTATGGACTTGGCTATGGCACTGATTGATTACCATTTAACTATCGGAAAACAATAACAATGTATAATTTTTTCCTCGATTTTTTATTAAATTTTCAATTCGATTCATAAAGGCCGAGATATTAACGATTCTTTATTTTCCTCATGGTTGTTGTTGGATATAATATTTAAAACTATAACAATGTAAGGCAAAGTAATGTTTTCGACTTTTTGAGCGTTCTAATTTTTTTTTTTTTGTACTTACAGATTGGAAATAATTAAAAGAATTTTTGAATTGAACACATCGCGGTAATCGCTCCATTAGTTTCCGAGTTATAAACAAAACCGCATTTTCCGATATTTTGAAATTCCTATGAAATATATGTACAAAATTTTGATGCAGCAAAATAGCTAAACATTTTTTAAATACATAAATAGATAATTTTATTTTTTTTAACATTTAATATGCGTAAAAGTTTGAAACAAAAAATAAATATGCAGTTTTACTCCATTTATATTAGGAGTGGGATTACCTTGTATAAATAGAGTAAATTTGTATGAAAATTGGTTAGAGAATGTTTCTTGTGAACATTCTTTGATGTTAACTCGTTATTTATAGAGCCTGTTGTAACAAATGATTGACTTCCTTTGTTGCTACTGTATATTGCTAGCCAAGAACTTTTTGCGAAATTTTGACTGCTACAGTCCTTCGAGCATCAACAACATAAAATTTTTACCAGGAAGTTGATTGCAGATTTTATAAAAGTTTTTCTTCTAAATTTTGGAGGTGATAATGTTTCCAACAGACGGACATAACTTAATCGACTCTGTTTTTTATTTGATATAAGTTTTTGGTCCTTCCTTCTAAGAATTTTTACGGAATTTTGGAATGGATGGAAATGCGAATTTACTAAGTCTGAATCTCCCCAATTGTTAATTCCGTCATGCTATTTCACCTTTACCATAACATCCTTTGGAATGGAAAAGACGGATGTCTACTTATTGATTTGGATTTAAAAGATATTAAAAGTTTAAAATTTTATAAAGTTTTAAAAGTTTTTTTTAACACAAAAATCATCTGTTGTTTTGGCATCATATCGCCTATTTAAACCCCAAAATTGAAAATGCAACTTAAATATAAACGTAATTTCTTTAAATAATTATACATAAATTGGATGAAATAATTAAAGTTTTAAAAATTATGCATAGTCCCAACCAAGATGGAATTAAAAAAGAAGGAAGCGATATAAGTTGGAATAAATACACGATAACAAAATAGTTATTTCACTGCTTTATAATTAATAATTAACTATATTTTTTATTTTGAAAATAAATCTTTAACATTTGCATGAAACTGAAAATAATTTTAACGATATTTCCCGCGGTCGTTATTTATCTCTTATAGCTTCCGATTTACTTTCATTTTAATTTTCAACTCTCAAAATTTTGCAACATCTTGAGTCATTTTTTATTATTTATTTATTTCTTTTAAGTTAAATATTGATCAGAAATTATCAAATTCGAAGGCATCAGCACTTCTATAAAGCTTTTGGGTACATAATTTTAGTTATAACTTTCTAATGTAAAGAAGCCTTTTTGGAAAAATTTGGCACATAGTTAAAAATCCATAATAAGCTATGGGGTGCAATCTCTAAAATTTATAATACTACACTCCTCCGCTCTCACTATGTTAAAGTTCAAGCTATAATTAATTCAATAAAAAAGTGATCGTATTTCACTTCACAAAATGTATAACAATCTTACACTTTTCGCTAATTTTTGTACCCTACAACAGCATAGATGGTTACAGTTTTTGTGCATATGTTTGTAATATGCAGAAAAATGCGTGCTCTTTTAATTATACCATTTGAATATAAATAATTAATTTTTAAATAATTATAATTTAATAAATAATAATTTTCATCCTATTTAACAGTGTACGTCCGTCTGTGGACGGCTGGTTGTCCATGTAAGGTTGCACTTTTGCAAATATCTTGCAGTTTAAATATATCTTGATGAAATTTGGCAATACCCAAGGAAGATGCCTATTGACGACGAGGGATCCAAATCTTACCTTACATCCTCCTGGAATGAGGTTTAATGACCATAAATGTCGTAAATATATAATACTGTTAACTAATAGTATTATAAAGCAATGTGTAGGACGTTTATTATAAAATGTTTTTTTTTCCTTCGGTTATTTATCTAGAAGTGTGTATATTTAAACTAAATAAAAAAAAAGAAAATACACGTTTGAGTTTCCTTTTTAAGGTGAAAATTTGCCTTTTGAAATTTTTTAAAATCTCTTTAAATGTAAAATAAATAAAATACCGCTTTGTGTAAAATATAAATATTGTTGTGTTTTGTTATTTTTTTTTATCTTTTATTGTAAATTTATGGGTATATTTAAAAAAAATTGAAGAAAAAAATCATTTAAGTCAGATTTTTCAAATATTAAAAGATTTAAGCGCCCTCTGGAAGAACCAATCATAATCATTTTTTTGGATTTATATTCTTTAATTTTAATATTATAAGCTGTCATTAAACCACACTTCAGTTCATTCTGAATGCTTTAGTATTTGTGTACATGAAATGATTCAATGTGTCCAATTTTTTAATATAACAAAATTATTTGACTGACTTCAATTGGTATTCATTTTAATAATGATTGCTGATCTTTAAACGTTTTAAGTGATTTCAGTTTTAAACATTCTGAATATTATGAATAAAATAAGATATAATCAATAAATTACTTTATTTCAAGATCAATCATTAAGATTATTAGGCATTATAACGAACATATTTTCTTTTTGTCCATTTTTCTTGTTGTCTATAAAATTTATTTAAAATTCATAACAGCAGTATTGAGATATGAAAAAATGCGTATATTTTGCAATTTTTAACTATATAATATGATATAAATCCATTTCTAAAATTATGGAAATTGTTAATATTTTCAAAATCTTTTTAATAAAATATAAATAATATTGTCAAATTTGGAATATACCACATATACCCAAACATAGCTATATTGTTTATATGTTTATATGTAATAACGATAAATCAAAATCACCTAAAAGTAACAATTTCAAAAGTCAATCAAATTTATATCTAAAAGTTATTGAAAAATACATGAAATTATTTTTGAGTTTATGTTTACGATGTCAATGATTAACAACCTTTTTATAAAATAAATTAAAACTCATTAAAAGATTTACAACAATTACAAGAACATTTATTTTTGAATATTTACAACGGACACGTGTTTAGATATTCTGAGTTATTTTAATGGATAAAATTTTTCATGATTAAACATTTTTCAAAATTAAACATTATTTATTAACTGTAACAGTTTGTATTAGGAAATTAAATTTTATAGCTTAAATACTTTTACTTTATAATTAAAGAGTTTTATTTAACCCTTAAGACTACAACAGTGACTGGCCAGGCTTTTTTTAATTTACTATAAATTTTAACATGGATGCAATGAATATATCTTATCGAAATTTTGTGAGAGATTGAATATTCTTTCGGTTTAAATTTCATAAAGGATGCTACATATGGGTTTTATTAAGTTTTTTTTTGCTAAAAGATGTATCGAGACATGTGAAATAACAAATTTGAAATACCTCAATCTAAAATTCTAAACATTTTTAGTATGAATATAAAAAAATTTACATCTGATTTCGTATTATGTACTTCAGAGAATCAAATTGCAATCATACGTTAAGCTCCAAGAAAATAAAGAAATTTGTTTAATCCATCATGTCATAAATGATCGACCAGTTCCATTTCGCATATACAAATGTGTAAACCAATCCTTAGCTGATATTGGTTTAACATTATTAAAGTTTGAACCAAAACTATTAAAAAAATGTTTCTGAAACACCTGAAGGTACTAGACATGGCCAACATTACATTTGCATGTATAAACAATGTGTATTAGCAGAGCTCATTTTTCGAAGAAATGTATGGAAAATAGTTAAATTTTAAAAGGGGAAGACTTGTTTAGCGTGGATTATTAGCCATGGTATAAATTTTTAACACATGTATTTGCTATCTATAAACAGTCAGAGCAGATTTACAATTTTTAAGAAAAAACAAAAATTAAACGTCATTTAGTGTCAAAAATTTTATGAATAACTTCAATTTTTGATTTATTTTGTTTTTTGAAAACAAAAAATATATATTTAAAGTTTCATAAAAATGGAAACAAATAATGATGATGATTTATTCAACATGATACTATCTTATTCATAATTCAGGGAATTATAGAGATTCCCACTTCTCAATACGGAAGTGTCTAAAATCCCATTCTGTAAAAGTCATATTTAAAAAATTTATGATCGCCTTATAAAAGCGTTTCGGCCAAAAAAATATTTTTATGTTTACCTTACATATGTAGCTGTATATTAAGGATAATTAAAAAAATATTTCAGTTTTGTGATTTGGGAACTTGATAAAAATTTAGAATTTTAATGTTATTTGACACATATTTTAAAAAATTTTAAGATCGACAGTAATTCCGCTTTATTAAAAAAATCTAAATGCGCACGGCTAAAAGAAGGTCAAAAATTTATTTCGACTTGATTAATATATAATATATATATATATGATAAATATATATATATATAATATATATATATATATATAATATATATATATATATATATATATATATATATATATATATATATATATATATATATATATATATATATATATATATATATATATATATATATATATATATATATATATATATATATATATATATATATATATATATATATGATGATTTGTTATTTTAATGATTTATTCTTAGATTTCTAAATATATAAAGAAAAATCCAAAAATTCGATGTTAAGATCTTAAGAAATCATACACATTAATTTTAGATGATGATTTCGATATATATATATCGAAATAATACTTTTAAAACGATGGATCGTTTTCAAAGATTATTCAATTGCAAGCAATTACATGTGGTGAGAATGACTTACAGCTGGGCGCGCTGTGCTTATTATAGGGACGCAATAAAATTTAATTTCCTATTATGTATGTTAATGTACTCATGTATGTACATATATGAATACATTTATATGAAATTGTCAACAAAGTAATTTAAGATGAGATGTTTTGTACATAAATTACATAAAGTTAGAAACTTGTACAGAGCAAAGACAGAGGTATAGAGAGAGAGAGTACATGTGTGACATTACTTATACAAGTATTCAAGATACAAGATGCGTTTGCATTTTATTAATGTTTAAAATTACAAGATAAAAAATTCTCTAATACAAATAAAATTTATTTTGATGACAATTGAAGCGAATATAATCAATTCTTTTATTTTCTTTTTTATTCATAATGTCACGAATACTTTTGCAATTTTCTTATAATTTTGTTTTAGTTAAAGGAAAATTTATTTCAAATTGGTATTATGTGGATGGAAATGTACGAGAACATAATGTGAACATTGAATATGATGAACTTTGTAATCAATAAATGACTGTTGAAAGAATGTAATATTATATCACATATTTTATTTGTATTTATTATCAAGGTGTGGAAGTGTAAGTAATGCCTTGTTGATATTGTACATGAGCATGTTTTTTGTAAATTATATTACAAATGTTTTAATAGAAGAGACTTATATATTTTTTATTTTTGAATTATTATTTATTATTAATAATATTATTATAATTGATCGGATTCGATTTCAGATATGTTCCAAATATAAATATACTTTAAAGACTTCTCATTGATTTAATAATTTGTATGGTAATTTTCAACGAAAATATGTAGGAAGAATATACACTTTCGAAACACTAACACAACCTCATTAATTTTAAATATTGTTCCTCCCTTTTTGGTTATGAATGATACAGACTGTACATAAGACAATGAAATTTGAAATGAAAATGAGAAAATTAATAGCCTTACAGTGTGGTGCAAAAATATGGCAATGATTTTATGTTCTGCTACAAATTAACATCTACTCCTACTTAAATAATATGAAGATTATACAATATTTAAAACGTGTTAAGTGGCAAAAAATTTACGATACATTAAACCGCTTTAATGACGTCCGTCCTTGGCACGTGTCATTATTTTAGACCAAAGACGATACCGATGGTGAGTCCATTGTTTCACCTAGCTCCTATACAAGTCTTCCTCTCCGAATGGGGTTTTATAATATTTTTAAACGATGCGCCAAATTAAACGAGGATCGGTCCATTATTTCTCAGAGATCCCTTATAATGCCCCTTAAAAATTGGACCTGGAAGGGCTTAAATCTCACATATATATCGATATTGTGATAAAAATTGGTCAAATTAGAATAAAAATAAGCAAAAATGTTAGTACTATAATATACTGCACTCTTAACCATAAATTAAAAACAAATATACAAGGGTCCTTCTTTAATTTTTGGTAGCTTCCATTAATAATCAACGATGTATAATGGCTATAACTTTCACTAGTTTTTTATTTCCGTTTAAAGCTTGAAAATTAGCAATAAATTGCACTTGACATTTAACCAGGAAAAATGCACTATTAAAAGATTTAAAATATTTGGAATATTTTAAGGCGATTTAATTATAAAATATTTTTAATCAACACGATTTGTCAATTAATTAATATATTAACATTTTATCATTTATATTTTCAACGTAATAAATAAATATTTATGATATTAAAAAATTGTCAATATTTTTTGGTGTAAAAAATAAAGCAGAAAGGCTCTTCTTGAAATGACTTCTAAATATGCTAGGAAGAGACTTCCCGAAGTTTTTTACAAGCAATTTCAGGAAGTCTTCTAGATGTCTATTTTAAGCCACTTGCAGAAGAGTGCACTAAATCATCCTCGAAAGTAATTCAAAGTCACTTCATGATGTTGATTCTCAAGTCGTATGACCAATATTTATGATTTGAAACAGATGGCATTTAGTATAAATTAATAGGAAATATTTTTTTTAATCTGATGAATATTTTTTGGGAACTGGTAAATTATTGAAATATTATTCTGACCGTGAGAATGTTTCCAACAAAACAGATGGATATAACTAAATCGACACAGAATAATGATATGATGAAGAATATGTATACTTTTTGAGGTTTTAAATGATTTCTTCTTGGCGTTACATTCGGAATTGTAAATGTAATATACCCCCTTCAATAATTCAATATATTCCAAATATTTCTTCAATTTCACATATCCTTTTTATAAAAAGTGCGTTAAATCATCCAAATTAAAATTTTTAGCAAAAAATTCTAGTTTTTTAATTTGTTTTTGTAAGATTCTTGATTTAGCTAAATCCCTTAAATTTTGCTTAGTGTAACAAAAGTTATTTGAATATTAATTTTTGTTTAAATAATTGTGATTATATTTGTAGTACACATTTATAACTCATACGCCTCCATGCTTTTTGTATATGTTTTATTAGAATGTTTACAACAAAATTCGTATCAAATTATAGTCATCGAAATCGGATGAAATTATTTTATTATCAACAGATATAACATAATACACGTTTAGCTTTTCCATGTCAAATATTGGTTAAAACTGGCAGATATTTTTTTACTTTTGATTTATAAAAATTTATTATTAAAGTGGATTAAAGAAATAAAAATATTAATTCACTTTATGCAGAAGAACAGCAAACAAAAAGTGCATAAGAGGTTATTTGATTTTTTTCGAAGTTGAATTATAAAAACATTCGAGTTATGATACTATAAAAGGAATCTAGAATATTATTCGATATCTGAAAGTATCACTTAAAAACTTAATAACGTTTCGTAAATGATACGAGTTCGTTCTCAAAATGTCTTCGATATTCATTATCGAAGACTTTGTTTGAACAATTTTCGTGAAAAATTTTAAAATGCTATATATAAAGAAGTTTGTGGCCAGTTAGGAGATGAACCGTTGAAAAAATAAAAATTTTTGATTATATAAAAAGTGAAAAATCCAAGTTTAAAAAAATCTGAAAACAACATCTAGAAATATATGCGTATTTAACTGAAGTTGACACTTATTTCTAAATTTGTTGTTTTTTTATAATTTTTTGTTTAATATTAATAAATTTTTAGATAAAAATAAAATTAAAAGGCTTTAATCTGATGGTAAATTGTAGTATTGGACAAAACACTCTATCATTGCTAACACCTTCCCATGTACAACTAGCAATTGAATATGGAGGTTTGTTGGTCCTATTGAAGTAACATCAGGTTATGCATATACTCATATGATCTGGCATTCAGTGAAAAAGTAGAAGATGCAAAATTTTATTTTATTTTAATTATTTTCTAAGTCTATGTTCCATTTGATTAATGGTATCAGAGCATGAATATCTCACAATAGAATTATTTTATGTGGACCTGTTAAGTATAAAGTCACAATGAATTGTAAATGTGTTTTACAAAATATTTAAGAATACTAATAGTGAACCATATCGAATGATATATACTCTCCACACCACAAACAAAATGGAACATCAGATAATTCTTTTCACATTTAAAAATCAGCTCTGACTTAAGTTGACTGATAAAGTTTTTACGATCTAAAAATATATAAACTTTATGATCAAAATGCAAATAGCAATTTTATAAATATATTGATGAGATTTGAGCCATTATATTAATCCATGAACAATACTTATTGAAATTGGTGATGATTAGTACATTATTTCACATAACCCAATAAATATATTCCGCCAGAATAGAATTCGAATTCATAAAAGTCTTAAATACACAATTTAGATTTATTTTAATCTAAAACGACGTGTAAAATTATACGATGATTGGTCTTTTGCTTCTCATAGTTCTAATGCAAAGTTAAAAGTTGTTTTTAAGTATCGATATATAATACTCGGTAGAAGTCAAACAATTTTTAATGAATCTAATGAACTGTAGAACTTTTACGGACATTTTTTTAACACTTGTATAATAATTAATAACCGGTAATAATCTAATTTAGGAAATTAAAAATGGGCCTTTGATCGTAAGTATATAATTTTCAACGAAATATGTCTGTGAATAAAAAGGACCATGACTGAGTGTTCTTATTCAATGTTCTTTGATTTTGGTTACTTTATTCTTTTTAAACTTAAATATTACACACTTTCACTTTGTAAAATTAAATTCATGTCATTTTAAAATTTCAAACACGCTCCTCTTCGTTATTTCCTAGAAGTGAGCTTAGTCATCACAGCTGGATACAGAGATTGTAATTAAATTCTTAATTCAAAATCTGCACTTATATAAATTTTGTATTAAATTAATACATATGTATGATTTAAACTTAATTTATTATTTAAATAAAAGTACGTAAGTATTTCTTCCATATGTTTATATAGATTATTGATTAAACAAGTTGAACTAGATAATTAATTTTTCAAAGTCTAGGACAAAAATGTATTTCTAAACACGTAATGGCATAGTAAAAGTTAGTTAAAACCGACTATATTATACAGTACGCCGAATCCTCGATTTTTTTTTTTTTTTTTGACAATTTTTTTGCCTACAAAAATAATTATCTGTGTGGAATATTTTGACAACATTTAAATTACATTGTTGATGTTAAGAGTTTGATTAGTTCTGATCCAATATTCTTGAAATTTTTTCTAAACTTTTTTTGGAAATAATTTTGTAACTGTTCTGTTGAACATTTTAATTGTTAAATAAATACCACTTTCTCCACTTTTTCCATATCCTCGGAAATAATTAAAGATTTGATTTGACCCGAAAAAGTGCATAACATAATTATTTAATATTTTCAAAAAAAAATCATTTTTTTTTCTTCAAAAATTTGATCGAGCATTCAAAAGTCTGGCTTTAATAACTGTTTTCAATGTTATTAAACAGTATCGGAAGAATATGTCTGTTGATAGAAAAATTAGTTCAGCTAAAATTAGTTTTAAGCAAAAAAAAAAAAAAGAATAAACATGTTCAAAAGAACTCTTAACACATCTGGTAGGAAAGCAGCACGGTTAGCTCAGTGCTCGGACAATTTGGTGCGAAAAAAAAAGAACTGAAGAGTAGAGAAAGCCACCCTAACGTGTTTTGATCGAGCAAAATGACAGAAAGCTTTAATGTAAAGGGATTCCGAAAAGGTTCAAAATTTCATCACCAGTATATTGTTATTATGACTTAACGCATTTAATAAATTTTCTAGAAATCAAAAAGTTTTATATTTAGAACACTTTTGTGGAAAAATTTGTAACATCTGACCCTTAATAAAATGTAAAAAAATAAAATTGTCCCTAATGTAAAACTATAAAAAGCGGAGAACTTATCTTCAAGTATTTACTTCTTTCTACCAATTCTAATAAAATGTTTGCGTTAAGCTCCAAAAATATTATAAAAATGTTCAAAATAGTCTTATAATTTTACTTTGGTCTAAATAGCTCTTAAACTATAAGAGATTTACACACGTATAAGCATACTTATACGTGTGTTAATATATGAACGATATTTTTCTGGGTAACCAAAATCGTGTGTCCACTTCCCGACCCTAAGACAAACTAGGAATGTGTGCTCCCTCAAGTCAATTGCAAAATATCTCAAGAATGTCCAATTAACAATATTCAAGTTCCAAAGTTATAAAATTATTTAAAAAAACGTTTTGGGACTACTGATAAATGGTGATGAGAGATATACACAAGAATATTGAAAAGTCGTTAATCATTTTACTGTAATTAAAAACGCTTCACGGGGATACGATCCTAGTGTTTGGTGAGCTCTAACTTATTGATTAAAATTCGTCTTTTACATAGGTATTTTAGATTGAAACGTCAGACTTAAAATGTCATTCACGAAACTGATCTTTACATTATAAATTATACTAAACCAATTTTTCAAAATTTATCAAAAGTATTTAATAGAAGTTACTAAAGCAATTAAACATCTTTCGGTATTGACGCTGACAGTAAAAGACCTCTGGAACTTTTATGAAGTCAGATGGAAAAATTAACAACAAATCACATAGAATTTAAATTTCTGAACTCTTATAAACAGGACAGGAAATGTTTCATAGATACAGAGAGAAACACATTAAAACTACGTGATACTACAAATCTTATCACAAATTAAAAATCGATTTTTCAAATCTCCCTTTTTACTTTACTGACAATTGTATTTACGACCCAACAGTTTTTGTGGTGTGTGTTACCAAATATTTTTAGTATCCTATATATTAGAATTTCCTATTCCAAATGGAACCTCAATCCATTTCCTATTCCGAATGATTCTACCATCTAGTAGATTCTTTGAAAACATGGAAATTGCCTTCATAAGAATAGAAGTTTTGAAACCAAAAACAAAACTTTTGGGCGGATAAATTACTAGCAGACACAAGAGTAGATAAATAGATACTTCTGCCGCTGTAAACCATTAATGCTGGCAGTTAGGGTGGCAAAGTTCAATTAATGGGTTATTTGACTTAGAATTTTATCCAAACAACATGAAATTTACGTTGTTACAGTGTAAAGCAATTTATTTTGTCTTTTTTATGTTCTTTAGTCTAAAACAAACACAAACATCTTTTGTGCGATTCTATGGTTCTTTATCTTTGATTGTCATGTCATTGGATGGGGAAAATGTATAACAATTAATCCGCTTTTCTTTTTAATTTGATTTAAATGTGCAGATAGTGGTTGTTACAAATAAAACAAAAAGTAACAGACAATGGATTCTAATATAATCATAAATGAGCTGTTAATATAATTAAATATCATAAGTATGTTAAATTAGTATTTCAATCTGAAATATTGTTAACTGTATTTGTATTAGGGAAAATCCATTACAAACCAAAAGTGAAATGATAACCTGTTCTTTTTCTTTGCTGCAAGCGTTCCTTTGCATTCCCTAAAGAACAATTTCCATCCTGCATATTGCACAGGTTCCAAACAAATTTCTCAAAGCTTAACCTCTCTATTTTTGAACTTATGCACGTCAATAGAATGTGTATTCTCCAAGAAGTTTGATTTCTCAATTTCTTTGACGTGAATATTGTATATAAAATTGGGTCTGTGTTGCTCCCATCTTCAACATAAAATTTTGAATTTCGCAAAAGAAATGTCCTGAGAATGCCATATTCCCTTATGTCGAATTTTCAAAACCACAAATTCTTATGATGTAAATACCTTATGTTTCATGCATACAATTTACATACATTGTTAAATATTACAAGAACCCTAAATGATTAATGTTTTTTTATATTTGGCCATAACTTTCTTTTACTAAACCATTTTTTATAATTTTTGGAATAACAATTAACATCATATTGTTTTTAATATACTAAACTGTCTTTGCCAGCTTTAAATAGGAAACTTCTCAGGACTAAGACCAAATTTCATTGAGCTCTTTTAATTATTTTATAATCGAAAGTACTAATGACAGTCAGACGTACATTGCAAAATCGACTCGGCAAATTTGATGATTTGATTTTTATTTGATGCAGGAATATACATGATTCCTTCGTTACACACGGAATGACAGATATAATATACCTACTTCACCACTTGTGGTGATGTTTATCCACTTATAATCACTACAATAACAGGCATTGCAATTGTTACGCACTGTACACTAATGACTTGTGGCAAGAACATTATATAACAACGGTCTTGGAAGCTTTCGTGAAAAGCCTTAAAATGAAATGAAGGAACCCTGCATTAATCAAATTAAATCTATCGGAATAAATTTTATAATAATATTTCACTTTTGGTTTTGAGTTTTTAAAGTGAATTTAAATGGAAGAATTTAAATAGAAAACAAAAACAAGATTTTTGTTTTCAATTTATTTAAATGATTTAATGAAATAATTTTCATTTTGTTTGACATAACTCCTGTAATTTCCTTAAAAGGAAAACAAATCAAGTCATCTTATGTCTTATTTATTTTTATGATAAATTGTTCATTTTATACATGAAGGTCGCTGCGTTTATTTTCTACATAAAGTGAGTGAAAGAGATGAATTATATTTATATTGCGTATTACTTTCTGCATTAATTATTTTCATTTGTTGCAAATTCGACTAGAAGTGTTTACAGAAATTACTCACTTATGTGTGTGTGTGTGTGTGTGATTGAAAGTAAAGAAAAGTTAAACAAACACTTTCTTATGATTGAACATGACCTCAGACATATAAGTTTACAAACCGAAGGACCGACTATGGACCATTAATCTCTATATTTGATGAGTTCGACGTCCAGTAAATTGTATTGTTTTTCTTTTAAATAAATTCAATGAAAGTTGTGTAATTGATTAAATATAAAATTGAATTTAAGACGTCAGTTTACATTAGAAACTTGTTCAATTTGAACAACAAATCTGTTGCACATGTACGACTTCACAGCAACAAGTGTTTTTCTTAAACGAATAATTCAATTCGGTAAGAATAAAGTGTTTTTCCAAAATAGTTAATTGTTATATATTATTTTGTTGTTCGTCATTAATTATGTGTTCAAATTTTATTGCCCCCTAAAGTTTTGCAATTAATTTATGAAAGTTAAAGCTCTAACATTTATAACGGGTGCTATAAGGATTATGACATTATTTATTCGTCTATTATTCGATAAACAGTGTTACATATAAAAATGTAAATGGAATCTATTACTTTCGAACGTTGGACAAAGTTTAATGAAATTTAAGATTATTTTTGTGTTTGTTCTTTATGGATATATGGTCGTTTTACTATACCTTTGGATTGGATTTTTATATATTAACCGATCTTATTTATACAAAGATAACTTTAAAAATGAAAATAAAAAATGCAACACATAAACTCGTCTAATTCTAAAAAAAGATCTCCAATTTCAGTACATTATGAAAAATACAGGTATGACCTCATTTCTATTATAATATTTTAGACACTTTTTCTTGATCGCTCTCTCTTTAAAATTTAAAATGGAAACGATAAGGAGATTTATTTAAAATATCAGTATAATTTCCACATATCTTAAAAATTAGCTGTTTGAAACTTAAGATTTTGACACTTGAATGATATTTTCGGGTTGATTTTAGACAGTCCATCAGCTCTAGAATACTTCTGGAGCGTGGCCTGAATTGGATACAAATCAAAGAACTGCGATGGCAAACCAAAGACAAAAATCCCATTAGCTGATATTTGAAAAACTTTGATGAACGGTGAACTTTTCTTTGAATTTCTATAAAAAGATTAACTTCGCCATCAAAAAAATATATTAAAACTAAAACACTCCCCCATTACTTTGGTAGGATTTTTTTGTAGTCTCCTTTACTGTCTTCTTATTTTTTGACACACTCCATCAAATTTGAATTGGTTAAATTTTCACCATTGAAAAAAATTATCCTTCAAATTGCTACATACCAATCGGGAAAAGGGGGTGTTTTGGTTGTAATCTGTTTTTCGGATGTAAGAATAAACTTAATGAAACTAGATTGTGCTGGAGCCATTATTTGACCTAGCTCCATATAAGACCCCTTACAGGCTTTTATAGGTATAAGCTAATAAAATTCTTAAAAATGGACTAATTATATTGAAATTTGGAGCAATTTTTGATCCAATATTAATTTTTTCCAATATCGGGCCATAATTTGTTATAGTCTCCTTCCGGGATAGGTTTTTAAGTGTAAATTTTATTAAAATTTATACAATTATTTTTAAATTTATATGAATCTAATTTTAATTTATATGAATCATATTTGATTGTAATTCTCTTATAATCCTAAAGTATTTTGAATAAATAAATGATTAAATAGAAACCAAATCTATTGAATTTCAGACATTTATTCAATATATTTTACAAATATTTATGGGTAATTTTCAAGAATATGTTTTTAATTTCACTGTAATTTTTATAGAGTCCCTTTTTCTAAATTCGATGTTAAAGCTTATTTATGAATAATTAGTTTTCTGATACAATGCCTAAATTTGAATATTATTTAACTTCATTTTCTTGTACACTCTATCTCTTACCAAATATATGGGTGCTCATGCCCATTGGTAGGACCGCCAGGAGTACAATTTAGGTGCATATTCCTTCTGTGATTAAGTTTATAATATAAAGTATATATTCAATAAGTCATCTATATTATATTATAAACCTTCATGCCATACCTTCATGCCATACATCAATGAAGATGAGTCCCTTAAAGCGACAGAGATTAGTAGTTGGCTTAATATATTCTATTAATGGTATTTTCTAAAACTGCCTTAAACAATAAACATTATAATGTGCTTCTTTCACAATGTTTTTTTTTTAATATTAACAATAATAATCAATTAATACATAAACATAAAATTGATTTACTTCTGAATTTATGTCAGAACATGAATAATTTAAAATTATATGAATTATGAATTTTTCCATTCTTGATTTAATTTACATTTCATGTTTCGCACTTTTTATCTCAAAAATACTCTACAAGTAAGTATTTTATTAATAGTGAAATGGTGTCCCAATGGAGTCACGGAACAATGACAATACAGTCGAATGTCAATTCGCATAGTTTTTTTTTGTATCTCAATATATAATTTTCATTTTCGTTAAAACATGAAATTGGTTCAATCACTACCTAAATGTTAATATTGAATAGATACAGTAACCCATTTTGATTCTATACATTATTTACAATAAATATATATGTGTATGTGTGTTTTTTTTCGTGATCTAATTTTATTTTGTTATAATAGATTTTAATATGACAAGCAAATACTAATGGTTGTTAGTATGGAGATACTTTCAACAAAATGTCACTCATACGCCACGCGCACCAAGGAAACATATTTTCTTCTGCCACAATTACTTGCAACACATTTTTCTGCCTCTTAAGTAAGTGAAGTAAGTAAATAATAATGAAGTAAATTGTGTTCGTACGTTTTTGTTTTGTTGACTTTGTGATATAAAGTAATCCTGAAAAATAAAATCAAGAAGAAGAAAGAAAAATAAGAAACATATTTACATCCATGAGTTTATTTAACTTAAAATCTGTTACACCATGATAATGTAAAACCACTTATGACAAACAATGAAAATGATGATGTGTTTATTAAAGAAGAAAACCATCAGACTGTATTTTATAGATTCATTTTTTTCCAAAAAAATCCCTACGTAAGTAGAGTATTTATGTATTACATGGAATATGTAAAAAGATGTTTTTATAGTCGGTGAATTTTAATTATTTAATGCCTTCAATTATGTATTGAATTCGAAAAAGAACACGCACACACACATATATATATATATATATATATATATATATATATATATATATATATATATATATATATATATATATATATATATATATATATATATATATATATATATATATATATATATATATATATATATATATATATATATATATATATATATATATATATATACTCAAAACCTTACATTTTTCTAAAAAACTTTTAAAGTTTAAAAGATATTTAGATATAAGTGAAATTTTGATCCATTTTTGGACAGTTTTTCCTTACGTTTTTGTACTTTATGGGCTTTATTCGTATCCAAAAAATATTTTTTTTTCTTTTGGAAAAGTAATCACTTTAAAAAAATAATATGTGAATGATAAACTTATTAAATTTAATATCTTTAATAAATTTTTCAAACATTCAAAAATTTGTTTTCTTGTAAAAAATTGAAATATTCTATAAGAATTAAGATATTAATATGAGATTTAAACATAATCCAAAATACCCAGAATTCTAATCCGGAGAAATTTTGTTTAAAACATTAACGTTTTCAGTAAATTGCTCACCCTTATAATTTTACATAAATTTAATGGGAATTTTTGAACCAAATTAAAAATATATGGAAAAACAGGGTTTTGATTCATGATTTTGGAAATCTAATTAGCTTCTAATACACTGGAAAAAAACATTTAAAAATTTTGACCGCAGCTTACTGTTTCTATATTTCTTGTGTATTAAAGCTCAAAATTATTCATTTATTTATTTATTCACTTTTAATATTAACAAAAAATATATAATTTCAAAATTTTCATTTATATTAAAAAGCAAAAAATAAATAGATGTTTCACGTGTATTTCAAATCCTTTTTATAAAATATTTATTTTCTTCAATTATTTTTAAAAGAATTTACTAAATTTTTGTTACGACCTGAATATAATTGCAGCCAAAATTACATTTAAAAATTAACAATATATGGGAGATGGGCGTATCCTTGGCCCAATCTAACCACGATAATTTCCCTACTTTTGACAATACGTTATATGGGGACGAAACACTGTTCTGAAGTTTTAGTGGTAAAAGGTAATCAAAATTTGACTTGACTTTCCAAGGAATTTAAAAAATAACATTGATAAAATGAGATACAAATAGTTCCTTTGTTGGAAAAACTACTTTACCGTTTTATTTCAATACTTTTCTTATTATAACAGTTTTATTCAATTTTGTTACAAAATACAATTCCGAAAATAAAATGTCATTTAATATTTAAGAAGAAATTGTTTCATTGCAATTCAATAGTTTTTCTTGTCAACAACTATTGTAAACGTCAAGTAAAGTGATGCTGTTGACTTTCAATTTATGCATTATTTACCATAAAAATTTAAAGTTTATTTTTACATTCATTCGACTCATTTCGATGATTTTTGTTTTTTGTTTTTGTCTCTTATTTGCGTTATTGTTCCTAAAGATTCTTGACGAAATAGTGAAAATGCTGTTGTCCATGAAGTTTTTTTGGCACTGAATTTGTAACAGTTTTAATGATTAAATGATTATGTATATAATTATTTTGGACAAAGGATTTCCCGATAAAATTTGAAAGAATCTCAACTAACCCAACAAGTGTTCTGTCGGAATGTGTTAGCGTAAATGTATATTCCAAACTTCACAAAAATTGGTGGATTATTTTTATGTTGAATAATACAGATAAACAAAATGTCAACTGATTTTATTAATTGCAATTATTGAGTATCATTTACCAATTGAGACAGATTGCATATTACACAATAAAAATATACATTTAATAATTTAACTGCTGAAATTTTAAACAAACATCTATTAAATTCTATTTTTAAAATTTTTAAAAGTTTCAAGTAGCAGCCCCTGCAACATAAATATAGATTCGAAGGTTTATTTGTAATGACAGTAAACAGAAGTGACTCTTAATTGTAATCGAATAACACCATTTGCTCTAAAACATTTCACTATAGTTTTCAAACTCTTTACAAAAAGTATAGTTTCTGTCTTATTGCATTTAGTAATTACTTGAAAACTTTGATCCAATTGTGTAATGGAAACCCAGAAAAATGTTTGAAAATAGCCATAACACCAACTAACTTTTGCTTATTTTGTGGACACGGAAAAGATGAAAAAATAACTTCTTATAAATTCAAAAACTTTTTATACCCTCCGCTATAAAGGTGAATACGTTCAGTTTCACATTCCTTGTTTTACACAAAGGAAACAAGCAAAAAAATAAAACTTTGGCTAATTCTACTACTGAACTCTAGCAAGTATTCCAGTTTTTAATTTTGCTGATAATGAAATATTAAAAGGTAGTAGTCATATAATCTTTTAAATTCTCCAGCATGAGACGACCTTCATAGAATTTGGTAGTTTGATAAATTATTATCATGGTACTCACCTGAGAGATTTATAGGATATAATATATAGGATATTTTCTGTTGTGGGTCTTACATGATGAGATATGTCTTTTTTCAAATATGTTTGTCGCAATGATACTATTTAATGTTATTGCTAAAATATTTATTGTTATTGCTAAAAGATCAATTATTAAATTAATTTATTAAATTATTTGTTTATTTTGAGAATAATTATCAATAGTGTGTTGGTCGCAATATGTTTAATAATATGTTACATTACCATATCGTATTGATTTTTAACAAAGTTTTATGGTACAGCGACAAACATATTGGTTAACCATAATATCTTGCCTCTCGACTATGTGTGTATATGAAGCTGTACATTTAGTCCATTCTCTTACAATATAGAAGAGCATTATAAATTCTAAATACATATTTTTAGGAAAAAACCTTTATTTATAGAATCTGCCTGTAGTATACTTTACAATAGATATTTAAGTCTTGAACACATACAAACGCTTTTCTTTTCGATGGTAAAACGATTCTTTGAAGACTTTTGTTGTTGTATTTATGATACTGTGATACTAATTGATTGTTTGGTGGTGTATGTATGTATGTATGTATGTATGTATGTATGTATGTATGTATGTATGTATGTATGTATGTATGTGTATGAGGGTGTATGCAAAAAACTAAAAATTCATTTAAATATTTTCTTCAATAAATAACCAATTTCGCAGTTTTAATTCTATAATGTTTTTAACGGATTTAATCGTTGCTAAATAAAATATTTGTGTTTTTTTTACTTTCTGAATTAATCATCTAAGATCCCAAAACGTATATACAGTATATACATCACACTATTTAGGCATAAATTAAGTCGTTATATCTGAAGCAACGTACTCGCTCACTATCTTTCAAAGTGTCAAATTGGTACTTTATGGGGCTCAAAGCCGGGGACTGAAGTGCCAAACACAAGACTTGGGTCTCATAAGTTGATAACTTAAACTTGGTCAACTTTGATAAATGATTACGACCATTACAGTGCTTAAATATACATCGCAGTTGTATTCCTTATTCAATATAGCGTAACATATGGGGGGCAAAAATGTCTCTGAAAATAAAAAGGTCAACTTTTGTAAGCTATATTAAAC
Source organism: Cochliomyia hominivorax (assembly GCA_004302925.2). NCBI lineage: Eukaryota > Metazoa > Arthropoda > Insecta > Diptera > Calliphoridae > Cochliomyia > Cochliomyia hominivorax. The sequence continues at coordinate 62,117,653 of PYHX02000413.1, forward strand.
GAGAAATACCACTTCAATTTACGTTTCATGCTCAAGCCCTGAAGCATTTATTAAAATTGGTGAAAGGTTAGTTATAAACTCAAATCAAAGGTTAGTTATAAACTCTAAATAAAGAGATTGAAAAGAAAAGGTCAGTTTTTATTCAAGTTAGAAAACTGAGTGTAGTCCAGTGTGTTCAGCCTTTCATATCACAAAGTCTGTGAAGAAATTTAAGGAGCCAAACCAACCGCCGCATATATCTCTCACATCAGCAGTCGCCAATCCTATAGAGATTGCAACTTTTAAAGAAATGTATTCGCAAGTCTCTAAAAAATGGGCAGTAGCAGAGAAGATCAGGAATAGTTTCCACCTGCTCATTTCATTAACTTCTACAAAAGTCATTTGGAGGAAGATATATATATTTGTTGCACGCATCTAGATACTGCACCAACTATATGCCACAACAGAGTTCTCGACATGTTGAAAAAGAATGATGTCCGAACTCCATCCAATCAAATACGTTGGTTAAATTTTCCACCAGTGTTACGAGTAGAGTTCGTCCTCTTACAAAAGATGAGTGGTAAACCACACAGACTTAAATGGGATAAGGCTTCCATATTTTCAGAGAAATACTGGTACTGCTATGAAAATCCAAATCTATCAGTATTTTGATGATACTAATTTGGCGTGTTCAAGATGATTTAACCAGAGAATAATATGCCAAATTTTTATGTATCAGTCCATGATCATCTACATATAACCCTTATCGAAAATTACCTAAGTGTGTTTTGTACAAGTTAAATAAAAGTATCAAATTCTACGTCCATAATTTTTAATATATGTGTCATGGTATAGGGCATAGTGCCCTTACATTTATTTGGAAACCATTAAGTGCATTCAACAACCATTTAACTTTCAAATCGTACTTATCTTCATAAGTACCGATTCTACTATATGTACGTTAAGTTAAGGATTTAAAAATTATATAATATAACATACTCTCGCTGATATAGTTCTTTAGGCATTCGATAATTAATATTTCCTTGATATGAAGGGTATCCCTCCCTCTGGTTCTATATATTGGGATCATGCTGTGTCTATAAACAGACACAGATTCAATTTTATATATAACATATTTACATTTAATATTTTGATAATTTTCCCTCCATCACCGCATGCTTTAATTATGGTTTATTGCTTTCATCATTCAATATGTAACTAAAAATTATAATTTTCAACTTCTGTAATGAACGTTTTGGTCTTTGAACTAAATAATAAATAACTTTATTACTTACTTGTTGTCAACTTTTCACTAATAATTAGAGAAGTACGTTAATATTCAATATTTAGAAAATTGTTTGTCCTTACGTCCAATTTATAAAAAAACACTTTCATTTTATTTACAACAAAACGTGTATAAAAGTATAAAAGTGTCTGAGCTAAATTTGGTCAGAGCTGGAAAATGCGTTGTGGTAAAAATAATTATTTGACTCAAACAATGAAAAATAAAAAAATCAAACTATCGATTGTTATAATCATAAGATTACGTTTGTAATTTAAAAATTTTCAAAATAAACTCTTTTTTAGATTATTTTATATGAATTCATTTGCATAATTCTTTCTTCAAAGGCTTAATGACTGAGCAATTCATCAACATGATTAATGTTAGTTAATTTTCAAACCATTCATAATTAAGTGATAACATAAATTTATATTGACAATAACATTTATTGCCAAATTTTTCGAAAAAATATATTACAAAAGATTTTGTGGATTAATAAAAACCTTAAAGGTTCCTTTTCCTGTAGATCTTTGAGATTTGCCCGAAGAATAATCTGAAAATTTGTTTATTTAAATTTTTTAAAATGTTGAAAATAAAATAATTTAAATTTCAAAGAAAAATATCGTTTCAATCCAAATATAAATGTTTTGGAAAATACACTGCAAAGATTCCGATTTTTTAGTAATATGTGACATATTTTTCCAGTATTCTGCCAGTGATTTCCAATTTTTAATAAAATGACAATGAATTCGGAAAATTGATCAAAATTAATCACGTAAGAAAATAAAAATGCATAAAATTGTGATTTATTATAAAAATTTAAAATAAGAATTAAGTTTAATTTAATTTAAATCTTAAAATCTATTTGTAAATGAAAAAAAACCATAAATTATTTGAAAAACTAAAAAGTGTTTAACATAAAAACTAACCTTTAACTAAAAAAATAGCTATATTTAGTCTTAAAAAAATTCATAAAAAAATTTCGCTAAAAAATACAAAAAAAAAATTAAGTAAAAATATGAATTATTAATTAAAATTTAAACAAAACCAAAATTTAAACAAAACCAAACAAATTTATAAATTTTTAATAAACTATTAATTTACCAACAACAAAACAAATTAAGTACACATCCCATTTATGGAGAAGGCCTTTTGCAGAAATATCGTAATTGAAAAAATTACAAAGGACAAGTAAGAATGCTATATTTGACTGTACCGAATCTTAAATACCCTCCACCACGATATTGAAGACTGTCTGAATTTCGATGGAATTGGTTCATATATCACTTAAAGGAGTAATATTCAAATATGGCCGATGATTGTAAAACTAGTTTCATATATTAAAGACAGTTTAAAAATGTTTTTTATATGATAGTTTTATAAGCCCGATAGAGTTATAAATATCGACCGATAACAGTCATACTAATAACATATATTCAAGATATTTAGAAAAATAACTGAGCCAAATTTCAACAGAATTGGTTATTATTTACTAATTTTATAAGATCAAAAACGAAGCCTTATATAGGAACTATTTCAATATATGGACCAAGATTATTCAAATTAATAATTTATATCAAATGCAGTTAGAAAAATAAATGTGTCAAATTTCCATAGAATTGATATTTTTTTACCAGTTTTATAAAATCAAAACTAATTTCCGAGAAGGGGCTTTATACATGAGCTACAGCAAAATATGGATAATGGAAATCAAGAAACTGTATGTTATAGTTAAATTTTTATTTAAGATCCATTTATGTTTTATTGAAAACATAGAAAAGTTCTTTTTCGAAATTTTGAGGTTGTCTCAGATATCGGTTTATAACTTTTTTACTGATCGATACAGCTGGTTTAAAGGAAATTACTGGTGTAGGGTATAAAACATCTGAAAGAGAAAGTCAAAAATGCATTGATCTACATTTAATTGCAACATTGCTAAACATTTACCTAAACCTTATTAAAATGATCAGCTATTCAAACTAAATTTCATTGAACTTTTATATACTATTTTCTTTGAAGATTCCAATAAGGAAAAATTTAAATAAAATCTATCAGTAATAAGTACAAAAATCAGTACATTAATCGTATAAACTAAATTTAAATTTCAAGTATGTATAATTAGATTTTAACAATTATTAAAAAAATACCACAGGAATGAATGAATAATTTTTTCTCAAGGAAGTCTATAGTAAAAACATATAGTGGACCCGAATCTTAGTTCGCATGTTAATGGCTTAAATTGTGTGTTTCCGTTACTTGTTTTAACAGAAAATCAAAATTATTATACCTATTTCGTAACAGGGCCCAGTTTTAAATTAAATTTTATTCATTTTGATTTTCCGGTTATAAAACATGGAAAATATTTTTCATTACAAAATTAAAAAGTTTTTTTTTTTTTTTTTTGTTACATTACACTTCAGTAATCAAATATATAAAAATTTTCAAAAACAAATCAATAGAAGTTGTAGTCAACATAATCACTATATAGTATGAACATGAACATGAACATAAATAAACGACAATCGGCGCAGTTGAATATATATTTGTTATTTGCTTTACAATATAAAAATTACAAAGGACTCATGACAAATATAAAATATTTATGCAAATTAAAATTAATTAAATTCGAATTTCGTCTGTGTTTCTTTCAAAATAATACAAAATTTAACTAACGAATGTGACCATGAAAAAAAAATAAATTCGAATATAAAAATTCGGTTTAATTTCCATTGAAATCTTTTAATGAATTAAGTGCGGTATTCGTTTGATTACTAAAGACGAAATTTAGAAAATGGAAAAAGTGTAAAGGAAATAAATGAAAAATCATTAAACATTTTAAAATGTTTTTTAAATGAATATAAAAGTTTGAGATATTTTTTATAAAATTTTCTATTTCATCGATCATTAATGAAATCAAATAAAGAAAGTATATTTAATAATTAATGTTTGTGTATATTTACATTTTGTGAGATCGAAAAATTTTTAACATACATATAAACGAGACCACTAAACTTACAGTTACATTATTTTATTTGATTGAAATTATTATTATAATTTACAAAAAAATATTTTTATAGATTTAGTCACTTAATGAAAATTTAAGCTTTTTCGTAGACCCATCCATTAACGTTTTTACATTTGGACATCTTTTGTGTGCCCTTCAATGTTCTTTAAACAACAGATTGGAGGATTTGTTTCTCGTAATACAAATACCACAGTATTTTTCTTGTACCACTCAAGGGTTTTTTTGCCACAGTGACAGGATGCCAAGTCGGGCCAAGAGGAAGTGGATACATCATGAAGTCTTATTAATGGATACAGCCGCTTTTGTAAATATTCCTTGATGTAAATGTCAGTATTTAAAAAGCCAGTTATGACATATTATTGGCTTCTTTTGCCGCAACTGCATATTACTTGCCAAACCAATAACCTTTTAGGAAGTCTTGACAGCTTTTGGGTCATAAGCTTTTCTTCGACATTCCCCAGAGCATCAGCAACATAAAGTTTTTGACTTGGAAGAATGCAAAAAATCTGTCAGAACATACGATTCGACATCCATTATGCAGCAGGAATATTTTTTAACTTCAATTTCTGTGCTCTGTGTTTGGCATCTAAATTTTTAGCAGCGTTCCTGTCAATAACTTTCTAAGACTTGTATGCATTAGCTTCAAAGCACTGAACTAACCGGGCTGCTTTCCAACCAGATGTGTTGAGAGCTCTATTAAATTAGGTTTTCTATTTTTTCTGCTTTAGAAATTTCATGTTGACCATGGTGCAGGTACCTTATATTCTGTCATTATGTCATATTGGCAAATTTTTATTGGACCTACTTGAGTTTTGTTAAAAATATTTAGTAGGCAATTTTTCTAGACACTCACTTAAATCTGATTTTTTATTTTTGTTTTTTTTTGTCTGATATTAAAGATAATAACTGAGATGTTTTTCAATCGTAAATTTATGAAAAAATACTTCACAGAAAAAATAAAAATCAAGTTCAATTACGAAATTAATAAATTTTTTGTTTGATTTTGCTCCTGTCACCGAAATAATAATATTAATTAAATTAATAATAATTTTCTTAAGTATTTCAATTCATTTTCATAATTATTTTAATTAACTTTCATAACTGTTTGATTTACTATTTTTAATTGTTTTAATTATTTTTCATAATTAGTTCAATAATGGCTGCTATTGAAATTACCTGCTAAAAATTACTTCAATTAAAAGTTCAACACATAAGTATATAAATTATTACACATAAATTCATATATACATTTAAAACTGTGAAAAGTCAATTATATAAACAGACTTATAAGTTTACACAAAAGAATAGTAATATAGGTCAGATGATTTTGATATCATTTGGCGTATAAATTGATTTACCTGTTAAATCACTTTAAGAAACAACATTTATATGTGTCCTTAAAATTACATTTGCATTCCCAATTCTTTGAATTATCACAGTGATTCAGAGGACTTAGTTAGACAAACGACTCAATTAGCAAGATACACATTTCGATGTATGCGAAAACATATTAACTCAATAGCGATTTGACAGCACTTGGTTCTGTGTGGAATAATGCCTCTAACAGCTTTGTAAATAAATCAGAAAGGAGTACGGAAGAGGAGTCCACGAGCAATGTTATCATTGAAATGTATGCGAATAAAACCAAATACCTGATTTTGATTTTGTAGAAATGACATCTAGAAATTCATCTCCAATGACAGATTTATTGCAACAACGGCAGCAAAACGACCAACAATCCTCATTAACCTATATAATATCGTTTTTCTGATAAACTTTTCTAAATTTTTGAAAAATATTTTTTAATATTTTCTAAACCTGTCGGTTTTTGTAAAAATGAAATCATAATAATTATATATAATTGATTCAATAATACAGGTAGTAAATATTGAATTAACATTAATTAATAAGTTAATTGAAAGATTTCCTAGAATATTTTCTTCTGTGTTGGGTTAAAATTTTTAATGAAAAATATGTGTTAACAATTTCTCGATCTCACTCCTTAAATGGAAATATAAAGTGACGATTATATACAACGTACTGAAAAACAAAATCGATGAAGTCTCTAAAACAATTCAATTTAATGATACTTAAACAAAATGGCTTTTTTTAGTGCGCTTTGGCTTAAAAGTGAAAAGTATCTGTAAATTATCTCCTAATAGAATTCTTTTATAATTTATATTCTTCTAACATAATTTATAAGAAAATTTAGGTCATTTTAGGATTTCATTTGGCTATTTGCCGCAAAAATATATTCGATTTCAATTTAATTGAAAAGTTTATGCTGCGAAATAAATTATTTATTTTATGGTTCTTTATATTTTTATTATAATGTCAAACTCTAAAGTTTATTGACCATAAAATTTATTTAAAAGTATAGTAACTTTGTTTCTTTTTTATTTATTTATTTATTATTTATTTATTTATTTATTATTTTTTATTTAAATTTCACTGTTCTACACTTTAAAAAAATATCCTTAAAGTTGTTGTTTTAAAATGAGTAAACTTTCTTGTAAAATTACTAAATAAGTTTAAACATACAGTCATGGAGATATATATAGGCATAAACATCAAAAATAATTGATTTATCTAAAAGTATAGAATTAGAACAGTAACAAAATTTGTTTAAAAATATCAGTATGCGGTGGGACAAAACTAAAGGTACAATTTCCAAGCCACCACATAATTTTTTGCATTCTGGCAAAAAATTCAATGCCCATTTTATTGCCTATTTGTTTGCAATAAGTCCCAAAATTAAGAGAAACAAATGAAGGTCAACGAAGATTATTATTGTTCTGCAAAATCAAGGTTTTGCAGAGTTTGAAGAATTAGTGAATCGTAGTTATTTGTTCTATTCAGATGATCGTTTAATTGGTAAAACAAATTCTTAAAAAGCGAAATGAGAGGGACGTCTACGCAAATTAATTGAAAGAGAATGTAATCAATGTAATCTAGAATCAGCAGTTTTTCCAAAATGATGAAAATATGCCAAAAAAATCATCCACCAAGATTATAATGTGGTGGCGGAGAAGTAATTGTCTGAGGATGAATGTCCTCTATAGCGGTTTGGTCACAATTCATGTTAAAAATTTTCTTTATTAATAGGTTCACTCAGATATCGGTCTATGTATAAGAAAGTTCTCAGCATATAACAAATACTTAATCAGAAAACTCAAATTTTATTGAGCTCTGTCAATTATTTTTTAATTTTAGCGTGCCAAAAAACAGACGGAGAGACAGACGGATATAGCTAATTCGACCACATATTGATTTGATGCTATTATATATGTATACTCTACAAAAAAATTCTGTGAGGTCATTGGAAAAGGTACCCCCTTACAAAGAACATTTTAATTGCCAAATATCTAAGTAAACTTTTACAGGGAGCTTCGAATTCTGGTCTTAATCAATACCCCAAGAGACTGTTTTACTGGACAAAATATAAGATGGATAGAGTCAGGAATAGCCAAGATTAATTATCGAATATCTAAAGAACTATTAAAGCTAGAGTTTTTATATTTGGTCACAATATCTTTGTTAAGGAACTATTTTACTAAACAAAATCTAGAACGGGAAGGATCAAGGTAGAATCCATGCTATGTAAATATTAATTGAATAATATCTAAAGAACTGAACTTAGACTATTAAGATTTTATTTAAATGCAGAACGTATAAAATTAGGAAGAGGGGTTGCCCCACACAAAGCAAATGTTGTTTATCGAATATCTAATGAACTATTAAAGTGAGAGCCTTAAAATTTTTATCTTTTACTTCCGCAAGAAACAGTTTTACTTAACATTTAACAATTTAGGATAGACAGGATCAAGGGTAGTGGTATAACCCATGCCATGAAAAAATTAATCGTCGAATATTTTACATTTTGATATCAAATACTTTTCCATGTAACAGGTTTACTGGACAAAATGTGGGACGGATAAGATCAGAGAAAAGTAGCCCCATACAATGCTAATATTTATTATCAAATATTTGTATAAATTTTACAGTGATAGTAAAAAATAAAGTCTTATTCACTTCCTTAAAGGACTGCAAATAAATAATTTCAAGAGCTAGAATTTTTACATCAGTTCCATTAATCAAACCAAATAATTATTCACTAATATCTAACGAATTATATTATCTGGAGTTGCCCTACTATTCACTCTTCTATCATTCATTTTTATACAAATATCTTTTTTTTATTTTTCCATTTTATTTTTCATTCTATTGAAATTATAAATTATTTCTTTCATTGTTTTTATATTCCATAATAATAAAAAAACTGTAAAGTTTAGCATTTCCTTGACTACAAAAGTAAATAAGAACAATTTAATAAATTAAATAAATCCAGACACTCTTGAATTTGATCCTTTTAATATCCAAATTGTGTAACCTAAATTTTCTTAAGTCCAAAATTTTTTACTTAGAATTTAGTTTTGGAAAACTATTTATTGAATTTTGTCACATTTTTGTGAATAAAAGAAATCGTTATTCAAATGAATAATTCTTTTCATTAAGAATCTCAATGTCCATATTTCATAAAAATTTCGTTTATTTCTAAATAGCGGAAACAATTTGAAATACTTCTCTTTCAAATACATTTTGCATAGGTCATAACAAATTTTTAAATTGGACGAGGAGCACAAACACTTTGTACTCCTATAAATCCGCCCCTAAACTCCTTTGCTATTACGTTAAATTTCAGGCATCCATCCAGCCCACCAAAAGTTTCATATTTATTTTCGAAAAAAAAAAAAATGATTCTACCTAACTTACGTACCTTACTTACGTACTATGTAGTGAGATCTTATGACTATAAATATTTTTAAAAGACAAAGTCTTTTGAGCGTTTCTTAATCTTTACCAAATTTTCTTAAAATTTGTTAAAGATATTTTACTTATTATAACTAATTCTAGTACAAGTAAATCTTAAAATGGGAAAATACTAAGATTTTCAACTAGAAATTTTGTGAGCTCATAAACAAGGATTTTATCCTTTATATGTATATATTTTATAAGAACTAAAATATATACTACTACTAAATCACTAATTTATGAGGTTTTAAACACTTCTTTGGTATGGGACCTCAATAAGTTTAAAATACTTTAAATTAGATTAGTTCATTTTACCATTTTTTTCTTTTATTTTCAAGTATTTTATATAACTTTATTACTAAAACCGCTGAATTAAATTATTTAAACATATTTACTACAATTACTTACTATAAAGACAATATATTTACCAAAAAATGTTTAATTTGAAAGAGGTCGTGTCGATTTTTAAATTGGAATTACTCGATTACTTAGTATTGTAATATTTAATATTTATACAACCAAAAAAAAAAAAACACCGTATAAAATTTTACGATCCCTAATTTTCACTTATTTCATAATATCAAAATCTAATATGTTCGGTTCATATTTGGTCATGCGTCATGGTTTGGGGTAGTCGGTCTTAAGCAACTTTTATACTTTATATCATATTTTCTAAACTTTGCAAATTATCTTAGTTAAGTGTTTAAACATAAAAATTTAAGTTGTATTTTAAGCGCAAGTTTTGCCATTTGAAAAGTAATTGAAATATTTTAGACTTCGTTCATTCTTATATAATGATTTAACTTATTTGACAAAAGAGGGATTCAATAAGTATCCATGAAATTTTTACCACACGATGCGCATTTAAAGTAAATTCCAAATTATAGAATTTATTTTTAATGAAATGTCTTTAAATAGCGTGCTAAAAATTTTATAGTTTATTTTATTCCCCTAAAGCCAATTTAAAATTCATTGCCTAAATTGTTACAAGAATATAAAATATAATGTCGCTAATACATTTTCTATTCTATTCTATTTTATATTTCTCATTTAGGCACAATATTATATTATGTTATTTGTATGCTTATAAAAACATATAAAACTTCAATAGATTCGCAAATTTTTAATATTATTTTAAACTTGATACAGTGGACGTCCAGTAGTACGAATGCTCCTTATTGCCAATTTTTAATAATACGAATAACAACTTCCTTAGGTCATAAGGCTGCCACCAAAGATTGAAGGAAAATAGCATAACTCACCTCAGTCTTGAAGGTCTCTTTATGTTATCTAAAAAGAGAAGAATTAGAAAGGAGGAAATATAGAAGTAGAGTTAAGTGTTAAGAATTAAAATAGAGAGAAAGAAAGGAATAGGTCCAATTGAAGTCAAAATAGAAAGAAGAGCAAAGAAGCGGAAGCCAAAGTTGTGCAGTAGCAGAGAGTATAAGAAAAAGTTTTATTTTCCACCTAATTACAGAAACTACTGCAAATATCGTTCAAAGCAAGACCCACTCTCTTTGCATGCAATCCGGAGCGACAGTGCCCAGATACTGCGGTGACTGTATCCATCAAACGAGTTCTCCAGATGTTGAGTTCAAAACATTCTGGTAATCAAATACGACGCACAGTGAATAAAATATTAATAAATTTGTACTTATAATAATAATATAATAATAATAATAATAATAATAATAATAATAATAGTAATATTAATTTTTACTTATTGTATTTATATCTGCAGCACAGGGGGTATATTTAATAAAATAAATGTAAATATACATATATAACTCATACGTCTAGATACTCTTCATTAATTGTTTAAAATTTTAAACTTGTAATAGAAGACTTCGCATATAACAACAAAACTATTTTTATTTTTAATTAAAAATAATCAGAATCAGATTTAATCATCAGCAGAGATATTATGAATCTAAATGTAAAATTAAATATCCTTATAAAATTCTATTTGATTCGATAATATTTTGTTCTGACTTAACATTATTTTTCTTAATAATTTTTTTAGAAAATTTACTTGAAACAGAAAAGTTTATTTGATATAATTTTCTTACATTCTTTCAATTATGCGTTTTGAACCTTTTTTCGGTATTTTTGTGAAATTAAAAAAAAAATCGGTTCAGTACGTTAAGCAATATATACAAATATAGAAATATCTAAAATACAAATATATATATATATATTATCGATATAGAACATAACTAAATTTAAGCAAAGAACTTTCGTAAAATTATCAATTATAAATCGACAAATTAGAATTAAATGAATTTAAATAAATTAAAATAATATCAAAAATATGCACCTAATTACTATTCCAAAAATCATCCAAGAAATAAGTTACAGTATATTTGTATCTATAAGGTATCTTTGTTATATAAGAAATATATTCATTTATTGTATGCGTTTGTGTGTATACATAAGAGTTTATATGTGTGAACAATTTATATATACGAAACGTAATTTATTAATTTCTTAGGCATTTGTAGTAGAGGATATTTAAGGTTCGGCATAACCGAATATAGCATTCTTACTTGTTATACCATGTCATTCCTTGTGTAACTCCTATAAGAAATCATCTCAGACCCAACAATGTATATGTATTATTGCATCAAAGCAAAAACTGAGTTGATTTAGCTATGTCCGTCTATCCGTCTGTCTGTTGAAACATTCTCACGCTTAGAATAATTATCTGAATTAAATAAAACTTGGCCACATCGTTTGTTATTGTCCTAAGCAGTTTGCTATTTAATCCCAGCTATATCGGTTTATGAGCAAGGAAGTTATAGACCGATATCTGAAACAACCTCAAAATTCCGGAAAAGATCTCTTCTAATTTCTTCTAAAAATGTAATTGGATTAACAAGAAAAAAGTTATAGGCTATAATATGCAAAATTTCAGCTGCAATTTTTAAGATAATCTACTGAAATTTGTCACATATACTTATTTTGATACAATAATAAATCCAAGGAAGCCATATTGTTTTGGGTCATTAATTGACCCCATATAAGGCCCCTTCCCGGAATTTTATTTACAACTTATAAAACTCTTAAAGTATTATATTAATTTGCCCTATATCGGTCCATATTTTCCTATAGCTCCCTTATAACGGGCTTTCCAGAAAAAACGGGTTTCAGTTTATAAAACATATAAACAAAGATCAATTCCATTAAAATTTAGCACAACTATAATCAAAGTATATTATAAATATGAACAATCTTGGGCCAAATTTTGCTGTAGCTCCCATATAAGACCCCTTCCCGGAATACAGGTTTGATATACCCTCCACAATACAAGTGGTAAAGAGAGTATGTATATATACCCTTGCTTAAAATCAAAATCTCAGTCGATTTGCTTGAATCTGTCTGTCTGCTCACATCCACAAAAATTGACAGAGCTCAATGAAATCTGGTCTAGTAGAAAAAAAGCCAGTTTATTAGAAAAAAGTCATAGCCAAAATTATATGTATGTATGTATGTATGTATGTATGTATGTATGTATGTATGTATATTTACGAAACCTTACGCATTAACTTCACACGAATTTGTGGTGGAGGGTATTGAAGATTCGGCATAGCCGAATATAGTATTCTTACTTGTTTTTATATATTTTTTATTTAAAAGAAAAACAATTTTTATTGCATTAATTTGACCGCAATTACAACCATTTATCATTTATGGGCACAAAAACAACATTAAATTTTGATGAGGGTCTTTAATGTGAAAACTGATAGATTAAAGCTATCAAATCAGTTTAAACAAAGTGTTTTAACCTTTTACATGAATTAACTTAAATTTAACTGGCAAATGTTATGATTTATTTTTTCATACTAAAACAAATGTTAAATGTCCTTAATGTTAATGTTTTTTTACCACAAAAATATATTTTTATTTTAAATATTCAAAGAAATTAGAATAAATAAAAAATAAGTAAGAATGCTATAATTGGACTATATCGAATTTTGAATACCATTTAGCCGTTATACTTAAGAAATACTTATATAAATATTTTAATTTCTTATTTAGAAAATTTCACTTCAAAAATTTCATAGCAAACAATTAGTTCGTAGATGACAACTGCTTTTTTCGAAAAATATACCATCAATACTACGAAACTCATATTCAACATAACATAGCCTACGTTATTTTTGATTATATGAGCAGGACGGGGATACCTTCATACAACGCAAAATTTAATTATCGAAAGGATTTAAGTGTAAATTTATTTAGTCAAATTTTCAAATGATCGTTCATAGAAAATCAATAATAAAATGGCCAAAATTATACTGAACAATTAAGAAAGTATAGACGACTATCTAATACCCTTCACCACATTATTGGTTAAAAATGATAGTTATGAAAAATTTATGAACTGCCCTCGTATAATTTGGTTTTCTGATTTATTCTTAAGTGTGCCGTACATTACTGTAACACTAACATCTATGTTAATTTTTTTATATGGAAACTATAAGAAATTATTAACTGACTCTCGTACAATTTTGCATATAAATTTTTGCTTATATTTATATTAATTTGACCTGTTATTTTACAATAACCAATGTATGCCTTTAAAATTATGTTTGGGAGGGGCTTCATAAGAGACCTATGAGAAATAATGAACCTACCCTCACATATTTTTAAATATATTTAAGAATATTATAAGACTTACTTGTGCCAAATTTCATCTCTTTATATGTATGAACTTTATGACCTTAAAAGCTCATTCCAGGAGGAACATTTATATGGGATGTATCTTAAATATTGGACCGAACTTGATTAATTTTAATAGACTTCGTCCGTAGACGTTTTCTCAAATTTATCAAAAAACTAGCAGCTGTTCTCTGTTGATTATTAATCTAAAAGTTCGCTTTATTAAAAAATTGGAAAAAATACGGTTTGCCTTTTTAAAATATTAAAATGTTGGTATTTGTAGAAGTTGTTAAGAAAATGTTAAATTTGTGGAGCATTTTGCAATTATAAAAATCGTATTTCTCAAATTTGACAAAAACTGTCAGCTGTTCCCTTTATACCGTTAATTTAGAAGTATGTATAAAAAATTTAAAAAAAAATAAAATCTTCTAAGTTAAATTTTCTAATTATTAAATGATTTTAGCACGCTCTGGTAGAATATATTATGAATCAAAATTTTTTTCGAATTATATTTTTCAATTTTGATATTATCAACTGTCATTAAACGATCGAATCACTGTGGTGCGGATTGATATTCATATATTTATTTTCATTACTGAGGTGAATCTTACATTGGAAGTGTTTTATTTAAAAACAAATATATTTAAAAAATTTTACAATCATATATGATTTCAAACGAATATAATAGAAATAATCAGTAATAAGTTACTCATTTTATTAATTAATCGAGTGATCAAAAATATTATTTTCAAACATTTCCAAAAAGATATTTTTGAATAAAATTTAAAAATTTTCATTATTGAAAACACAAATATAGTAAAAGGAAAATTTTAATAAACAATTTAATTGTTCTAAACAATTATTTATACATTTCATACAAAATTTTTGATTAGAGCATATTTTTATTTTTTCTGTGTATAAATATTAAAGTATCGTTTTAAAAAACTCAGGAATCAACTTTCCCAGAAGAGCAAATATTAATTATCTCAAATATGTAAAGAACTATTACAGTGGGCTATTTTAACCTTGGTCCTAATCTCGTGCTGAGGGAACTATTTTACTGGTCAAAATGAGAGCGGTGGATAAGTAGCCACCTTACAAAGTAAACATTAATTATCAAATATCTAAGTAAGAAAATGTCATCTGAATTATTTTTCCAGGAAACAGTTTTACTGGACTAAATTAAGGACGGTTAGGATCAGGGGGATGTATATCCCCCATACAAAGCAAATGTTTATAACGAACTTTCTAAAGAACTATTAAATAAAAAGTATCCGATTTTCATTAACTATTTTTTATTTCATTTAAAACTAATTATAAAATTTTTCAAAGCATAAACCTTCAGAATATCTTCATGAAATTATAAGTTATAAGCATTTACATTCAAATTTTCAAAAGAAAAAAATATTATTAGCTGATTTTTTGCCAAAAATAAAATTAGTTATACTCCTTTATAGTTATAAAACATTTGTTTAAAATAATCTATACTGAATTTAAACTGAAATATGGGCTGCAAAATATTTATAAATATTCTAAACACAATATAAAATGTGTGAAAGGATGATTTCGAAACAATGCATTTGCCGTAATACAGTGGCTAAATATGTTTTCAACCCAATAAATCACATATTTTGTTCAATAAAATTTCCGTTCTACCGATCCCATACAAACCCCTTTCAAATATAATTTTAACGGTCTCACATATACTTTGGTGTTATGATAAAAATTTTAACAAAATCTGCATTACAAAATCATCGATTGTACACGGGGAAGTGGAAGGCGAAATTTTTAATGTCCCTTTTTTCTCAAATATGTATTTCAGAGAACAATTATAAAAAACTTCATGAAGTTTGTATGTATATAAAAAGTTTAAATTTTTCATGTTAACAGTTTTCATTGTTAATTGTATTTGTTCAGTATGCTTACGTTATTCAATATCTCATTTATTTAATTTAATGTATAAACATACAAGCTGTACTGTACGTATTTTGCAATTTATATTTTGACACATGATTCGTTAATGGATTTATACATTGACATCGATATTTTATTATATTTAAATCCCCGCTGACATCATGTGGTGTAATTCTTTAAGAGTTAAGCTCCTTTTTATTGAATTTGTATCTATATTTAGACATTTTTGTAAACTGTGTTTCAAGAAAATTTTAACAATTTTATTATTCTTTCGGCGATTTACACATTTCTTAAAAAAATAAATAATATAAAATTCAACAAACACAAATTCAATCTATAAAGAATTTTTATAAAACGTTTTTAGCATAAAGTTAATTAAAGTCAAAGTAAATATAATTTTTATATGTGAAGTGATATCAAATTCCAGGAATTTATCATCTTTTTAAACTAAAATATCTTCTTTGTTGTAATTTTAAATCCAATATTAAGAGTAATTTTTACCCATGGAATGTTCTAAGAAAATTATTTGCTTTAATTAAAAAAGCTGTAATAATTTAAATGCAAATCCAAAAAGGAGAAAAATATTTAACGTTAATTTTATCTTTTTTTAATTCTGACAATAATTGAATTGGGATTAAAATCCATTAAAGAAAAACGTTTCAAGTAGAAACCGAAAAATATTAAAAAAATAAATTGACATCGACTTCTAGTCCAGTCAAATTGATAACTTAAATTACTTAAAAAAGCAAAAATGAAAATTCAAATATAATAAAGAAATAAGATGGTTGTTATGAGTCAACCATCACAATCAAATATCCTACACTAAATTTTACTATTCAAAAAATATGCTATACTTCTTATTGTAAAACATATCATTCCTTTTTTGTTTCTATGAAGCAGAAGTTCCCACCCACATTCAAGAAATCTGTTTTATTTATCTGCTATAAATACAAATTTGTACAAAAACATTACCCAATAATAATTTATGTGAATGGAAATTTTGCAATACAATTATCTGCAGTTAGAAAATTGTTAGATTTTACTCGGAGATTTGAAACTTTTACATTAACTTATATTATCCACCTACTGTGTAGGGTATACAATATAACAGTGGACATTGTTGAAAAAAGGTTAAATTATTAATTCAAACAGCATTTATTTGGTAATAAAATGTTTGTAGCATTTCATCTTTAATGTTTGACTAAAATCAACATTTTTAACCACAAAAACCACCATAAAATGTTTCCCAAATAAATTTTATGCACGACTTGACATTTCAGTGGTTGCTTTTGACATTTTGGAAAAGTATTTGCAAAAAGATCGTTTTTATATTCAATAATCATAAACATTTTTATGTGTTTGAAACAAAAAATATTAAAATTCTAAGAAAACTTTCAAAGGATTTGAAATATATATTAAAATCTGGTAAAATATCTAGTAATTATTTTTTTTAAGATTTGAAAAAAATGTAAATTTCAAATCCATAAAATAATAAATAATTAAAATTAATTATAAAATTAAGAAAAAATTACCAAAAAGATATTTAACAAGAATATTTTTGTTTTTATACCCTCCACGCTACAAGTGGTGAAGAGAGTATATAAACTTTGCCATTTCGTGTGTAACGTTAGGAATGAATTATTTCAAACCCCATATATATGTATGTATATATATTCTTGCATCAAATCAAAATATTAGTCGATTTTCGTCTGTCTGTTTGGCTGTCTGCTCACATCCAAAAAAATTGGCAAAGCTCTATGAAATTTGGCTTAAATATTCACTATAGTCCTGAGAATTTTCCAGCAAAATCGGCTCGGTATTTTAAAAAATATAGACCGATATCTGATGCAACATCTAAGTTAAAGAGTTCAATTGGAAAGAAAACTCCACACGAATTTGTGGTGGTTGGTATTGAAGATACGGCATAGTCGATTATAGCATTCTTACTTGTTTTATTTACTTTTAGTATTAACAAAAAATATATAATTTTAATTTTTTCGTTTATTTTTAAATTAAAAATTAAATATATAAAATTTTTATTTCCTTTTAACATAATTTTCATATGATTTTTTAAATTATTAACCATGAAATTCCTTCTAGATTCAATAAAATTATAAATTAAAAAATGTAAATATTTTAAACTTGATGTAATTATCTTTTTTTTCATAAAATTCGCAGTAAAGTTTATGAATACATTCATACATACATAATTACAGGTAAACTGGCAAACTTTTGTTACAAACCGATTATAGTTGCAGCTAAAATAAGATTTAAAAGATTTACGATATATCGGAAGTGGGCGTGTCCTTGGCTCAATTTGGCTAAAAATTTGGATTTTTCTTAATTTTTGCCGATATTTTTTATGAGGACAAGTACTGTTTTTCTGATATAAAGTTTTTTGTTGTCTTTATGTATTCAACATTATATCCTTTATCCTTTAGCATCATTTTTATTTTTATCCTATATATATATATATATATATATATATATATATATATATATATATATATATATATATATATATATATATATATATATATATATATATATATATATATATATATATATATATATATATATATATATATATATATATATATATATATATATATATATATTATTGAAACAAATCAGATATTACCATTGACAAAGTGTATATATGTGCAATAAACATGCCGATTAACATTTAATGTATGAGTGTGAACTCATGTGAAGGAGTTTTTAGTTCTTTTTTTGTGTTATAAAATATTGTTGAACTTTTGCTTTTACGAAAATGCCATTTTATTTTATGGTATTTTTATAGTTTCTTTGTACATGAAGATGAACTAATCCTGGCACAGAATACCATGATAAGCAGAAAATTAACAAAACATGAAGTAAGAAATGTTTAACATTTATAATATCAAACGATTGGAAATGCTTTCAAGAATTTTGCTATTTAAATCCAGGGAAATTAGTTTATAAATGACAAAGATTTTAGAAAAAAACTGAAGGTACCACAAACTTTTTTCTTTTTTTTATTTTTAAATTTAGCGAATTTGGATTGGACTTGGTCATGCCACTGATAAATTACAATTTTTTCTCGAATTTAATCTTTTTCGTTTCTCATTTACTTCTTTAAAAATTTAGTTCCATGTGGTTGTTGTTTATAACTTAGGAAAACATAACAACGCTTAAAATAATGTTTTTTTTTAGATTGTGGTTAAAACTTATTTTGACGCTCCTGGGGCAGCTGCAGACCTAGTTGCCATGCTGAAAATTATTAATTTTCTCCTAGAATTTTAATTTTTTTAAGTTTTCAAATCAGTTCATAAATAACGAAGATATTAACAGGTCCTTATATTCCTTGTGGTTGTTGTAGAATATAGTATTGAAAACAATAACAATGTAAGTCAAAATTTTTTTCGACTTTTTGAGCGTTCTATTTAAGCAAGAGACATAATTTTTGCACTAGCAGATCGGAAATAATTTGTAGAAATTTTTAGTTAAAAACATTACAGTAAACGGTCCATTAGTTACCGAGTTATAGGCATTTACCAATATTTTGAACCTTCTATGGAATATATGGACAAAATTTTGATACAGAAAAAAAGCTAATTTATTTTTCTACTTTTGATTTTTTTAATTTTCGAAATCGATCCATAAATAGCCGAGTCAATAATTACTCTTAAATATTTATACTCGTACTGTTGTAGTGAAAGCGAAAACTCATATATAGGCTATAGTAATGACTATCATTTGCTGTGATTGTGATGTGATGACATGTGATTTTATTATGAAATCCTTTTTATAACAGGGACTTAACGTTAAAGTCAATTTAAAAGAAAAAAACATATAAGCAAATATGAAGGGTATAAAAAATTCGGCAAGGCCGAATTTAACACTTTAACTTGTTATACCATCCACCACCACAAGTGTTGAGTGGTATATTAAGTTTGTCACTCCGTGTGTAACGCCAAGAAGGAATCATCTCAGACCCTACAATGTACATATATTATTGCATCAAATCAAAAACTGAGTCGATTTAGCTATCTGTCCGCCTGTTTGTCTATCTATCTGTCCGCCTGTTTGTCTATTGTAAAAATTCTCGCGCCTAGGTTAATTGTCCGAATTCAATAAAATTTGGCCACATCGTTTTCTATTTTCCTAAATAGTTTGGTATTTAAACCAGCTATATCGGTTAATAGTCAAGGAAGTTATAGACCAATATCTGAATATCTTCTAAAAATGTAATTGGACTTAAACAAAAAATTAATTTTAGCATACAATTGTACGTGCTCCATCATCGTGCGGAAGGTCATAAAAATCTAATTAAAAGGAAAAAAGTTATAGGCTATAATATGCAAAATTTTGGTACACCCCAAACTTTAAGATAATTTACTGAAATTTTAAGATAATTTACTGAAATTTGTCAAATATACTTATTTTGATACAATAACAAATCCAAAGAAGTTATATTTGTTTTGGGATCATTAATTGACCCAGCTCCCATATAAGGCCCCTTCCCGGAATATGATTTATAGCTTATAAAACTTTTAAATTTGAACCAATTCTATTGAAATTTGACACAATTTATGTTATAAATTTAACTATTTTAAATATATGTTATAAATTTTATTAACATGGGTCCATATTTTGATATAGCTCCCATATAACGCTCCTTCCCGGAAAACGGGTTTGAGCTTATAAAACAATTAAATAAAATAAAAAATAATTCAATTGGAACTCGTTACAATGCATTTTTTTAACTTTTTAATGTATATTTTTAATTAGAACAATCTCTGTCCATATTTTGATGTAGCTCCCATAACAGGCCCATCACCAAAAACAGTTTTCAGCTTATAAAACGAGAAAATAGAGAACAATTCTATTGAAGTTCGATTCAATTATTTTGCTAACTGTTCTGAAGATATTATTTTAGTTTGCCCTATATCGTTCCATATTTTCATATAGCTCCCTTATAACGGGCTTTCTCGGAAAACGGGTTTAAATTTATAAAACATTTAAATAAAGATCAATTCCATTAAGGTTAAGCAAAATATTCTTTCTAACTATAATCAAAGTATATTATAAATATGAACAATCTTGGTCCAAATTTTGCTGTGGCTCCCATATAAGACCCATTCCCGGAATACAGGTTTGAGCTTATAACAAGCATATTTTTTTTCTATACACTCCACAATACAAGTGGTAAAGAGAGTATATTAACTTTGTTATTCTGTGTGTAACGCTAAGAATGAATTATTTCAGATCCCATATTGTATATATATTCTTTCTTCAAATCAAAATCTCAGCCGATTTTCGTCAATCTGTCTGTCTGCTGACATCCACAAAAGTATACTGAAATCTGGCCTAGTAGAAAAAAGTTATAGCCAAAATTATAACTAATTTTATGACTCATTAACTGTTTCTGTGTAATATAATATATACATTTGTGAGTGTATGTGTGCATATTTATATCTATTGAACCTATCGTATTAACTTCACACGAATTTGTGGTGGAGAGTATTAAAGATTCGGCATAGCCAAATATAGCATTCTTACTTGTTTTACTTTAAATTGTTTTCCATACAAAATGATTAAAAAGAAAAATAGTTCACATCAAAATCTCTTTAATGCGCATAAATCTCATAAACGTTTCTCTTTAATCACCATGAGCGTATCTGCTTACTTTTATAATCAGTATTAAGTTGAAACAAAATTTTTCATTGTTGTATTGTCAACCTGGTTTTAACATGTTTTGGCCAGAATGAAAATAATTATTGTTTTCCTTTATTTGATATAATACTATTCTTCATTACCGTACTAAATGTTGTCAATGTAGGATCAACAAAAAATTTAGTCGAAAATATATAAAATTATACGATTAATACATCACTTTGTGTTTGAGCTTATGTTGTTGTTACTTCATATTTTTATATGCGGATTTCTGAGATTCGACAGATACGAATAAAATATTCTTAATTACTTAACTATGTCCGTCCATTCATAGTTTTCTATCTAAGTCCATATCGAAAAATACATAAAAAATTAACACATTCACAAAATTTTTCTTTTTT
Source organism: Cochliomyia hominivorax (assembly GCA_004302925.2). NCBI lineage: Eukaryota > Metazoa > Arthropoda > Insecta > Diptera > Calliphoridae > Cochliomyia > Cochliomyia hominivorax. The sequence goes on from PYHX02000413.1 coordinate 62,139,386, forward strand.
GCCTTTTGAATGGAAGCGTGTGTTCAAAATTTTATATCACAGTCTATATATTGGAGTTTTATAAGCTAAAAACCATTTTCCGAGAAGATATCTTTTATGGGAGCTAAATAAAATAATGCATCCAGTAATTTTGATTTAACTATATCAAAATGAATCTATCTATGGGGGACGAAATTTTACATATTTCGCAAAGATGTACGATGATAAAATACATATAGTTGTATGTTAAATTCTATCTAAATGCAGTAACTTTTCATTGAATTTGAAAATTGTCTCAGACCTCACGTACTTTTTTTAATTCAGAATAATATTTCATCTTCATCATTTATTAGTATTTATATGAAATGGGGTAAACTCCATCCCTGAATATTTCTCATTTCATTTGTATTAGAGCGACGTTAATTAATGACATTTTTATTTTTGTTTTCCTTCTCTGATATTGAAAACTCTTCATTTAAATTTTCCTAATTATAATTAATAAACAACAATATTCTCAATATGGTACACAATATTCATAACAAAATTTATGATTGCAATATTTGGAATATGTGAAATTGTTAAGTGTGTGTAATGTGTGATATATTTTAGGCACAAACATTGTTGTTTCACAAAATATATAATTATCCTTTAGCCTTTAACACCTTAAATATTTCATGAAGTGCTGTTCACTACAGATTCTATTGCTCCCTCATTAGAGGAGCATTAATGGCTCTTTTAAAGGTTAAAGCTGTTGAATTCAACTATAAATGCACAACCTCTGTGAATTTATTATTCTTAACAAAATATAATATACTGCAAGCAAAAAACATATGTGTGTGCTTAAATATAATTAAAACCTTAATTAAACCGATTATTTATACATAAACATGCTGTTTCAACCATTTAAGGGAATTTTGAACATAAAGAAATAGATGTTATGATTGTCATTATAATTTTTTCCTGTTTATATTATTTAAGTCTACAATAGAGGAACAAAATCTAACAGCAAGTATTTGAAAACACATACACACATTTGAACAACTTGGAAAGTCTGCTAATTATGTTGTTGTAAAATGTACTATATTCAGTATAATACATACAATCATATAATACATACACATATTTACGTCTATACTTTCAAAGAAATCGTATATGTTGAGGAGCTTTATTTTCAATATGTTCGTTAACTTTACAACGAAATTCATGTTACAGTAGATAAAATTATGTTTGATATTCAAAAGTTATAATTAAAAACAGGTTCACCGTTCACCTTCTGTACAAAAAGTAGAATTTTTTCTGCTCTCATATATTAAATTTCAATTTATTTAATAAGGTTCCATTCATTTTATTTAATTATTCCATATATCTACTACACCCAAAAATATATTCGTTACAGTTCACTGGAAGAATCTAAATAAATTACTTAACATAAATAAAGAGAAAATAATCGGAAAAAGATGTATGTATACCAGTATTAGTTTTAAGTAGGGATATCATGTGAAGCCATATTCATGATTCCAAAAAATTATGTTTATCTATTTTTTAAACTTTCAAACATTTTTTGTCTCATATCAAAAATAAATTTTAAATTTTTTTATTTTTTTTTTTTTTTTTTGAAATTTCCAGTTTAGTGAAACACCATATTTAATGCTTAAATAAATTTTTTCTACAGTAAATAGGTCTTTAGATACATTACTGTAAAAGAGATAAATTTTTACCTAATATCTGTCAAAAATGTTATCTTTATATGTCTCACAACCATATTTTGACCCATTTCCAAATAGTTTAATAATTTGGAATTTTAAAACATATAGATTAAATTTAAATTTAAATTTTGCTCAAAATGAGTTAAATTTGAGAGTTTCTGGACTTGGTCCAATAAGGTTTTTCTATAAAAGGATTAGAATAAAACGTTCTATATAATGATGCCTCTTTGGAAATTATAATTATTAAATTATTCAGATATGTCGACTTAACATTTTCATTCATTAACAATTTTTTTTAATTAAATACGAAAACTTAAAAAAGATTAGTTTAGTGATTTTAAATGTATATTGAAATTTGAAAATTCAAATGCAATAAACTCGGAAACTATAAGAGATGAATAAAACCTACACAAATAAAAAACCATGAAGCAAAATTAACGTTGAACGTAGTGAATATAAGATTATATATTTTTTTAATTTAGTTTCTGTTTAACGTTTTTTACGTTTGTGGTGAAATAATATTTTACATATTAGAATTTTTCAATATTAATATATAAAACTATACAGCGATAAATTTTTAAAATTACTTTTATATAGTAGAATTTCAACAATATTCTCAAGAAATTGTATTAATTATGAAACAATGTTAAATTAACATTTTCACTATCGAGCAAAATCATAACAGAAAAAAGTTAAATTATTTCCAAACTTTCAAAGTTCAAGTGCTACACGCCTCTGCTATGACGCAAATGCAAATCCATCCAATCGGTCAGAAGTTACAGTTTTACTTTCACTATGTCCAGAAAAAAATGGAAATAGCGATTAGAACATCAATTCACATTCTACTATATCTCCTATATGAGAAAAAATTCCGGAATAGTAGCTTTATATTAGGGCTACTATCCAGAATAGAGTTTTATATTCATAAAATTATTTAAAAAAATCCTGTAATAATAATATTTGACTCGGAATTTTAAGAATATCGAATAATATTTGAATAGAAGATACTTTGGTAGAGCCGAATTTAAGAATCCTACTTATTTTAACTTTAAATAAAGCATTAGTTTCATGGAATGTATGAATTACTCGGTACGACAGATTTCATTCTAAAATTCCAGGGAACTAAAAACCCCGGGATGAGAAAAACCCTACAATAATCCTATCCGTTCTAGATTTTGTTCAATAAAGCATTTCCGTGAAAAAGCAAACAAATTTGAAAAATATGTTTTACCTCTTAAAATATTCGATGATAGATATTTGCTGTGAAAGCGGCGTACCACTTCCCCTGGTCATATATATCCTACATTTCGTCCAGTAAAATATTTCCTTTAAGGAAGTGTCCCAATCACAAATTTCGCTGTTATTGATCTTTTGATAATTTGAAAATTCAAGCGGTTTTAGTTCCTTAAATATTCAACTATCAATATTTGCTTAGTCTAGTAAAACAGCTCCTTGAAAGGTAATTGAGATAAAATCTTAATGTTCTCACTTCAATAGTTCTTTAAATAACCGATTATCAATATTTGCCTTGTATGTCGGCTACCTCTCCCTCTGATCCTACCCATCCTACAGTTTTTTCAATAAAACAATTTCTGATGAAAATTCTTGCTTTTACAATTCTTTACATATTCGATAATAAATATTTGCTTTGTATGGGGGTACTCTTCCCCCTGGTCTCATCGAAAAAAATTTATAGCCTATGTTACTTTCTGATATTTTGGAATTATTCTGTGAAAATTTCAGCAATATCGGACAAGAAATTTAGCTCTATAAGTCCCAAACAAACAGACAAACATAAAGTAATTTTTATATATTAAAATGTTCTTTTGAAATAAATGAACCCTAAAAAAGTTAACCCAAAAAATTAAATGAAACTATTAACAATTTCATTTATTTAAAATTTTTATAATCTTGTAATGATTTGTAAAAAAAAATGTAACCCCAATTACACTTTTTAACAATTGACCCTAAAATCTTTTATGTATTTATGTATGTATGAGAGTTGGAAATGTTACTTCGATTTCGATTATGGGTTTCTAAAAATGTATGGATTATAAATAATAAAATGAAAATGAAATTGGGAAAAGTCTGTACGTGTATGATGAGTTCAACGAAAAAAGTTAAAGTTCGTTGTTATTGATATTTCTGGCATAAGAAATTACTTATTTTAGTACCAAAATTATAATAAAAATATAACTTTAATATCATTTGTAGAATATAAAAAGAAATAGATACATTTGTATCGAAACTAAATTATTAGAATTTATATACTTTTTTTCCTCAAATCACATAAATTTATTTAAAAGACAAGAATTTTTCTGTGGCGCACAGACGATATGTATATGCAGGTATATAAGTATGTATTTTCTATATATATGAACTCTTAAGCAGCTTAATATATTACACTTAATTTATATATTACTTAAAGAAAATGTTATAAAAAAATACAAAATAAAATACAAAAATTCAATGCATTAAACACTGATAGAAAAAAGGTATGTGAAAATGTTTAATAAACAAAGTTTTAATTAATATTATTAATATATTAATTAACTAAAATATGAAATAAATTTTTTGTTGCATCAAATTTATAATACGATTGTTTTCATCAGTTAAAAGTTCATTCACATTTGAAAATTTTCATATATAATATCGATATAATTCATACATAATATCTATATTACTAATATACATTTAATGTATCCACATTAATAATCTCAATGTATCAAGTACATACTTGCAGTATTATTTATAATTATATAATAAAATCGGTCAAAGTTATCAATTTTTGTTTGCAATACCAATATTGTTCATAACGTAAGTGTTTGTACTTAGTTGTATGTATATTTGTTATTATATGTGAAGAAGTGCTATTTTGCCCACCCCCTGACCTTGTCCGTAACAAAATTTAGAAACTCTAGATGAATTAGTTATTTAAATCTTCGTTAATAAAAAGTTGGTATATATTTCTTCGCATGACCATTTACCACCCTCCATTTTGTCATGTAAAATTGTTTTGCAGGAAAATTATTGGAGCTAATTTATAAATTTTAACTACAAAATTTGTATAGATAGTAGCATGGTCCTGTCTGTCAGTTATAGTTCTTTAGATATTCGGTGATTAACATTTTTTGCGTGGCGCCTACCTTTCCCCCTGATTCTATCCGTTCTATATTTTGTTCGGTAAAACAGATCCTTGAGCAAGTGATTGGTACCAAATTTTAAAACGCTCGCTATTTTAGTTTAATACAATTAATATTTTCACTTTCCAGTGATCGTATTCATCTTATATTTTAAACAGAAAATGATTGTTCGGTGTACAAGTAAGAATGCCATATTCTTCAATACCCTCCACCACAAATTCGTGTGAAGTTAAGACGTTAGATATACATATACACACATACATAGTATATAACACAGAAACGCTTAATGAGACATAAAATTAGCTTTATATATATATATATATATATATATATATATATATATATATATATATATATATATATATATATATATATATATATATATATATATATATATATATATATATATATATATATATATATATATATATATTGGAAAAAATTTCAATAGAATTCTTTCAAGGGGCCTTTTATTGCAGTTGGGTCAATTAATGACCCCAGAACAATATGATCAAAATAAGTATATGTGACAAATTTCAGTAAATTATGGAGCACATGCAATTGTATGCTAAAATTAGTTTTTTGTTTAAGTCCAATTACATTTTTAAAAGAAATTGGAAAAGTTCTTTTTCAGAATTTCAAGGTTGTTTTAGATATCGGTCTATAACTTCCTTGATTATAAACTGATATAGCTGGTTTTAAACAGCAAACTGCTTAGGGCAATAACAAACGATATGGCCAAATTTCATTGAATTCGGACAATTATTCTAGGCGAGAGAATGTTTCCAACAGACAGATAGACGGACAAAGGAACAGACTAAAATCGACAGCTAAATCGACTCAGTTTTTTATTTGATGCAACAATATATATAAATTGTAGGGTCTGAGATGATTCCTTCTTGGCATTACACACGGAATAACAAACTTATTATAATAACTGGAGGGTATAAAAATGAAAGAAAAAGTTGGTACATTGTTTTGAAATACCATGAAACTTATTTGTACCTAATTTCCTTAAAATCATTTTGTATTAAGGACTCTATAAACTTATAACTCCATTCAGAGGGTAATATTTGTATGGGACCTAGTCCCAATGAACTCTTATATACAAATTTCAATATGCATCATTGTGCTAAAATATTAATACGAAATATATTTAAAATGATGGTTTACACGGACAACCAGCCATCGAAGAACTATCATTTATATCAACACAAATTGATAAGCTGTTCACAATAGATTAATGGAATATATTGTTATACAAAAATTAATATATGACGAATATTTGCTTTTTTACAAACAACCAAACAAAATAATGATATACCCGTCACTTTTAGCTGTAAAGATTATTACAATACAAGTAAATAACTTTATTTTTCCATATCACTTAACATTTGATTTCAATTCCGAACACATATTTAACACGATAAAACTACTATACATGTTTCTTATTTATTTTAGCTCAAGGGAATTTTTCGGCATTCTCATGTTTTTATAGTCTTTTATCCTCTTGAGATAGATTTACACCGAAAAATTGAAAAAAAAAACATTTATATCAAATTTCGGTCATGAACAAAATATATATATTTTTTTGGTTTTATTATTTTTTTTTTTTTTTTTTGCAATATTTTAAATCACTACAAGGAAATCCATAATAAAATATCCAACTCATTTTTTCTCCATATGCAAAACTGCAACCAACAACAAAGAAATAAATAATCTCAATATTTAAGTTGTAAAATTTTTATGAAATAATTTCTACTTGTGAAGGAAATAAAGTAAATTATATTTAACTTGTTTCTAACCATCAAATGTATAGTAAACGTGTTATTTTTGATCCGCAGAGAAAAGTGGTATCAATATTTAAAAGTAAATGATTATTATTAAATATTTTATACAAAATTATATTCCTATCCTATACCACCATAGATATATGAGTCCATATTGGCTATAAATTCTTTTAAGGGTTTCTAGCTTACAAGACTATAAATTTTCAATTAATTTGATAGAATTTTTACAATTTTTTTGACTGTCTTTTATATATTTATAGCCCGGAATAGGCTTTTAGGCATAAAATATTCTTAAATGTGGACCAGTTCTATTTAAAATACGAATCAATTAGACATTTGCTTGACGGGTTGTTTTAATTTTCAAAAGAACTTTTAATTTTTTGGAAAAAAAAAAACAATTATTTAAAAAACAGTCGGTCAAGCCCGATATATATAATCTTTCACCACGGTGTTGGTTGCAAATGGCATCCAAGAAAAATTTATGAACGACTCTCGAATAATTTGTTTTTCTGATTTATGCTTAAGTTTTATGTAAACATTTCTATGGGGACAACCTGAAACATTGGAATGTTCATGTTTAAGAAATCGTATGAAAAAACACGATTTTAACATTTAACTGTTTTTGAAAATACTCCCATTTGATTTCTCTCATTTTTATTAGTAGTTCAAAACTCCGAATGTAAATTTAATCGAATATTGAATTTGGTTTAAATATTTCTTTTTTAATGATAAAATATTTTTATGAATATAAATAAAAACAAGTAAAAATAATATATTCGGTTATGCCGAATGTTTATTATCCTTTACCAAAAATGTACGTTAATACATTATGCTTCGTTTTTATTTAATACAACACAGGAACACTTAGTGAGGCAAGAAAATAGTTATATTTTTTCAACAACAACAACAACTTCCAACACAAATACCAACACAATTTAAGTGTTTCTAATTCCGGAATTATCCCACGTTCTAAGATGTCAATTAATATTATCTACATTGTTTTCGACATTATTACTTTGCGAATCAACAGATAACACAAATGATTCAAAAAACTAAACAAAAGTCTAGAAAATGGTGACACAAATCCAATATTTCTTTAGAGGATGGAAGGTTCCTATTCAGAATATTTAGCTGAGACTATTATGATATCATTACAAACACTTTATAAATTTCTTCTTAAAAGTTATTATTACTTCAGAATATTTTATTTACTAGAATTTCCTCAACGAATTTACATATGAAGTCACACATAAAGTGTGTCTACTGTAATAATTTCCACTGTATTAATACACACATCCGATTAACATCAAACCTTATTTTGCAATATCTACATTTTTAATTTTAAATTTAATGGAAATGAGTACAGAACACTTAAACCTTTAACTTTAATCCTAATTAAGATTAAATAACATCTTATAACAAAAACAAAATGGGGTTTAAAATCTAATGACAAACAAATTAATTTTTAGTCGAAATGGAGAAAAATAATACCAAAAACTAATTAATTTGTTTATGGAAAATATTGATGATTCCCATAAAATTAACTCTTATCTATTTGACTTTAAGTTTTTCTGTCTTATAGCGGTCTTATGCCTCAAGGAAAATAAGTAAGAGAATATTTAACTTCCCTTTTGTGAAGAGAAAATATTTTAGAAAAGGGAAAATGATGTTAAATAAAAATTTATTTAAGAAATGTAAAATAACGTTTTCTGCGTGTTTAAGTAGCTTCTGGTTTAAAATCGTAAGGTTTTTAGGTAAATATTTGTTTAAGAAGTGTTGAAATATTTTTAATATATAAAGTAAATGTCGTTCAACTCGAAATCACTTTCTAAGTTGAATTTACGATGTACGTCTGTCCGACTGACTGTCCATGTAAAAATTGTGAACAGTCTACAAGAGACAATTTTTGAAAGATCTCGATACATTATTATCTTTGCCTCATTCGCAGAAAAAAATCAATGAAAAATTAATTAAACTATAAATAATTTAACTTTTTTGCAGTTATGATTTTGCATCATAGACAAAAAGCGACTATTTAACACACATATGGTATAGGGTATTAAATAGTCGGTCTATGCATTCTTACTTGTTTTCTTTATAATGTTTGTCTTATTAAATTTGTTCCTTTCACAATTCCTTTAATATTAACACTATTTCATCTTCTTGGAATTTTGCTCAGTTATTTTGTCAACAGAATAAAAAATAAAAAATATTTAAAAATTGAGGATAAAAGGCAAATAAACTAAATTATATACAATGAAAATCATAATGTTCTTCCCTGCGGCTAAAAAATGGACACACAAGATCTTATCACTGTTAATAATCTATGTAAACACAGAAAGGGACTCTCTAAGTAATATTCAGGATAACTAAGTGATGTAACTTTAATCGAATTTTAAATCTTTTTAGAGAAGAGACCATCGCTTCACTCAGTTTAAAAATGTAAAAAGGTTATTTAATATCTAACGTAATTTTGTTATACCCTACACCAAAATAGATGGTAACGATACGTGGGGATTATGCTTACATATTTAAAAAAAAAAACGATATTAAACATATTAATTGAAGAACATAAGAACATTTGAGTACCAAAAAGTAAAACAAATAAAAATTATTTATATTTCCTTTATGAAAAAATTCTTCTAAACATTTCATTTAGAGGATGGATTTTTTTGGAAAAAACATAATCCTTTTTGCAAAAAATCTATAAATTTTAATCGGTTGTGTTGGATCTTTTTTTATTGTTTTCTATTTCTTATTTCAATTTATATAATATTTTTTATATTATGTTTTTATGTTTCAAAGATGTTTCCTTATAACTTATATTTTTGGCCTTAATTTAGTTTTAATAAGGAATCGGTATTTATTGAATAGAGTATGGACTACGGAAATATATTAAGAAAAGGATTTCGTCAAATCAAAGAAAATATATTGCAAATGAAAGTTCAAGAATTCGGCTATTAAATGACAAAAAACTGTTCAACATGGGCAGTTGATTGCATATTTTTTGAATATCAATTTGTCATTTGTTCAGTAGATTATGTTCGAGATAATGATAAGTTGTTCGGATATAGTTGTTGCACAAAACACTTATATATATATATATATATATATATATATATATATATATATATATATATATATATATATATATATATATATATATATATATATATATATATATATATATATATATATATATATATATATATATATATATATATATATATATATGTCATTTGATTTCGTTATTAACCAAGTAAATATTAATTTGTTAAATTGCAGAAATTTTATTTATAATATTTTTTTTTGTCCATAAAATAATTGACGAATTACCTTTATATCGAATATGAGAGAAATACTGTTCAAATAATGGCAAAATATGCATTCAAATTCCTTAGATTTTAGAAAAAATCTAAGAAAAGTCTGAGAAAAAAATAGGAAAATGTGACGTTAGATGAAAGAAAAAAACACTCTTACAAATAAATTTGCCCGGAGAAATAGCTAGAAGAATTCCAATGAAGTGTAAATAAATTATAAAGACTGTTAAGGACTCATACCAAAATTAACATGTTTTTGGAAAATAATATTTTGTTTTACCCTCAATGAAATTTTATCTAGCAAATATTTTGGGTAAATTAATTTCTGGAGATAATTATCAATTGTCTCTAAAGAGATTCCAATGCCTGTATCGACACAAAGAGAATTCGAAAATATGTAAGGATTGTTTTTTGAATACGTACGTTCCAACTATTTGATTTACTAGACGATGAAAAAAATAAACATCAATGAAAATTAAAATGAGTAAATTGCGTCCATTATTATAAATAATTTGTCTATTATTTCCGTTATTTAGGCGAACTCGCTTATTTAAGTCCGATTTTGCTTTCATTAGTATTACTGAGCCTACATTTTAATTAAAGCATATGATACATTTGCTATCATAATTATTAAATTACGGCTGTTCAAAATCTCATTTAAAGGTGTATCTATTATTTTGAGCATAAATGTATATAATTTAATTTAACTATTTCTATTCAAATTTTATGTAATTAAGTGCAATAATTCGAAATGTCTACTGTACCAGAAATTTTTACATTTTATTTATGTTTATGAATCTTTATTTAATCTTTTATCTATCAGATCAGAAATATTGTATTTAAATGTTAAAATTTGAAATTTTGTAATCATATAAAATATTTAACTTATTCGACCCCAAAGTTATAAACTTCCAACAGAGTCAATCATGATAAAAGCTTTGCCATTGTGCCTCATAAAAATAATTGAAAGTTTTGTTGCTTTTTTATGAACAAAAGCAAATATGAATATTAAAGGTAGAATCTATAATACCCTACACCGTATTGAAATGTATGTAAAAATTTATAGCCGAAAGAGTGGTAAAAAATTTGATATTATGTGTGTTGTTACTACATATTTATAAATGGAGAAGTTATTAAAAAATAGTTATTTCATTCGGTATAGATGTGCAACTACTCTATAGTATATTATGCTGTACATCATTCTAATACTTATCCACTGACTAACTATTACTTCTATACTTTTTTTGTATGTGGCATCTGGTACAGAAATATTCCATATATTGTCAAAAAATCGTTAAAACTAGGTCTCATAAATATTGTAAAGTAATTTAGTAATATTAGGTTAAATAATATTTTAAAATTTCTAAATGGCATTAATTTCTATAACTTATTAACATCCCTACAAAGGCATTATACCTCAACCAACTACAGTGGAGTAAAATTATTATTTTTTAAATATTTGTTTGGAAGATGAATCTTAAAGTTTAAGGAAAAGTAAAATTTTCAAAGAAAATGTGTCGTTGTTTATGAAAAGTTACTTTTTGGAGGTATAAATGTAATTAAAAGTTAATTGAAACCAATTGTGGCTCATACTTCACACTTCTCATAAACCTATTTCGAAGATGCCAATATAAGGGACTTTCGGAAACCTTTGATTCTTAGGAATCATTTCAAAATTTCAATAAATTGTTTCAAAACTATTCAAATTTCATATTTTATTTTATTTTATTTTATTTTATTTTATTTTATTTTATTTTATTTCCATTTTTGTTTTATTATCATCTTTTATAATCAAAATAAATCAATTATAAAAATATATTATTTAATAAATTTAGAGGAACATTTATTTTAACCGATCCAATTTTTTTAAATTAATCCTGTATAATTTCGTAATAAATCAAAAAACTTTAAGAAAAATCATCGTTGAAAAAATTGTTAATATCACATTGACTAAAACTTCATTCAGTTAGAATTAAACGTTTTTAAATTTGGGATGAAATAAAATTGTACAAATTAGAATCTTTTAATATTAATTTATGAATTTATATAATAATTTTTATTAGTAAAATTTGAAGCAAGAAAAGACTGAATTTACTGTAAAACAATGTTGAATTTACATTTTTTATCTATGAAGCAAAATCATAACTGCATAAATGTTAAATTAACTTTCATAGGTAAATAAGTCAATTCAATATTGTTTTACAGTAAATACAGTATTTTCTTCCTTGAAAAAATTTTGATTAATGTCAAATCAACTGTGTTTTCAACGATGATTTTTCAGCAATTTTTCTATGGAAATGGCTTTTTAAAGTGACCAATTTTCTTAGTTCCATAATAGCGCGACGTCCCATTCTGAAACAAAAGAACATTCCAAGTGACGAAATGAGACTAATAACTTATTTAACACAAGAAATACTGAAATTTTATACCTAAAAGCAGCCGAAGTTATTTAACTATAAAACAGTAAATAAATGGGTTTAGGGAATTATATAGTTGGTCTTGGGGCAAAATATAATACCCTACTTATACTTATTACGATATTATCATAATACCAACATTAATGTGAAATTTTTAGAGTTTTATTTAATATTTCATAGTGAGTCTCATATGGGACCTATGAAAAGTTATAAATCGATCTTCGTAAAATTTAGAACTTAAAGTTGATTTTTGAACTAAAAGTTTCAAATTTCAGTAGGCTTCGTCACTGTTCCGAAATAATCATTTAACTTATTTTCATCAAAATGAATATCGCTATATCGACCACAAATAATAATAATTCTAAGTCGATTATTATTCTTAAAGATAAATGTTTGGTATAATTGCTAACAGTTACAAATCATGAGTTTTTCTTGATGTTTGCAACATGAAGAAAAAGTGTGTTACATCCACCTTTAAGTATACCGTGTGACTCAGTATCAGGTTTTGAGTCTATTTAAATAATGTCCGTATTTCTGTCTTTTAGTCCGGCTGGCTGTCCTCGTAAAAGTTGTGAACAGTCGACAGCTCTCATTTCGATAGTACATATTCGATTTGGTACGTATAATTATATTATATTATTAATTATAAAAAATTATATTATATAAAAAACAACAAACAAATAAATACAAATAATAAAAAAATCAGTTTATCACATACAGAAGTACATTGAATTTATGATGCTTTATTGAACTTCTAGTAATAATATTTACTTATGTTCAGTGTCTATCAACCGAATAAGTGTTTCTCGTAAAACATCTCATAAAGTTGACCCTTGAAGTTAAATCAATAATACATTTTCATTTGAACTTCTTTCTTTGAAGGAGATTTATGGCAGCATCAACGTAAGAGAACTTTAAAAACACAAGTTAAACCTAGAATGTGACTTGTATCTTATATCTTTTTATCAAAATATTACAAGATATATTTAATACACAAATATTATTAATGTTTATAAATGTATTTGTGCTGGTGTCAATAAAATGGAGTTCATCTAAAATTCCGTTGGATAAAATCATTTATTAACATCCATAAAAACATGTATGTTCAATTTATTTATTCCCTGGATGTACATATTTTATTAAGAAAAGCAGAGGGACGAATTTGTTTTATTGCAACTTTTAAACTTTTGAAATTTTTAATGAGATGAAACATTAATTTTATTATTTTTTAATTTTATTAAAAAATGTAGTAAATGTAGTAAATGTAGTTTTCTAATATTTAATTTAATTTAATTTAATTTAATTTAATTTAATTTAATTAAAAATGATGAGATAATTTCGTATAAGTTATATTAGTCAATTATATTAAGTATACGCAGCAGTTTAATAAAGCAAATCAAGTAAGAAAGCGTAAAGTGAAATATGGGATTGATCCATTATTAAAGACAATTTAAAGCCTTAAACCTTATTCTGGAAGACTTTAAACAAATTTATTGTAAAGTTTTCAATAAAGATTTTTAAAATTTTAACGAAAATTTTCTTAAATTCCTTAAATTTATATTTAAATTTCATTTAAAAACTAAAACAAGTAAAAACTTTTGTCGACCAAGCACGACTTTAATTAATGATCGACAAACGAATAAATGTATTTTCCAATTTGTGCTTAAGAGTGCAGTACATTATGATATTATATATACGTACGATTTGTACGCATTAAATTTTTTTCTGGGAGATAATACGGGAGCTTAAGGAAATTACGGACCGACCCTCGTAAAACTTTTTATCACAATACCAACGTATATGTGATATTTAAGCCCTTCAAAGTAATATTTTTAAGGGAGCTTGTATGGGATGTATGAGATATAATGAACCGATCCTCGTATAATTTGGCAAATCATTTTAGAATACCAAATTTCAAATCGCTTTACATACAAGATTTTAATGATGGCTACGTGAAATAATGGACACATCATCACCAATTTCAATAGGTAATGATACGTGCCAAATTTCATCAAGATGTCTCCAAAATTGCGATCTGCATTTTCTTTACAAGGTTTACATGGATATCCAGAGTAGGACTATTTTTTCTGCCCGTTACAAACATCTGCACAAACGCATAATATAATAATACCCCCACCACCTATGGTGGTGTTAGGTATGCAAAAGAAAATCATGAAAAATTAAAAAAAAATAAATTAAATACATAAGACAATACGTTAGTGATGTAAATTTGATCGAAATAAATAAAATAAAGCTCGTTACTCGGATACTAGTTTTGTCTATTCAATTACTTTGTACTTTGTACTTTCTTCATTCCATCTTTTTTAGTGTTTTTATTTGGCAAAGGATACAAAATTTTGCATAAATTTAAAGTATTCGATTGAAATTATATTCGACAGTTTAAGAAAAACTCTTTTCAGATAAGGGGTCTTAAAAGACTGTTGGAAATTTAGTCGTGACGATTTTTAATAAATTTTTTTTCTTTACATTTGGATCTTTTTCAAATGTACCTTAAATGTTTCACCAAAGTCCGACCGAGAAGAAAACAGTTTAGTTAACGTAGGTGATTATTTAATAATCAGTGGATGTGGTTATTTGATATCATTGAACGGTCGGTCTAATTGAAACGTTAGAATTGTTTATTTGTACCACATATTTCATTATAGATTTTACTCCGTTGGGTATTAATTAATATAATTTGTTAAACAATTTCAAATATTAGAATTCTCAGGTATTGTAAATTATTTCATTTATCTCTTTAGAAAAAAATAGATGAGAAATGCTTCCTTTGGGAAATGCAACATATTGCAAACTAACACGTTTCTTTCTACGTTGCAGCAAGAAAATTATAAATGCGTACAAACTAAAGTCAAAAAAGAAAAACATTATATGAGTTCTATATTTTTATTCCTCATGTGCATATGTATCATGCGTTTTTTTTTGTGATACTATAATAATGGAAGCCATACGATATAGATTCACAGACCTTACATAAATCTTAATAACTTTCGAATCCCTTATAAGAACCTACGCAAAAATCGCAGAAAAAATATTCAAATCTCACAAATCATAGTAAAATTTTTCATTATTCATTATTCCTATATAACAGTAACTTTCCTATAAGTTCTTTTATGATTTCATTGAAACAATCGAAATACATTTTATAATATTCCAACAGAAAATTCCGAGTCAATGACTCAAAATCTAAACTTATCACATAATAAAGTTAAATGTAAGTTTATGATTTTTGAATTGCAATGACTTCTTATTCAACTGTATTATCATAATTTCCTCATTTCTCATCGATTTAAAAATATGTGACTGTGGAAGGGTATTGAGCGTTTTCATTGCAAATAAATTGATATTCATTCGAATTAGTTTCAAAATTCGAGTGGTTATTATAACAAACAAAAAAATAATGGACAATTGACAAAAAAGTTCAAATATATGTTTTAATTTTTTTCATAGTAATTTAAAATTAGAGAATAAAATGAACGCGAGTTGTTCTTCCTAATATTATCGCTTATCCCAGACAAAAATTAATTTAAGAAAACTTTTATGGCTCCATTTTTACATCCAGACAAAGTTCTTATTTGTTTCAAAATAATTGTAGACAAAAACTTTTATTTTACTGGATATTTTTTCTATGTCACATTTTGAAAAGAGAAAAAAAAAACAAGTCAGAATGTCATAGTCGGTCAACCCCGATCATGTTATACCCTACATCGTAATATTGGTCATAAAAAGTAGTCACAAAAATGAATGAAAAAGCAGATAACGTGGATGTAACACCACCTTTAAATATATGTTTTATGATACAAACATTTGTACAAACGCATAATACCCCCACCTGTTATGGTGACGTAAAATAACGATCAATAGATTTTCCTGGATTTTGCCAAATTTTAAACTCACTGTCGCCCACTGAAAAAATTAATTTTTATTTATTGTTTTTCTGGTAATTTTTATGAAATTCTAAAATAACTATAGTAATTCATCGTGTTGTTTTAGTAATTTAAATGAAAATTGTGGTTCAAATAAAAACTGAATTATTTACTTAACAAAAACATAATTTTATTTAATGGAAGTAATGTTTTTTATGTTGAAATTAATCAGAAAATATTGAACTCTGACGAAGTAAACAACACACAGTATATCAAACATGAATTTATAACTTTAATAACTTATGATAAAAATAAAAAATGTTTTAAACGTTTGCAAAATATCAGTAAATAAAAAATATTTAACATTTACTATTGTCAATCATCTTATAACATAAAAATTTCTAATTTTAAAAATTTGTTTTTCGTTTAACCGTTTAACCGGAAGAACATTGGTATGGGAGGTACCTGAAAAATTGGACCGTACATTGCCAATTTTAATAAGCTTCGTCCATAGGCAAAAATAATAATATATATCAAATTTCTTTGTGATATTTCAAAAATTGCGACCTGTAGACTGTTCAAAACGTTAATATGGACAGCTAACCAGAGAGACAAACAAACACATAATACCCCAACCAACTTATGCCCTTGTTGTAGGGTATAATAATAAAATTTGCTCCAATTTCCAATATTAATCATAAGTTTAATCATAAGTGTAATCGAAATAATCAACATAATGATGTTTATGAAAACAATTGTTTTGCTTTTAATTAATTTATATTTACCGACGATCTAGCAACAAAAAATGTAAAACTAACCTGTTCAACGTGCTCTTCTCAATGCAAATTATTGAATTTGCATTAAGAAGAGTAATATAAAAATTTATATAATTTGCGATTAAAAAAGATCGTTTTGTTTGTCCTTCTTAAATTTCAAATTATTGAGCTTTAATTTTAATGACAATATAATCAAACAATATTATTTATTTTAACTGTGCAATTTCAAATTGACAAACTGTATATGTACATTTATTGTATATCTTATTGAAAAATAAAAAGCAAAATTTTCTATTTGGTATTTAAATCAAATGAAAGTGAAAATTTTCATATATTAAAGCAAAAGAAAGTGGATTTAATTATTTTTTAATTATTAAAGTATAATTTGAAACAGTATGTAAAAAGATATCTGACCATAGTATAAAAAGGAAGGTAGTTCCACAAACTCATTTAGCAGTCAAGATTAACTTTTTGATCTTTGCCGTTACTTACAGAATGTATGTTCTATATTTACTATTAAAATTATTTATTATTATTATTATTATTATTATTATTATTATTATTATTATTATTATTATTTATTTTTTGTAATTTTTCATTTAATTTAATGTAAATGGGAAAATATCCAAAACGATTAAGATTGAAATTTAACTAAAACAGCAGGTTCAAAAACAACTAATTTGTATATTAAATAAATTCTTATGCAAATTAAAATAAATTGGCAATTTCAGTTGTCACACACGCCACACTGTTAAACGTAATTTCTCGCATACGATTGCCCTGTAATAGCAACAAAATAAATGTTCTAATGCCACCCAATGGTTAAGCACTTCCGACATTTAGGCCATTTACACTTCACAAGCATTGAACGTGTGACAAGGGTTTTTTGTTGTTGATCGGTATAGTTTTCCTTTGGAATTTAAAAACCACAATATGATGTGGTCAGACGATGTTAGGAACTCTTAGCATACAATCACCCAAACAACTGCGTTAATGTATTCAAACATTAAAACATACACAAAACCATTGGAAAAAAGTCAGACCGCAAATAAATCCCAAAAGACCACTTATGCCTTTCTGAATAGAATTTATTGTTTCTACTGAATAGTAGAAACAATAAATTTGTTGTAGCTGTTGTTGTTTCATTGTACTTTTTTTTGGGCGAAATAATTTTGAAATAAACCGCTTAATGGATACAAATAAAACAAAAAAGTTGACAGCGAAAAATTTATAACGAAAATAACGAAAATTCCACAAATTTTTTAGACTGACTTTTTATCATTGATTTTATTTTACGCCATTTTGTGGGTAAACTAACACAATGTTTGTGTGTGATTTACTTCTGATCAAAACAAATAAAATAAAGCTCGTTATTCGAAAAAAAACGAGCTTTATTTAAAAATATAAACAAATATTTTAAAATTCAAACTACTCGGATGAAATTTCATTCTGTAGTTAAAAGTCAATATTAGAAAGATGGGAAACAATTGACATATGTCAACTTAACATATGTATTTATTTCGTGATTTGAATACGATTTTTGATTATGAGGTTAATGTTCTTATTAACTCATTTCTTCGTTAAGTCTTTTATAAATTTTTATTTTGAATACGGTCGTGTGTATTTTATTTAACAAATTACACAAAAAATAGCTAATAATTTCTTATATAAATGGGTACCATTATATTAAACAAGTATGAATGGTATATTCGGATGTACTGAGTCGTAAATAGCTTCTACCACCTAAATTATGGAAACATTTATTTAAAATTCCCAAAGTTTTTAATGGCCGTTTTTATAATAAATAATGTAAAAGAGAGTAATATTTTATATGAAGGGAAATGTTCATGAAATTAGTTACATATATTGAAAATTATAGATAATTGCCTGAATTAAGATAGAATTGGTCTAAATATATGCAAACCTTTTGAGCATAAAGCTCCATTTTAGAAGGGGTTTTAAAGATGTAGTTCTTTAAAGAAAGCTAAAAATAACAAGTAAAAATGTTTTTGATTGTAAATGTATGTTGCAAAGTTTATGAACGACCCTCGAATAAGTTTTCCTTATAATTCCTATGTGTGCAATGTATTACTGTGATATCAATATTTTTGTGAAATTTATGTTTTTAAAGAGAATTTTTTATAGGGTAATATGAGAATTGGAAAAAATTATGTGCCGACCCTCATTTAATTTCACACAGCGGTTTGTCTTATATTAATTCCTTATTTGGCTAAATATTTTTACAATACAATGTGCGATTTGTGAGTTTCAAAGTGATATTTGGAAGAGTATAATAACAAGGTTATAATTAATAATAATAATAATTTGACACATGATTTTAGAATATAATACGACTTAGTTTAGCAAAACTTAGTTAAAATCGTTTTATAAATAGGAATTTTATAGGCTAAAAATCCTATTCCGGGGGACATTTGTATGGGACCTGTATAAAATAATGAACCGATCATAACAAATTTCAATGGGCATTTGTCCTTCGATCAAATTAATAATACGTCCCAAAAACTGCGACCTATGCTTTGCGAATAAACTTTACATGGACAGCCAACAGGACGGACATGCTTAAATCGACTCACGAAGTGATTCTGAATATACTTAAAAGTAGTGTCCTACTATTTTGTCTGCCCATTACAAATATCTGTACAAACGCTATGGTGGTGTAGGGTATAATTAAAAAAAACTTCAATAAAAATGATCTTTATGAAATTATAACCTAAATATGGAAGTATAACCAAATATGCAACTATATAAGTGAAATCAGTTACATACAATAAAGATTGATAAAAACAGTTATGTATATCAATTACAGTTAACTTGTTTCATATTTAAGATTTTGCTATGTGTATTAAAATTTCGCATATTTTTTCTTATAACTTATTTTTAATTTTTGGTACGATGATGAAGTACATATAGCTGTGGATAACTAGCAAACTGAGGAGGAGTATAGATATGGAAACCATAATATGTTACTTATAGTTTACGGTTACCGCATTCTGTTAAAAAATTTTAGAGTATAATCACTCAATACAAACCGTTTTATTTAAGCTCAGAAAACATTTTGCAACACTGCCCTCGTTTAAAGCTGTTTAGCCTGAAAATCGTTTGATTATGTAGCTGCACCAGCTGGCCCTCATTAATTCCGTTAGTATTTATTCCGCAAAATTTCATCAAGTTCATTAAATTGTCTTGTTGATGGGAATAGTTGTCATTACGCTTATTAGTCCAAAAGCCAGACAAATTCGGTTCTGATCTTAGTAAAATTTAACAGGTGATAAAGAGGTGGAGTCATGGAACAGATAGTTCCTATGATTTGCGAAAAAGACTTACCACAAGTATTAATTTAGAGTTGGATTGAATAGTTCGTTTATACTATCGGATGATGGATTTAGTGGAGTTATTCCGCCTTTATTCTATACAACTGCACATTTGTTTGAATACACCAAATTAAAAAATAAGTTCACAATTGCAGAAGTAACATAGGAACACTAATCCGTAAAAATATACGGATTGTTAAATTATCCACCTTAACTGAGTTCAATTATATATTTGTTTGCCTAACAATTTTTAATCCAAAGAAACATTGCACGTGCCTGAGTGCTTTCTCCAACGCTGACAAAGTTTAGGAACATCTGTACAATACATGTTAAGTTTTAGGTAGTAGCAGATATCCGTTCAAGGATTTTTTCTAAGGTTTTAGATGTTCATTTAAAGGGCTTACCATTACAGTTGTTTTGCTGCAAAGTATTTACAATGTGCGTTCCACTAAGCATGCGAATGTGGCTGGAATATTGCATTGTCCGAATGGAAAAGGCTAAACTGCCATAAAGCTTAAGTACTGTTTTCTCTTCGTTTCGAAAATTTCAACTGACAATTTCTAATTGTTTTGGGAATTATTGAGGGGGAAAATTTACAAGTTGGTATATAAATTTTATATATTTCCTTTTTCTGTCATCGTTACTATTAAAACTTTTTTTAAAGAATCAAATTAATATCATTTATAAAAAATAACATGTATAAAATCACCAAAAATAAATATGGTTCTAACAAAAATTCGGATCCTTACGAATTTTATCACTATTGTGGTGATTTATGTAAAAATTTATTAAAAACTCTTCAAAAAAAACATTTAAAGCGTTTAATGTGTGATAAAATAGAAAATTTTTATAACATTTTTATTGTTAAGGATATTTTACGGTATTATCACCATAAAGTTAACACATACAACAACTACGTTGTGTAATAAATGTTGGGACTTGACCTATCTTACGTGGCCTTTATTTTCATTTTTGTTTTTTTCTTTTGTTTACAAAAACTAACAAATTCCTAGGAATCATACTAAAAATCCCCCAAAAAAAAACATTTATAATAATATGGTAAAATATTACATTTCAAGCGTAAAATTAAATCCCATTTTAATCGAATAAATAATAATAAAAAAGGGTAAAATGATGAAAAATAAATACATTAAAGTTTTTAGTTTGTATTATTTTATTTTTCATATCAGACACATAAGCAAATGGAATATAATTTAAAAAGCTTTGGAAAGAAATTGCACTCAATTTTTAAATTATCTTGAATAAAATGGAATTTGAAAGGTTATAAGCAATTGCAATTTTGGCATATTTTTATACCCTCCACCACCACAAGTGGTGATGAGGGTATATTAAATTTGTCATTCTGTGTGTTACGCCAAGAAGGAATCATCTCAGACCCTTGAATGCATATATATATATATATATATATATATATATATATATATATATATATATATATATATATATATATATATATATATATATATATATATATATATATATATATATATATATATATATATATATATATATATATATATTATTATTGCATCAAATCAAAATCTGAGTTGATTAAGTCATGTCTGTTTGTCTGCCTCACACCTAGAATAATTGTCTGAATTCAATGAAATTTTGCCACATCGTTTATCATTGTCCTAAGCAGTTTGCTATTTAAAACCAACAATATCAGTTTATAATCTATTAAATTATAGACCGATATCTGAAACAACTTCAAAATTCCAAAAAAGAAATGTTCTAATTTCTTCTAAAAAATGTAATTGAACTTAAATGAAACATTAATTTTAACATAACCAATTCTAAGAAATTCTATTGAAATTTGGCACAATTAATTTTTTAACTATTTTAAATATATGTGATTAATTTTATTAACGTTGGTCCATATTTTGATATAGCTCCCATATAACCCTCCTTCCCGGAAAACGGGTTTGAGCTTATAAAACAATTCTATTTTCTAACTATTTTTAATGTATATTTTTAATTAGAAAAATCCGGTCCATATTCTGATGAAAACCGAAAACAGTTTTCAGCTTATAAAACTAGTAAATAGAGATCAATTCTATTAAAATTCTAACTGTTCTGAATATATTATATTAATTTGCCCTATATCGGTACATATTTGCCTATAGCTCCCTTATAACGTGCTTTCCCGGAAAACGGTTTAGAGTTTTTATATGATATGATAATTTTAACTATAATCAAAATATATTATAAATATGAACAATCATTACGTATTAACTTCACACGAATTTGTGGTCTGGAGGGTATTGAAGATTCGGCATTTTTACTTGTTATTGGATAACATTGTTTTTAGTGACGTCAACAATAACTATTGTTATCAATGCAAAATAACAATGCAACTAAACAATTTTTTTATTGATATAAAAATAAATTTAGTTGACATAACAATAACTAGTTTTATATGCTAATTAACAAATCTTTTATTACAATAACAATATTTTTTATTCGAATAACAATATTTTTTGTGATGATAACAATAACTATTGTTATTAAGCAAAATCAAGAAGCGAATAAACAAATACTTTAGTTACGATAACAATTTCTAATAACAAAAGTATGATGCTTCTTGATTATGGTTACCGCAAACATATTTTTTTGAAATATGAGTATAAAATATTTATCATTTTTGGAATTAGAGCTTTAAATAACCAAATGAAATTTCAATCGAGTGGTTTAAATTTCAATTTTTTCTTAATTTTTTTTTATTTAATTTTTGATATTTTTCATCTGATGATCAATAAAAACACTAAAATGTATGTAATTCAATGAGCCCAAAAGAATCAAGTTAATTCAATTAATTTTATAGACAAATTTAATATTCGAATAACGAGCTTTGTTTTATTTGTTAAAGAATTATTTCCATAAAATCGATTCTGTCCACTGTGTAGAGCATTTCAGATTTATTTAATACGTATATTAAATAGTATAATTTATAAACACCTGTTTATTTACGAGTTTTGATTAAATTAATTTCAATATTTTGTTTTAAGAATTACTTAGAATAATTTCATCCTTTTCAAGAAAATCAGATTTTATTGATTGATTTGATATATACATTTTTATGATTGATTAGAATATAATATGAACATAATATATTAGTTTAAGTATTTTTATTAGAAATAATCATAACTAAGTTTTACGGCATTAGAAAACAAATAACGAAAATAAGAAATAAATAAATGTTTATGTAGGGCAGTCGCTTTATAAAACTTCATTTCAAAAAAATATCCATAAATATAATGGTAAAGGAAAACACTTTCCGTTGACGTATAAAGTCAGTATCATAATCGCAATTCGTCTTTCACTGTATTTTTTTCGAAAAAAATATATTTTGTTTGTCTTCATATGAAAATTCTATAATGAGTATCATTTTTCAAAAAAGTCATTGATTAACTTACTTATGAGTATTACTTGCTTCCTCTTCTCCTTTTGTGTCCTTAGGGTGATTGATTATTTCACACACATACTTTCATACATATTTTAAATATATTTTTGTTTTTGTATATGTACAAGTAAGTTCGTCCAATAGCTAAATGTCCACTTAAATTATCGTCAATTTTTATTTCATTTAAAGTCCTGGCAATCATGGGATTTTCGAAAAGCTTTTGAGTAAAAGAGAAAATCGAAAAAAGAGGAAAATTATGAAAAGTTAAAAAAAAAGTCAGAATAAGTTTATTTTAAATTTTTACTTCGAATGAAATACTTAAATCTAGTTAAATACTTGAAAATAGATTTAAAAATTCTAATACAAGTTTGTAAATTTAATTAAAAAGAAACTGAGAATGAAATTTTATAAATTTTATAAATTGATCTGACTTTGTTAAACGATTTAAGTAATTAATAAAATCTGAACAAACAACTTCACAAATGTTTAGTTTCCTCTGGAAGATGGAGATTTCAATTTGTATAAACAATGGTTTGTGTTAATGTGTTCCATAATGTTGACCTTTTCTTGATCATGAGGACTCATATAAATAAACGTGAAGAAATTTATTTTATATAAAACAATGAAAGATTTATTCAAATAAAATATTCCGGAATAATAATGAAATGGATAATGGAAATAAAATATCATAAAATATTACAAATAATTCTATGTGAGAAAAATAAAAAGTAAAAGTGACTTCGTGTAGATTGTATGACTCATTTGATAAATAATTTTACTATTTTCATACAAATAAAATTATAATATTCTGTTATAGCGAATTTTAAATGCTTTCTACAACATAAATGTATAAAGTTACAATGTTAACTCAAAGATACAGTTGGACATTCCTATAAAAGCACATTCATCATTTAATAAAAAATGAAAAATCAGATTAAAATAACTGTTTTTATAATCTTTTAACCTCCCTTAAAATATCAATATGTATTAATTGGTGCTTCAGTTATTAAATTAATGATATTAAAAATTATTTTACATAACATAACATTTCGAAATGAAATGACGTTGGTAACGTATAGTAAACATTAATGCTTTACAAGTAAAAATATTATAATCGGACTATGTAATACCCTACACCACATTGTTAGTTGTAAATGACAGCTAAGAAAAATTTATGATTTCTAATTGAATTATGGAAAGGCCCTCGTAAAACTTCGTACTGTGATTTTTGCTTATATTTATCCGAATATTATATTACCAACGTATATGTGAGACTTAAGCCTTTCAAATTGAAGGGGTTGTGTAGAAGCTGTATTGTCATTTAGTGTCTAGATTTAGGCATCTTCGGTCTCGTTTAGTTAAAAATAATAACATTCAATTGATCATATTTTTGAATTAATTAGTTGTCAGTATAATTATAGAAATTAAATTCACATTCACAAAGTATTGTCGATGGCCAAAAATATTCTTACATGAAGATTGAATTGAAAAATCAAAGAAACAATTTTTTTAATATTAATTCCAAGAAAAATAATTATTGTGCAAATTCAAAAAATATTTGTAAAACTTAATTTTCATTTCACGAAATTATTATGAATGTTATTTGTAATAAAAATTCGTTATAATAATCTGGCAGCACTGCACTGAAGTACACAACACTGTTCTTTTGCAACATAATACTTTTATAACACAATTGAATGAAGTGAAATGAATTGAGTTTTAAGTTAAATTAAACAAAAGTTAAATTTAAACAAAATAACAACTAAGAAAACTATTCGGCTGTGACGAATTTTTTATATTCTCCACCACATTGTCTATGTAACTACATTATATCACATGTATTCGCAAAAGATATTACTTTTATCCACAATAATATGATGAAATTAACCAAAACATTATGGTGATGACGTTACAGTGGTACCAAGCATGATGTGAATGTGGGCAACGTTATAAGTCGTTGTCACAATAATTTTATAGTTTATGATACACATGTTGTCTACCATAGTTTTGTTAGTTTATAAAAAATAACTAAACACTTTTTCAAGCACTTCAATTACTTTAAATTCCAAGTACACTTATTTGACTAAACTATTTTATTAATATGAAATGTAAATTATTTAACAACTAATATTTGTTGTGTATATTTTATTAATTTGTTTCTTATTTATAATAAAATTAAAAATTAATGAAAACTTTCTTTTTGCACTGCTAAAGTGTAGGTACCATCTGAAAAAAAATAATTAAAAATGCTAAGCTTAGGTATACTAAAATGTATTTAACCCTAAAGATAACCCTTGCGTTTGTTCAGAAGTTTACAAGTTTAAAGTATACCGCTCGACTTAGAATCACTTTCTGGATAGATTTAACTGGTCCATGTAAACTTTGTGAACAAAATACAACTCGCAGTTTTGAAGATATCTTGATGAAATTTGACACGCTAAATTACTTTGACCAAGGGACATTGTCTATTGAAATTCGTAAAGATGGGTCCATAATTAACCAATCCCTCAAAAAAATATTCTCTCGAAATGATATTTTACAAAATTATTCAATGATATTCAAAATGATGTGAAAAATTATACGAGGATCGGTCTATTATTTATCAAAGCTCCTATGCAAATCCTTTCAAAATATCACTTTGAAGGGCATAAATTGTAATATTCATTGGTAAAATGAAGAAGAATATACACAAAAATCGACGTTAGAAATTGAAGGAGGGTCCGTCTATATTTTCATCTAGGTCAAATAAAATCCATGTATTGTTAGTTATCACATAGTCAGGCTTGACCGACTATAACATTTGTACTTGTTTTCTATTTATCTGGTTTTTAAAAGGGCGCCGCAACAAAATAAATAAAACTATGCACATGATTGAAGTTAATTCATTTTGATTTTTCGAAAAAAAAGAAACATATATTGGTCTGAAACGTTTTTATTATTGAAGTGATATTGATATTGACATGTTACAAAATCACAGTGATGGAAAAAATTTTCAACGAAATATTTTTGACCCATGTGCCCAAATCGATTTTATTGCAAACAATTCTGAAATTATATATATATATATATATATATATATATATATATATATATATATATATATATATATATATATATATATATATATATATATATATATATATATATATATATATATATATATATATATCAGAAGTTAAGTACGATTCTTTTGTTATTAAAATTATGCCATTACATACTAATTAAACTATTTTTTATTTCGACTTTTATAATCATACCCTACCGTAGCACAGTGGTCAAAAACCGTTTTTAATAATTCTGTAACTATTGAATGTTTTTAAACAAAATTTCACATGGTCAGTTTTGAAGTGTTTCTAAATTGATTTCAAGAAGAGTATGCTTCTAGTGGATCCCACAGTAGGGAAGTGGATCTCCAAAGTTGATCACCTTTGGTATAAAGATTTAAAAAAGACAACATTTTATTTATGATTTGATTGCAAAAGATATTTTACACATAAATATAAATACAAAAATACATTTACATGTGAGAGATAACTCGTTTAGGTTAGGAAATATTCAGACCAAAGTAACATTTTGACCCGTTTTTTACCGTTTTTTGGTTATTTGAACTTCGTGGGCTCTATTCTATTTTTAAATATTTCTAAAATCGTTTGTTTGGATTGTGTATAAATTCTAAATATCTTTTGTGCAAGAATCACATACCAACATATCATGTTTAGAACAAATGGACTTATTTCTGACTTGTTTAAAAAAGAGGTTTGGCCCGTTACAGATTTTTGGAATACGTAGCTAGTAAATGTAGCTATAATCCAGGTACTTCTTTGGCGATGATGATTTTGACATTTTTTTCTCCTCAAAAAACTAAAGAAAATTATTGAAAATTAAAGAAATTTGAATAAGATTTACGGGAAAAATATTTCCCCTAATATTCTTGGTTTTGCTTCAGATGCATTTAAGTTAGAAATTATTTCATAATTTGATAGTCCATAAGGAAATAGTTGATTTTAAAGTGAAACAATTTTACGACTTTTTTTAAATTCAGAAAAAATTAAATATTTTCTAACTTTCTATTTTAAATAATTTAAATTTTATTGAATCGACATAGGTGTATGATATTGCAAAATAACAGTATAATTTCCCAAAAAAGCGTTTTAGAACCACTGTGCGTAGATGATTAGGGAATTATGAATTTGCTCTGATGTTTGTAACATATAGGTGTGTTAAATGAATTCGGATGAACTTGGGACAAGGATTTGTCCACAAGCCCTTTTCATGTGCCGTAGTTGGCTATGCTGAATCTTTAAAATGCTTCACCACAAATGCTTTGTAGATAGAGTTTATGTACATAAACACTCACATAAACTCACAAAAGCATTCAATATATGAAAGTTTTTTTTAATAAAACAAAGAAACCTTACTGAGAAATAAAATTATTAATATTTTTATCATATAAAATCAATTAAAATATAAATTCGGAAAAATCATCTATTTTAACCTTCTTAATTAATAGTTATAGAACTTTTCCCTATTTACTTTTTTAAAGTTGTTGATTCTTAATATGATTTAAAATACTAAATATGATAATAACATGATTCCAAACGTGAAGAAAAACGTTTATTATACCTTTAATCGATACGTGGTGCAAAATAACCTTAAAATGAAAATATCTTATCCTTAGAAGGAAAGGTGGATTTTTAATTTCAATTATTTAATGGTTGCACATGCTTATAATTAGAATAAGGAGGATTTTAGCTTTCTACAAAAATTGAGAGGAAAGATAACCGTTTATGAATAAAAATATTTACCTATTTTTTCTCCAAGCTACATTTCAGTTCATGACACTCACCATTCCATTCTTTTCTAATTTAATAAAAAATTGTACCTCTCATTTGGTGGAAGGTAGTCGAAACTAAAAAATCATTTTCCCCTGATGTATTATTAATTTTTTGACAAAAAATACATCTTTTAATTCATGAAAACTTAAAAATTTTGTTTAATTTTAAAACGGTTACAAAATTCCACAATGTTTATTACATAACTGCTGATGCGCAATAGAAAGAAAAATATGTTTTTATTAAAAGCTTTTTTCAAAAATTTGTCAGTTATTAAAACTTCTTATTAACTACACACTACTGATGTTAAGTGAAAACTTATTTCAAAATCACCATAACATGAAGATATTTTGGATAAGTTAAATATTTGGTCGCACAAAAGTTCTACGATGATCAGATCATAATTTTAAATAACTTCAATTTTTAAAATACCAGATCATTATCGAAAAACAACATGTTATTTCCATGGTATTCGCAGCAAGTATCCTAGTTCAAGGATAATGTTTGTTATTAATTTTAATAGACCAAAATTTAGTAATGAATCGTAAAAAAAAATAAGCGAAGGTGTTCCTTTATCTTGGAACAACCTTATTTGATAAAAAATAAAAACATTAACCTGCTTAACTAATTAAAGATAAAGTTAGAAAAATTAAAAGATTTTTAAAATATTTTGTAAAGAATTATTTAAATATTTTGTCAATGATATCATCACTATTTGGTATAAATATGTCCATAAAAGTTCAGATAGGACAATTTTTTTGGTCCCTAAAATTTTCATCACTGCATAGAGGTTAAAAAACTGTTTACTTGGAGTAATTTCTGCAAATTGTTACTTCAGTAATCGATGAAGATATTTTTTTAAAATTATTTGACTTATAGCTGAGGTGTTTTTTTATAACTGAGAATTTCACGAAGTCTATATTTCTTGATATACTGAACCCATTTTACTAAGTTTTAAAGGAAAATTCCGAGAAAAACTACAAATACTAAGGCCAAATGTCATTGAGATCTGTCAATTATTGTGAATGTGAGCGTGCGAACAACAGACAGACGGACATCGAATCGAATCATTATGGGTTCTGAGATGATTTCTTCTTAGCGTTACACACGGAAAGACAGAGTTCACCACTTGTGGTGGTGGAGAGTACAAAAATTGAATGAGATAACGAACATTGCAGTTTTCAAGAACGTTGACTTCAATATTGTCTTTATAGTTTTGTTCCTCCGACCACTGATATTTTATAACTTTTTTGTAATTGTTATAATTCTTTGGATAAATTGATTACTTTTTTATTATATTATACATTATTTCTTAACTTTCAATAAAATACTAAATTTAAAATTTGCATTTAAGTCATTTTCATTTTATGTCCATACTTGTGTACATTACTGTAGGTTACATTGAAATTTCAAATAGATTTTCAATAACAGCAAAAGCTCAAAAATTTACGTTTTTCATAAGATTATGACCTCAAATAAAATTCTGCTAAATTTTTCCTTACAAATTGAGAACTATCGCTTTGTACCGTACCATGGATACCAAATACTTGGAAGTAAGTTGAATTTTAAGCAAAGTTTACAACTTCGCTTTAAACGCGGCCTAAATAAAGCTTTTTCTAAGCATATTTAGCAATTTTGATAACTGTTGTCAACTTGTACCGGCATCTCCCGCATGCGAATAGTAAACTTCTAATTTTATTAATATTTTGCTACTGAATTCTTAAATTAATCCATCCAAATAGATCATAACTCTTGACTTCTTTGTACTTTTGAAATTGAAATTACAAAATATAAAAACTTAACAAAACAGATATATTTATTCCTATAAATATTTAAATATCTTTTTATATGAAATCATTAAATTAACTGTAAAGAATAATGAGTATTTTCGATGGTTCAATATTTATTTTATACACAAGTTCCGCTATTGAAAGACATTATATTATGAACAAGAATGAATGCTAAATACGGCTATGCCGAATCTTCAATACCCTACACTACAAATTCGTGTGATATACATATACACACATACACTCACAAATGTATATAGTATAATATAATATACTTTGATTATAGTTAGAAAAATCATTTTGCTAAATTTGAAAGGAATTGACCTTTGTTTAAAAATTCATTGTACTTAGTTCCAATGGAATTGGTGTTGATTAAATTGTTCCTGTTTCCCGTTTTTCGGGAAGGGGCGTTATATGGGAGCTATATCAAAATATGAACCCAGGTTAATAAAATTTATAACATATATTTAGAATAATTAAAAAATTAATTGTGCCGAATTTCAATAGAATTGATTCAAATTTAAGAGTTCTAAAAGCTATAAATCATATTCCGGGATGGGGCCTATAACGTTTTTCCTGTTAATCGGAATTTGATGATCTTTTGCACGGTGATGTAGCACGTACAATTGAATGCTAAAATTTATTTTAGAAGAAATTGTAAGAGAATTTTGATATTGTTTCAGATATCGGTATAAACTTCCTTGCTTATAAACCGATATAGCTGGTTTTAAAAAGCAAACTGCTTAGGACAATAACAAACGATGTGGAAAAATTTTATTGAATTCGGACAATTATTCTAGGCGTGAGAATGTTTCTAACAGACAGAAAGACGGACATAGCTAAATCGACTCAGTTTTTGATTTGATGCAATAATATATATATATATATATATATATATATATATATATATATATATATATATATATATATATATATATATATATATATATATATATATATATATATATATATATATATATATATATATATATATATATATATATATATATATATATACCACTTGTTGTGGTATTTGAGGGTACAAAAATAGTAAATTGAACATTGACATTTTTTATTAAAAAGCCATCAATCATTAAATTGTTCATTAAATTTTATAGTTAAAAGAATTTAAGCAAATTAATGGAAAGATTATTTATTGTGTCAAAGCCTTTTTTATTTAATTAGTTTTTAATGAAATGAAAACTCATTAACAGGTTAAAATAAAAAAAAAATAAACGAAATTACTTTCGAAAATGATTACAACAAAAATTCCGTTTGCAAAATTATTGTAAAAAGTTTGAATAGAATTTAAAGAGTTAATGTGATTTCTAGTAATTAATGTAGAATTTATGTAGACCATAAAATTTTATTTTTATATAATACGTTATTTTCCATGGTATAATCTGTTAAATTGATTAATAGATTCTGAAACAGATCATTTCAGAATCTATATTTGAATATATATACGATCTATTAATTTTGTGGTTGGCGAACGAGTAATTGCGTATAAATTGCTTATAATAAGATTTGATGAATAAAATTCGGTTCTAGTTGGGTAACAGTACTTTTAATAAACCGCAGCAAACTTTAGAATAATCTCGTTAGAAAAATAATAACATTTTTTAAATTTTATCTTACAAAAAACAGACTTACAGCTTCATCAAAATAATTTGAGATAATTTCCATATATTTATGTTCTTTCAAATTCAATGGAGTAAAAAACTCGTTTTTCCATTCACTTAATTATTTGCACTAACTGATAATTTATATGACAACAATAATTTTATATTTTATTTATATTTATTATGATGACAGTTGAAGTGAATATAATCAATTCATTTTCACTTCTTTCATAAATACCACCAATCGTGTGGGAAGACTCTATATACTATAATTCTAAGTCCACGTAATTCCTACATGTTGTCATGTTTATTGATTCATAATTCAAATTCAAGTTATTTTTTCGCACCTTTTGCCTTTGAAGGCAGATCGGAAGAAGAGAATTTTCATAAAATTTGCTGAAGAGTATTTAGGAATCAGTACTGCCGATTATAACAGTTTTATATGTTTAAGCTCTTTTATAAAGGCATAAGTAAAACAAGATTTGTGTACAAACGTATTACTAATAAAACATTTCTATAATTGTCGTCACGGTTTCGTATAACAAAGAATGTGTGAAACAAAAAAAGTATATTAAAGTCCTGAATATGTTCATGAAATAACACAGTAAGTCGTTTCCATAGAATAGAACTTGGTATCAACTTCTATAGATTTTCAATATATATACAAATAAGAATATTATATATTGCTGTATAAAATCTTAAATTTCACCTAACAATATATTGTATTATAGTACTGCGATATTAATTTATATATAATATTTAGTTTGTATGATTAAAATTTCGTTGTTTCCTATTGAAATACTATTAATGCATAAAGTTTTTGTTTAATGGACCTAATTCTTTTTTTGGCACTGTCCGTTCTAAAATTTTATTTAATATTTGCATGCATGGGAGCTAACTCTTCCCTTGATCATTACCGTCCTACATTTTGTCCATTAAAACTGTTTGAAACCAAATTTTAAAGCTTTCATTATTGGGGTATCCCTCCCCCTGATCCTATAGGTTTTTAATTTTGTTCACTAAAGCAGTTCCTTGAGATGATTGGAACCATTTGAGAACTCTCGCTAGTATAGTTCTTTAGATATTAGATAATCATTATTTGCTTTGTATGGGGGCTCAATCCCCCAATATATATATATATATATATATATATATATATATATATATATATATATATATATATATATATATATATATATATATATATATATATATATATATATATATATATATATATATATATATATATATATATATATATATATATATATAGTTTCTGATAATTCCTCTTCTCTCGTGTAGAAGGTTACATGACTCTTTCATGACTCTTTAAAATCTTTCCCTAAATAATGTGAAAACTACTGAATCGATGTCTTTTCATTTTACCCTCAATTTATATTATTGTTGGTATGTATGTTGCATTACATCCGTTTAATATTCGTATATGCTTCTTAAAGGCGAATACAAATTTTAGATTTACAGAAAAAAGTATTAAGTCCCCTTAAAAATAATTTTCAATCATGGCATTTCTCAAAAACACTACTAAATTTTATAGATTTTGTTATTTAGTTAGACAATTTCAAATAAAATATTGTTAACTACAAAACTTATTTATTAATATCTTGAATAAATGTAATATTACCATCGATAGCGGTCGAGAAATTTGTATATATATGAAAAATATATAAACTATATATAAATAATTTAGGTGCCAGCGGCAAATAATATGGCGCCTTACATATATAGAATATTAAAATTAAAAATTTGACAAATAAATCTTTATATTAAATACTGTTGTTTAGAACACATAATTTAAATTTAAAAGATATATGTCAATTCCATCAACTTGTTTTAAAGCGGCTTATTCCACCATTTAGGATATATGATATAGTATTACATAACTGAATTTATAATTAGGTAAAATAATGAAATTCTATTGATAAGCTTTCATATCCTTCTTGTTTGCAATCAAAATAAAAACTATTATTACGCCTTCATGAAAAACCTTTAGTAAACACTGTACATTTGAATTTTTGCAGGTTATTACGAACTGACTTTTGCTTCTTTTATAAAATTAAAGCTGCCAAAACAATATTTAAAAACTTTTCTCAATAATAAAACTGACTAATGGTTGCTGCTATTGAAAACTCAAACACGAAAATTTTTCAAATAGTAAAGGACAAAACATATTATATTATATAACGAAATAAATTAAATTAATAATTTACAAGGACCAACTTTTTTTAATTGCTAGAAACATTTTATATGCCTTTATGAATTGAAATAAATTAAATTTGTTTATAAATTTAATAATGCGATATAACAGCGGTGTAAATATTAAATCAACTTCAACACTGTAAAACCCTCCGCCTTTCACTGATTAATGCTAATAAGAAAATTATCACTCAGCTTCATTTTATGAATATGAAATATTTGATAAAATCAAACACGCGATCGATGGTATATCAAAAATTTCGTTCCCTGTTGCTTAATTCAACAATATTCTCTTTAAAGCTACTGAACGAAGTTATATGTAACAGCGTTAATATTAAAATTCCCGTTCACTTTCCAAAAATATTGTTACTTATAAAATTTTGTAATCAAATCTTTATCCACTTGCAAATTTCATAAACTTTTCTACAACAGTTTCATAGTTACGCAATATTAAAAACTTCATTTGTAGGGAGGATTTGCCGGTTTTGGAAATTGGAAAATTTTCAGAATAACTACAAATAGTCAGACCTAATATCATTTAGCACTGTCAATTATTTAAAATGTGGCAGCTATGAGATTCATAGCTGTGCCTGTCAGCTATGGATCTACACTTCCACTAATCAAATTACGTTATTTGAATGACCCATGTGAAATTTTATTGAGATACACATCATATATTACAAATATAAATATAAAATTTGTTTTGAAATCATGAATTAAAGTTCCATCAGCTGAAAATAGAACATTTCAAACCATATGAAAGCTTTTTTTCAAACAAAATATGTATTCAATATGGAATTTCCATCATTCACACGTAAACTGACACAATACTTTGATCATCAAATATAATTTAAGTTTTATCACTTATTTACAGGATCTAAACTTTTAATTCAAAATAAGGAAAGACTGCCTTTTTAAATATATAAATTATTAAACTGTTTTATACATAAATTTTTAAATTATTTAAACTTTTTAAATTCCATGTAACATTTTTAGTAGAATATGAATTATATTTGCCTCTACTCAGATTGATTATTGTATTGTAAAATAAAAAAATAAATAAAATATGTTTCAACACTTTAGGACTTTTGAAATAATTATAATAATGACTGTTGAAATAGTCACTTAATTTCTTTCCCATCACCATATATAGAATTTTTTTTTGTTTACGCAAATGCGTATTAAATATAATATTTTGTAAAGAAATGCGAATTTGACATGAAAATTTACAATAAAATGTAGGTTTACATGTTTTGAAGTAATAACTATATACATATATTCATTAGGATGAGTTGAAAAAAAAATTTAAATCAGTCAGCCCTTAGAATAAAAGAATAGTTGATGCTGTTTTCAGATATGCAAATATTTATTTTTTTGCCACGCCCAAAAATACGGCTCTTTTGGTTTTTTGTATATAGCACCGCCAAATTAAGTCCGACCGAAACAATTAATATATTGTTGTTCATGATTTGATAGTTTTTAAATCCGATTATTGGCACTTCGGATCCTCACCCCTAAAGTCCTACTATTTATATATCGGGAGAATCGCATTTTACAGTACAGTTATTTGATTATTTTGAAGATGATTTGTGAAATGTTCATTTATTATACCATGTAAAATGTTTTTGAAATAATTTATTTTCTTTTTTGTATACATTAATGTATATTAGTGTTCCAATTCGTAGTTGGTAGAGCAGCAAGTAGAATTTTTTTATTACATTTAATGGTATAGAATACCATGACTACGTAAATCTAGTAAATACTTTATTGGATTACAAAATAAAAAGTAATTTTTTATTCAACTATTCAAAATTTTATAAACCCTACAAATATTTATGAACTTCATCCTCATATAATTACTGATTATAGTGTAATTCTAATAATAGTTGGCTTTATTCTATTATTCTAGGAGTTTTATGGTCTCAGTTACATACTGGAGTTCAAACGTATAATGCTACTACTAAACTAGTACTGGTGATGTACCGCACTAAAATCAATGTTCGTTTTAACAACCAATTTAGTCAACAAACTATAAAAAAAAATACCAATGTATTTACAAATGATGATTGGGTCGTAATATATATACTTATACTTTAGCTCAAAAGAACGTGGCGACTAACTAATAAATAAAATTTTCGTTAATTTGAATAATACATTATTCAAATCGACAAAAATATTTTTTTTATATTGATGAATATTATTCAATTTAAGTACTCTATTTAAGTTAAATTTATGAAATTTTACTTGAATTGAGAAATGAATTACGTTAAATTGTTGTAATAAATTGATACATAAAATATTAAGTATAAAATATTTCACGAACATTTCCGATAGGACCAGGGGAAGGAGTACTCTCCATACAAAGCAAATATTTGTTATAGAATATCTAAAGAACTGTTACAGCGAGAATTTTTCGATTGGGTCCCAATGACTTTCTTAAGAAACAGATTTACTGAGCCCCCATGCAAAGCAAACATTCATTATGGAATATTTACTTCAGCGAGAATTTGGTCCCAATTATTTTTTTAATACACCTCAAAGGTAGTTGTTTATAATAATATTTATTTATATTATATTTCCGATGAAAAGTTTCTTACATGTTTGTTAATCTATTTGCATTTTTATATGAATTTATGCAAAATATTCCTTTTATTTCAAACATACTGATAAGAATTTCCTATTAAATATTTTCCTCCGTAGATTTCTATATTTAGTTTACATTTTCTTTGTCACATATCATATGACACATATGACAGAGAAAATATACAAACTTATTAGATGAAACTTTTCAACGAAATTTTATTAAATTTAACATCTTTTACTAAATATTTTTCTTATTAAATTTTATTAGTATATTTGAAGAAAAATTTTTCAATTTGAAAAAGAATTCTGTTAATTAGAAAAAAATCTGTTTATTTAACACCTTTCTTCGTCAAAGTTCTATAAAAAATTTCGTTCATATTACCTACGACATTTGGTTCTGGGTACATTGTGTCGATTTTATTTTTGTAAAGAATTCTGTATTTTTTAGCCATTACAGTATCATAATAAAATCTCACCTGGATAGAGCTGAGGTGCTAATTGAGTTTAATTGACCACAATGATGCTTGAAATACAAGAATCAATGCGATCTGAGGCATAGTTGGTGACGAGCCAGCGCTGTCAATTTTGGTTATGTTGACAATAATATGGGTCAAAAATGTTTTAAAACTATGTTCTAGATTCCTCGCAAAATTCAAAAAAAAAAAAAAATATTAATACAATAATCATATAAATATATGAATCTGCAAATATGAAACTACGAAATAATATCTTTTTCCAAAAGGTGGCAACATTTATTCTAAATAAAGAAATATAAAGAAATCTTTACAGAAATCTGTAAAAAGTGAATTCGGATGAAATGCTCGCAGTTCCTATTTTACTGTAAACGTATTTTGGCATGGAAAACTTGGAAGTTTTTAGTTGATATAGACTGAGCAAACATTTTTCAAGCAAACATTTTTCTTAAAATTGTCAATAATTAATCGACAAAAATTTATCAAAATCG
The DNA here is from genome assembly GCA_004302925.2 of Cochliomyia hominivorax. Taxonomy (NCBI): domain Eukaryota; kingdom Metazoa; phylum Arthropoda; class Insecta; order Diptera; family Calliphoridae; genus Cochliomyia; species Cochliomyia hominivorax. Next base: position 62,177,162 of record PYHX02000413.1, read on the forward strand.
GTTTAGTATAAAAAAATTTTAAAAATTAAAGCAAAAAATAAAACTTATTTTATATCTCATTAAGTGTTCCAGTTATATATTAAAAAACCTGTATAGTATAGGTCTGTGATTGTATGTGTATGTAAGAAAAGTGACGTATAACTTCACACACATTGTTGTGGAGTGTATATCCGGCATATCCGAATATAGCATTCTACTTGTTTATTATAGATTATTATTAGATTAAAACCAACGTAAATGATTTTGGCGATTATTATTTTGTAAAAAAATAGTAATATTTAATTTTAGTAATAGATGTTGCAGAACCCTCGATCCTGAGAGGAGATAGAAAATTATGCTCTTCCAGAACATTTGAAAATTACACTCAAAAAATTATGCAAATAAAATCGACAGAAAAAAACACATTTAAAAAAAATTAAATTTCTTTTAAAAAGTTAACCGCTTGAATTTTTATTTGAATAAATTTTATATTTTTCCAATTATTTTATGAGCCTAAAACTAATAACAGTAAAAACTGCTGTTTCCTTCATTTATTCAAACTTAAGTTTTTTATCCTCAAAAAAAATATAGATGAATTGCATTTTCACCCTACAACACCGTAAGTTTTTAATACTATGCTAAAATGGAGTGGCCAGCATTTCAAAAGGAAACGAAAGAATATTTTTTTTATTCTAACGAAAAAAAAAATAAGTAAAACAGCAAAGTAATTTTTGATATACAGTACCGAGCAGACAAAATGCAACACAAGGTCATATACATTTTTATGATGTCTGTTTCAAAATAGCAGAACTTATTTATCTCAGCATTTTTTCTGTTCTTTTGATTGTAGGAAATTAAATAACCAACAAAATCTATCACAAAACATTTACAAGTAAGCACGTTATAGTCGGTCAAGTCCACATCTCAATGTGTGTTGTTGTAACAGTTAAGCTATAACCGATAGTTTTTCCTTGGGAAGAAACTGTCATTTGATACAGCTGTCGTTTCCACAACAATTAGATCTCCGTTCCAGAACGACCCGAGTTACACTCGGCCAAAGATTGTCAACCCAGCGACAGCTGTAACCACAATGTTGGTCATAAATGGTAATTACGAAAACTCGCCAAAATTCTATTTGTGATATGATTGAAAAAATATTTAACATACATATAGCCCAAAGTAAAATTTGGACCCAATTTTTTTTTTTTTTTTTATATTTTTAAACATGGTAGGCTTTATTCGGATCCAAAAAGAAATTTAAATATTCTGAATTCCGTACAAATTTCTTAATAACTTTTGTACAAGAAGCACATACTTATGTGGATTTAACAAAAAGCTATATTATTTTGAAATAAAAATTTTGAAAAAAAAAAATTTATTTTTTTATTTTTTCCAAAAAGGTGGTAACATTTTTCACTACAAAATCAACTATTTTCTTCGGGATTAAATAACTTTTTATCAATTATGAAAAAATTTATAACGTAAATGCATATAAAGCAAATCCGAGGGCATTAGGGGAAACATTTTTTCCGCTTACACTATCGCAACTTCGTTATTAAAAAAATAGTTTTCTGGGTGAAAAGAAAGTATTAGCTATTCACTCAAAAAATCTGCAATGGTCCAAACCTCTTATAATAGAAGTTTAAGAAGTTTTCTACGGATGGTATTTTTGAAATTTCGTTGAAAAGTATTCAGTAGTTCCAAATTTACAGAATTATTTAAAAAGGCGTTTTGGGACCACGGTTCAATAAAAAATTAATAGCTCAACTTTTAATGAATTGCTGGAAGATGGTCTTCTCTATTTTACGAAAAAATGGATGAATATTAAATATTTCAACAAGATTCAAAGCAGTGTGAAAAGTATTTTAACGAATACAGCATATTTCAATAAAACTGGTCAGCTTGCAGTCCGACTTGAATCCAACTGAAAGAAGCTGTGAGGATAAATAGTCCGTAATGTTTAATAAAATAATGCGCAAAGCAAACAAAAATAACATTAACAGAGTTACAATTATAAAAAGCAAATTTGGAAGAAAATTGATTCTGATCTTCTTAAAATTAGTGGAATCAATAGCAGGCTATATTATGAGGTAATCTACTATAAAAGATTATTTAACTATTATTAATAATGATATAGATATTGATAAACTTAAGTCCATTTATAGGCAAATATCATAAAAAATGGCATTTAAATTCTAAGTAAAAATAAATAAAATTAAATACAAACAAAGTTTTTTCGTCAATTCACATCTAATTTACAAAACTTTTCTGATCGCAAAAAATTAAAAAGTTTTTTTTATAAAAATATTGAGTCATAAAAAAGTTGTTGGAAATTCCATATTTCCAATTTTGCAATAGTGTAATGTGGCTTGGCGTACAAGAACTGAAACTACTTGCTCATTCATAGTTTTTTTACTAACAATTCTAAATTGTGATTTCTGATATACAATCGCTCTTAATTAGGATTTAAAAGATTAAAAAAAACTGTTAATATTTTTTGGAATTTTCATCTGTTAGAAATATTATCGTGGTCATTGAAATTAGGTATCCGAACTGAACACATTTTGGCAAGAACTTTTTAATATAAAGTTTACCTATTGAAACAAATTGTGGCCATAACGTCTAAACCACATCTGTTGTAAAATAAAACCGCATATGACATAAATAAATTTGACAAAGAAATAAAATAACTAAAATTACATATATTTTTATTTTATTTAATCTTATTTTATTTTAATTTAATTTTATGTATTTTCTTTTGCACATACTTTCATTCATGTATACAAAATATATACTGTTGGTATATATAAGTTCCATTACTTCATATGTAACACCATGTAACAGATTTAAATATGTTCATACTCATTAATAAGTCGCAATACTGGAGACTATAAAATTGTTATTTTACATATACCATAACGGTTACATAAATATAAAGAATATAACACTTGTAAACCAATTTTAATTTAATTAACATTAATTTTATGAACATTAATACAAACCAAAATAAAATATGAATACTTTTCTATGTAATATTTCATAAAAGTAGTTTGAACGGCTCTCGTCCTATATGGACAGCCTGTGATTAAAAGATGGAGTTTTTAATATTAATAACTCCGAGAAATTTGTAAAACGAAAACTGCTAAAAAAATATTGATCAGACCATTAACTCTCCACCTAGAGAAAAACAACTGAAATAGATAGACGACAATTGTGTAAATTCAACATTGTTTAACAATAAATAAATAAAAAGTTTATTGTTTAAATAATAAAAATATTGTTTTATAATTTTTACTAGAAAACGTTTTGGTAGAGGATAAATCCTATGGTATCATAAGATCAAAAACACACGGACGGACGGTAAGTTTGTATAAGAGCTATGACATTCATGAACCGATCTTCTTATAAATTGGTAAGTAGACTGTTACAAAATCGATCTTTGAATAATTTAATTAAAAAACTTTATAATTGTGAGTTTTATTAGCTTAAATTCTAATATAATAAGAAAATAATAAGAAAAAATTGCGACCAACAAGCTAAAATTGCCCTTGGAAGGTTTCCGAACAGCATAATTATGTCTCTTTTCAGAGAAATTACGAACCACACTTTTGATACGTTAAATTTTACGGCCAATTTCTCTATTGCAATATCCTTGGTAACGAAAAAGTTTATTTTGATATTTTCTTGATAGGACAGAAAAGTTTTCTTGGACATCTTAAAGCGTTTTTAAATTTATTGATTGAATTAAATAAATATGTTGTCTGCAGTTAAATAAATATGTTGTCATTAAAAACGCACTTTATATTTTATTTTTAGTATTTTTTTAAAGTCTGCTTTTATAGAAATATTTCACATAAAATAACATCACGAACATTTGATCGCATGAATAGCACAAACAACAAGAATTAAAAATATTCGACTATATCGAAACTTCAATACCCTCTTTTTCCCTTGAACTTACAAGTTGCCTCAGATATCGGTCTACATCCTTCATTAAGTTCTGTTAACTAATGTAAAAGTATCAACAACAGACAGACAGACGGGCATAGCTAAATCCACTCAGATTGTGATTTAATACAAGAACATATATACATTATGCGATCTGATAGGATTCCTTCTTAGCGTTACATACGAATTGTCAAAGTTAATCTACCGTCGTCACCACTTGTGGTGATGGGGGGTGTAAAAATTAAAAATATAATATTATGCATTATTGTAGTCGGACTTGAGAGGATATAGCTTTCTTATTTATTTAAAGTTGAATTGTTGAAAAATAATAGTTGACTTTTTTTAAATTTTAAACTTTAAAGATAAATCAAATGCTTGTTGATTTATTCTGAAAAAGTGGTAAAGTTAATTCACTGATAAAACAATTTTTTATTCTGAAATTAATAAGTTGTTTATTATTTTATAAAGAAACCTTAATTTATAGGGATACAAAAGGACTATCTATAAAAAAAATCGAATATCTAAAGAACCACTAAACCAAAAAATTTCAAATTTGGTCCCAAAGAAATTTTCAAGTAACTGTTTTACTGGACAGAAAGAAAGTTTGACCCCAATCACTTTCTCAAAAGTTTGTTTTGCTGATTAAAATATATAACGGGCAGGATAAAGAGCAAAGGTGCCGCTATACAAAGCAAATATTAATAATCGAATATGTAATGAACTGTAAAAGCTGGAGTATTCAAATTGGTTCCAATTACTTTCCAAAAGATCTTCTTTACCGGCCAAAATATGGGTCGGATGGGACCATGACACTTTATAAGGGCGGCAAGACGCATCTTTTCATCTCTAGTAATATATATATCTGATGGATATTTATGATTCGGCACAATATTTACTTCAACTACTCAAGCTATAATAGACAAAATTATTTTTCATATGACTGTGTGGGAGGTAAATTTTATATAAAATTCTATTAATTTTACTAAAAGACTAATCGACTCAAACACAATGCGAAAAAAATGTTCAAAATTTAGCAGATTTATGAATTATAAAAAAGTCATAAAAAATTTGTATTTTTTACGATTTAAATTATTGTAGTTCAATTACAATAAAACAATTGTATTAATCAATTAAATTTCTAAAAAGAAATCAAAATGTTGAACTAATAACTGAATAAGTCATTTATTTATAAATGTTCTATTTAAAACATCTTTTGAGTTATATGAGTTATATTTAACCATAATTTAATAATATAAAAATAATACAAGAATAATATAATAATAATAATAATAATAATAATAATAATAATAATAATAATAATAATAATAATTACAACAAAGATAAAAAGTGAAATCATGAAAATCATGAAACTTAAATTATAATTCCAAAATGATCCATTGTGCAATGACTTCTTTGTCATGAGGAGTGTTTGAATGTCGATTAATTATATTTGTAATGCTGTTTTTCTTCATTCCTTCTCCTCTCCCATAATTTATTCGTTTAGTAGAATATTTACTCCGAGTTATTCTTTAAGAGTTTGAAGAAAATGTTAAATTGCAGACCGGAAGAAGAGTAAATATTTCAAACGTCCATTAAATACCGTTCTATAAATAAAAGCTCATTGTGATAGAATTTAGGTTCGATGACCAAAATATTTATTGCAGTTTCCTTCTAGTCTGGCATATAAAATAGAAATTTATCATATTTAAACAACAGTTTTTATTTTTTGAATAAAATTTTCAAATAAGAAATAAATCATAGAATAATATTAAATATAAACGAAATAAATTTTAAACCAAATAAGAAGTTACACTAACTTAAGTTCATCTATATAATGTGCTCATTACTAAATAATCAACCAATTCTTACAGTATTTATTGGAGCAAAATATTTTTTTTAAATTATCTTAACTGAAAGCTTTAAATTATTAAAAATCGTCCATCTTTTAAAAAATTATGTCTGTATTATGTCTGTATACATATTTTTTTGCAAATAGATTATTATTATAATTTTTTTGCAATAAATTCCAATAAAATTTTGTTTATTTAGAATTTTTATCAGTTTAAATCTCGATTCTGTAAAAAATGTTAGCTGCAGCCTATATTTTCGTAAAATGTTATATACATATATAATAATTCTAACTTAAATAATTTTAAATCTTTTAATTTTTACTAAATAATCCATATATTTTTAAAGACTCTTCCGTTTTAAAATTTTCCAATAAAATTGATTGGAACCAAATTTTAAAACTCAAGTTATAATAATTCCCAGATAACAGATAGTTAATATTTACATTGCATGGGACCTACCCCATGCTTTGATCCAAACCGTTCTATATATCGTTCAGTAAAACCTTTTCTTTGAGAAATTCTCAAAGATTCTCACTTCAATGGTTCTTTATATATACCATAATTAAAATTTGCTTTGAATGGGAACTACCTCTCCCTTCGATCCTGTGCTTCCTAAATTTTGTTCAGTAAAGCAGTTTCTTGCGAATTGTAATTGTAACCAAATTTAGATATTCCTTCTTTTACATTTTGTTCATTAAAACATATTTTAAAATGGAAAGCAAAATAATTGGTAAGTAAATTCATAACATTACATAACATACATTCAATAATGCATGTTCTCTTCTAGTGAGGTCCGCTTTTTTTGTGTCCCAAATAGAACACTTTTAAAAAAAATTCTTCTTTGAGAAAAAGGTAAGAATTTGAATAAAAATAGCTCTTTTAAACACATGATGACTATTTTCTTTTCTATCTCATTTCACACAGGAATAAAGGAAAGCCAAATCAGGTTACGTAGAATCTTACGGATCAAAAACTAAATCAATATACACGATTTTCGTTCTCATTTTAAAAGCACAAGTTTAGTTTATATATACATTTTCTTTCCTCATGTTTTTGCAATTTTGTTTAAAATAAACGTATAAAATTAATATAAATGATATTTTAATTTTAAGTGATGGAAAATATTGAGTTTTATTAAATGATAAAACAGTCGTTTCTATTGTTAATAAGGGTAATTTTTGAAATGTTTAAATAAATGAAAAATCAGTAATTTTTATTTTTTTTAGGTAGAATTTTTAAATTTGTAATGAAAGAAAAATGATTTATTATTACTGAAATTTTTACTTAAATTATTAACATTTAAAAATAAATAAAAACAAATTTTTGTTTCAAATGAACATGTAAATAGTAAGCTTTTCAAAATTATCAAATTTTCATTTGTTTTAAATGTATTATTCCTTTGATTTTACGTACATAATTTTTTGAGTGTACCATTCCCCCATGATGTAATTGCTAGAAAGTAATATTTTATTATTAATGCTTTATTCATGTGCTTAAAAATTATCGAACATATGTGACTTTAAAATTTCCGTTGTTGGTTGGAAACTACTTCTCCGTGTACTGCCTACAAATTTTCTAGTATGCAATAATTTATTATAAAAACTCTATCTAAAATTCCATCACATATATATTTTTTGTATTAGTAACAGAGATGTGCGATATTAAATGTTTCATTTGTAAGGGAGATACCAGTCCCGCGTATTAGTTTGGAACCAAATTTCATTGAAATTGAAAAACAAAACTCATTTTTTATAAATTTCCATAATTTTAAATAATACTGAAGTTTTTTAAATTTAATTTGTACTTAAGTTGTATAGTCCCGTTGGTATATTTGTAACCAATTTCTATATTACATCATTTGACTTGAGAGATGAATAATATCGACAAAGTAATAATTCATTTACTTTATTTTACTTTAATATTACAATGATGACAGAGATAAATACATTTTGACCTTTAGCCTTTTTGTTGTCGTCATACAGTCTGTAATACTTTGGAAATATTTTGCAAAAGTTTAAATTTGTATGTAGTTGTGACAAAAAACTAATTATTTAACTAAATGAAAGTTAAGTTCCAATAATGAAGAAAACCAGCTTGAAATGATATTAGTGGATTTGTCTTGCAATTACACAATGATGTAAAATTGATGTAAAATTGATGTAAAATTGATGTAAAATTGATGTAAAATTGGTCAATAAATTTAAGAAAATTCATTTCGCATTTATTTATTTAGTGAAATATTTTAACTACATTAATAAAGTAGCAACGTTTCTGATAACTTTGGACAATTTTCCAAAATGATAATTAAAATTTGTTTGAAGGGGAAATGCAGCTCCTCCTAGTTCTAACCATTTAACAGTTATAAAATAAATTCATTGCACCAACGTAATTATAAAAAAAATTTTAAAACTTGTGCTGTCAAAGTTCTTTGAAATTTAATATTTAATATTCGGTTTGTATTAATTAATTTTATCTAAATAATTTGAATATAGTACTATCATATTCCTAAAGTGGTTGAAGATGTGTTACGATTATGGTTCGACGGCTTTGTCCTCTTTCCTTTTTTTGAATTATACATTTATTTTTTTAATACAGTTACAAAACGAAGATTGAACCTTTATAAGCCGGGGGAAATCTAAAATGATTTCATTTAAATCTAATCCCATTTAACAAAAAAATCTTTTGATCCGGAATAACTCAAATAATTGTATTACCTTAAAACTTAAATGACATTGATTTAACGTTTACTTCATGCGTTAACGTTTTTATTATTATATATTGTTATATATATATATATATATATATATATATATATATATATATATATATATATATATATATATATATATATATATATATATATATATATATATATATATATATATATATATATATATATATATATATATATATATATATATATATATATATATATATATATATATATATATATATATATATATGTTTTACTAATGGATCAGAAGTATTTTTGCTCATTTAGTCTGATATTGTATGTAATTAATTGGTTATTTATTTATTAAAATAAATAAAAATGATTTATTGAATACTTATTAGATCTAAAATTAAAATAACTCGAACTTCTTTTCTTATAGTTTTGTTTTTTGAACAACCTAATAAAAATGCAAAATTTAAAATTATAAAATATTTAGAACTTATTATCCATTACTATCTGTTTTTAGGCATACTCACAACCACAAGATTTGACGTGGCTTAATAAAATTTGGCCTGTGTACTTGTGATTGACCAACAGCCATAGCTAATTCAAATTTATAGATATGATGAAAGAATATTGACTTTATGGGTCCTTAGAAAATTTTTTTTTGTTACAAAAGAACTGGCAAATTTAATATAAAAATAATAAAATAATAATTTAAAATGACCTTCAGACTGACTAGTAATGCATCAAGCTTAAAAGCTTAAAAACATAGATTGATGAAATGTGTACGAATTGAATTTCTCTTCCTAAAGTTATATATATAGTATATATATATATTTATAATATTATATTTTTGAATTTATTATTTATTAATTTAATAAGCTAAAATAAATATGAGGAGCTATAGTCGGTCATTTAGTCTGATATTGTATGTAATTAATTGGTGTATTATTTATTAAATAAATAAAAATGATTTATTGAATACTTATTAGATACCTAAAATTAAGAAAATAACTCCGCCAACTTCTGATGGTGTAGGGTACAATTATATGTATTTTGATTACTTATGTGCTTCAACAACACATAAATGTGACAGGTGCCAAATTTAAAATCAATACAAATATTTATTTGATTATTATTATTTTTACTTTTTTTCTTGTTTTTTGATTTGTTATTTTTTCCCAAATTCCAAATTCTTATGAACATTTGCGTGTGACAGATGTATTTTCAAATCACAATATGAATATAAATGATAAATTACTCAACTTAGATTTGAATTTAATACGAATGTGTTTAAAAAAGTAATATTTTTTTGTGAAAATCTAACGTTTAAATTATTACAAAAAAAATAATAATAATAAATAAAATTTAAGAATAAACTTTGTAAAAATTGTATTTCTGTATGATTTTTTATTGAAATTGATTTAATAAATAAAGTAATTAATAATAAAAATTTCGATTACCATGTAAATATTAATTTTTATAAACATTAGAAAAAAATTATATTAGTGAGTACTCGAAAAACTGAGGATCCCAAAGAAAGTATTTAATTTATTGTTCAAATCATTACGAACATATTTAAGATTAATATATCACTCCAGGCTATCAGATAAAACATTTTCGGAAACATTTAGAATTCATCATGAATGACGGATGCTTGTTCACTTAGCTAAGTATGAAAATAAGTAGATACATTTGCAAACCGTTGTAATGTTTTAAACCTCATTTGGTGTATGTAAATAGGTGAAGAAGGTGCATTAATAAATATACATTAGTGTATGAGAAATTATATATACTTTTCATAAATAAATATTCACTTTAATAATAAAATAAAAAATAAAAAGTGCGTTGAAAGTGCTGAATGGGTTTTCTACAAATTATTGAATTTCGCTACTTCTCTAAATCTGTAATTAAGAATGTAAAAGTATAATTAAACTAATGTTATTTAAATAAAGCTTTCCATAAAATAAACATAAAAGAAGCACTGCCCATAACACAAATATAAATATCTCACACTTATCCAAAAAGCGTTGAATGTCCTTAATATACAATTCAATGCCAAACAATTCATTAAAATACATACAGACATTCATACATATAGACATACATACATACATACATACATACATACATACATACATACATACATACATACATACATATATACATATATACATACATATATATATATATATATGTATATACTTCCACACATTATATACTTATACATATATATGTATATACTTACACATCAACAGTAGAAACATATAAATGAGAGATTAATTAATTGCACATCAGATACTTTTAGCATTTAGTCTCTATTCGCGACCTAAAAATGTTATTTTTATAGTATAAATTTATTTAAAAAAAGTATTTTTAACTTCTGAAAGGCTTCCTTAAGTATAAGCAGTTAATTTAAAATGAGAGACCGGCACTCATGCAGCATGATGTAAGTATTTAAATCAAATCATCTTGATTGAATTTAAGAGGCATGAAGTCAGAATTTTGTTTATATCTAAACATAACAAGGCCATCTATGAGTCACCTCAGTCATTCGGCCTAACCTCCTTTCAGTTAAACCAAAACCAGTCTATATCAAGCATCACAAGAAGTCCAATTAATAAAAAATTATTATTACGCTTCTGTAGAACTGGTATATTATTTTTGGAGCACGGCCCCAATTAGGTGCGAAAGTTCAATTAAATATAAACCCTAGAAATCAACTTGATCCCATTCTGTTATCTCTTTCCAATAAGGATATTTTCTTTGGGTACTTAGCATAATTTGAGTAAACGACTTCATTAATTTTAAGATAAAATATCAAATCGTCGGTAAACATGGATGTTACGAAAAATTAGTATTTAGTATAATTTGAGATTCTAATTTATTCTAATTTATTCTGGGGGAGTTATGTGGGACTACAAGAAAATATGAAGTAACCCCCGAATAATTTTGTATATTAATTTTTGCTAATATTTATTTTATTTTGACCAATAATTATTACAATACCAACGTTTATGTGAGATTTTTGTTAAATGTGATATTTGGAAGGGGTTTGTGTTGGAACTATGAGAAATAATGGACCGATCCTTGTATATTTCAGCACATCGTTTTGGAATGTTTTAAGATGGACTTGTGGCAAATTTCTTTGGAATCGCTTTGTATTTGGGATATAGACGGACGGACATATTTTAATCGTCTCAGAAAGAGATTCTGAGTAAGAGTATACTTAAAGATGGGGATAAGATCAGCCAGACAAATGGGCGACATCGTTAAATCGACAGTATTTTTTCAGCATGTTACAAACATCAGCATAATACCGTAGCCTCCTCCTAAATCAAAAGTAATAATTTTTATTTATCCTTTAAATTTTCATAATTTCCTATCACGGTTTTTCATTTCAGGGTTTAAATAATTTTCTCTTCTAATTCTACTGACCTAAATTGTATTTTCTTTTTGAAGGATCTGTATCAAATGTAGGCATTTACTGATTTAAGTTCATCAACAAGTGTTATTTCTTGAAAAACACACTTTTTGGGTTTCATTCCAGAAATATAATTAAATTTAAAATCACTATTCCTGATAGATAGATAGATAGATAGATAGATAGATAGATAGATAGATAGATAGATAGATAGATAGATACAGAGATAGAAAAAATAAAACATATCATTTATACGTTACTTCTTGAATAACTTACTAATAATAAATGAATTAACTTAACTTCCCTAGCGAAACACTTAGGTTTCACTTTATGCGCATTGCACAGAGGTCCCAAAACGTTTTTTTTTTTTGGAAAATGTTCTGCAACTTTGGAACTATTGAATATGTTTTAACGAAACACACGGAAGTAACACGGACATTCTGGAGGTATTTTTTCAAAAAATACTCGGTATAGCTCCTATAGCTTAAGTGATATTTTGACAAGTTTGGTGGGCTCTATTCGATCCAAAAATATCTAAAATCTATTGTCTGAATTCTCTACAAAATTCTAAATAATTCTTGCAAAAACCATTAAGCTATCTGGATTCAGTAAAAAATATATTATTTCCAAATATGAATATATAAAAAATTCGATTTTTCCTAGAATTTCTAATACAAATGCATTGTCTGAATTCTCTACAAAATTCTAAATAATTCTTGCAAAAACCATTAAGCTATCTGGATTCAGTAAAAAATATATTATTTCCAAATATGAATATATAAAAAATTCGATTTTTCCTAGAATTTCTAATACAAATGCATACGAAGGATCCGAGGACATTGGGGGAAACAATTTCCTGCTAGACCTAACGGAATTTCGTTAATATTCTAATATATTTCTTTAGTTTTTTGAGGACTACTATAATTAATAGAAAAAATCCCATTTTTTCTAAATTTCTATTTCAAAATAAAATATATAAAAATCATAATGCCAGGTAACGAAATTTGGGGATCTATTTCTTTCTATTTATCCGAACCCGGGATCTACTACAAACATTTTCTTCAAAACAATCGGAAAACGCCTGAAGAATGTCCACATTAAAAAATATAATAGTGTAACGAAGTTACAGAATTATTTCCAAAAACGCGTTTTGCGACCACTGTGCATTGTTTATAAATAACCAGTCATTCATTATTCCATTTATTTTATTTCATGGAAATTGCTTTTTTGTAACTTGTCATAATAATTCCTATTGTGTTTACACTTGAGTATTAGTATTTGAATTTCGACTACGGTCAGTGTGATTCTTGCGAGATAAGAAATCTCCAAACAAGTCTCTGAAATTATATTGTGGAAGAGCTGACTGAATTTTGCCAAGGCGAAGTTAAGTTAATTTTTTACAGTACGCTTGACTTGGGTTAAGTGTTAATAAGTAGACTTAGGTCGTTGCGTTCCCACGAGTAACTTCGGTTGCTGCATTCTCACTAGTGGCTCGGCTGCTGATTTCCCACCAGTGCCTTCAATTGCTGTGTTCTCACGAGTAACTTCAGTTGATGCGTTCTCACGAGTGACTTCAGAAATTATTGTAAGAAAACTTAAACGACTTCTGACTTTAAGCTACGCCAGAAGATGGTTGTTAACTAAAGCCAAATAAGAAAAGTTGGAGGTAAGAAACTGAAAACCAATCATATTCCCGATTCTCTCTAATAAAAACCGAAAAAAGCATGGCTAAAGATATTCCCGTTTCCGGATAATCAAAGCCGAAGTACGTCAGTTTAAAAAAGAAAAAGTTGATTACCGATCATATTTCCGATTCCCCATAATTAAAGCCGAAGCAAATCGTTGAATACCGATCATATTACTGATTCCCGATAATCAAAGCTGAAGTAAACACATTTGAAGAGAAGTAAACACAGTTGACGGAAAGCCGAAAGCCGATTATATTCACAATATCCGTCAAATATATTATCTTAATCTCGTATTGTATAATTAAAAATAAATAAAGAAATTAATAGTTTAACACATTTAAAGGAAAAATAAAATAACTATTACTTAAGGTTTGTGGATCCGTAAGTTAAGCCTTACGTCATCTATGCTATCTCAACCGAAAAAAAACACTTTACAATATTTTTAAGGTCCAAATGTTGATACTTTATTAATAGAATAGCAAATTTCAGAATATTTGTATGATTATCAAGAAATAGGATCAATATTATCTTTAATTTCTCGGTAAAATTAAGATTGAAGTATAAGATCCTTATTCACATTGGACAAAAAAATAGGGTCATTATTAAATATTAAATTGAAAATATTTCTTCTATTTAATCTATAAAATGATATCTCAATGCATTTATAGATAAAATTACCGTCATTATTGCTTGTAATTAAAATCCTAAAAGAATCGGTAGTCCACGAAATCAGAACAGAACAGTTTCATCAAAATTAATTGGAACTGTTCTGTTTCATAATTTTATAATGGATTAAAAAGAAACACTTGCAAATATATTGCAAGGGGTATGATTATAAATTGGAAAGCAATATCACAGCATCTCCAAAAAATGAGATCGGAATCCTTTTCAGTGATTAAGTGAATTAAAAACTTAAATATAACAAAATGTTCTTCCATGTATGATAGAATATAGAAATTGGAAACGAATAAAATTATCAATATTTTTCTAATAATAAATATTTTACCTTCAATCCTAATTTTACCCAGAAATTAAAAAAAAAAAAAAAAAAAAAACTTCTGAAAGGAATTTTTTGGCCACTACTGTATGTTAGCAAAATATGAAAAAATATTAGAATAAGCAAATAATTTCCTCTATATTTCTTTTAAAACTGCCAAGATACAAACATTTTTTTTTAATTATTAATCGCTTTAAATGTTTTAAAAATTGATTTAAAAAATTCTTCAAATATTTTTTTATTTAAAGATGCTGGCCACGTTCTAAACTACATATTTTTAATTTTTGGTTTCCTTTTTTCTTATATTTCATTCAAAATTATAAAATATTCTCAAGAATTTGCAAAAAGTAATAAAAAAAAGCAAGGAAATGACACACATGTTTGTCATATATATATTATATATATATATATATATATATATATATATATATATATATATATATATATATATATATATATATATATATATATATATATATATATATATATATATATATATATATATATATATATATTATATATATATATATAAAACTTTCAGAGTTCATAAAAAACAAAAAAAAACAAAAACTAATAAAAATCTAAATTTTTGGAATTCTTCCATTTTGTTACAAGAGAAAAGGGTCTTCTTCTTTATCATCTTTTAAAATATTTCAACACTTCAACTTCAATCAGTGTTTCTATTGAAATATTCATGCATATTTTCATTATCCTTTATTGTCGAGGGATATATATACTGATTTGCCTAAAGGAAACGCACAAATAATGAAATATTTTTCTCCTTTTTCTAAGAAGTATTTTTTTATAGAATAAATTTGATTTTTTTCTATTTACAGCATTTTTTGGTTCTTCGTGTGTTACGTACAAATGTCTTATCCTTTTGGCAAACATTTCAATTGTACTTAAATCTCATAAATACAACAAATAAATAATAAAATTCTGGCCACAAACAGAAATCAAATGCCTTTTCGTTGACGCAACAAATTCTCTACGTGTTAAATTTTTATTTTTTTATAATTGTTATCTTTAGGTGTAAATATACTTCAAAAGAAAATGTCAAAGAGATGCTATAAATTTAAAAAGGATATTAATTCTCCTTTAAGGTGCAAGTAAAAGTAACAAGTTGTGCAAATTAATTTTCTTTTCAAATATGACCAAAATATTTTAATGTAGTCTAAATTCGATTACTGCTAAAATTAGTTAAATATTCCGAAATTTATGTTATGATAAAGACTTCGTCTAACATAAGCCTCCCAATTAAGAAATTAGCTTAAAAAAACTTTAAAAAATAATTTGAATTAAAATAAGAAGAAAGACTTTTATTTTTTTAAATTCATTAAAGTAAGTTAATATCAAACTGTACTCTAAACGTCGTAAATTATTTATTTTAACCAAAACAAGTAAAAATGTAATAATCGGTCAAGCACGAATATAATAATGAAAAATTATATACCCACCCTACTAAAATCTGATTTTTTGATTTGTGCTTTATGTGACATATACTTATCAAAAATATTTTTATGAGATAATTACGCAATTTAAGTGTTAAAAGAGGTCTAAAGTATATTATCGATCAAAATTTGGTTTCAAAATTTGATTTGGTGTTTTCTGGTTGCATAGTTCCTGACTTTTGAAAGTTAATTCCTTGACCGAGATTTTTGAAATTCGGCATGTCGATTTGGAATGGTGCCACATTTATTAGTGTCAAATTTAATTGAAATATTCTCACACCTGTGAGCTTTATGAGGTTAAAATCACAAGGCTTTGCCCTTGCCTTTCAAATTTCGGCTTGTAAAGTGTTCACAACTTATATATTGGTAGCCAACCGAATGGACAGAGACAATGGACAAACATGGCTAAATCGATGCAGAAAGTGATTCTTATTCGAACGATATAACTACATTAGCACAAATGCATAATTGAAAAACCATCTATGGTAGGTATTCATGCAGTTTCATTATTGGATGGAACTCCTATTTCTAATCACCACATAAAAATAATTGAATCGGTCCAATCCGAAAACCCCAAAAAGATGTCAAATTTTCAATTCTCTTTGATCATCTGGATATATATTATGGAAATATTTTATAACTTTTGACCCTTTAGAAATATCTTACGACTAGTTTTTACCCGACACACTCTACCGCACAAAAAATTATGTTAGTTTTGAATTCCGAAATAATTCTGTAAATCACGATGTGTGGCTACATCTCCCCTGATCCTACCTGTAATACATTTTGTCCAGTAACACTGTTTCCTTAAAGATGTAATTGATGTGGACTCTCACTTCAATAAGACTCTAACTTCAATAGGACTCTAACTTCAATAGGACTCTAACTTCAATAGATATTAAATAATTGTTATTTGCTTTTTATCGTTGCTTCCACCCTCAATGATCCTATCTGTTTTACATTTCTCCAGTTAAAAATTCCTTGGAAATTAATTGGGATGAAATCTTAACACACCCACTTCAATAGTTCTCCAAACATTCGATAATTATATCTTACTTTGTATGGGGATACCTCATCCTCTGATCCTATCCGTTCCACATTTTGTCCAATAAAAAAGTTCATTGAGAATGTGATTGGGACAAAATTTTAAAATGACCTAAATTTCTAGACTGAAATCCAGGTTTCAGTGAGGACGAAATTTCAAATGTTGAAGTAGATGAAGATTTAAATAAATTTTCGTATAGTGAATCTTATTAAGGTAAGAATGGATTTGTGTGAAATAAAAAAGGGCTCTCAAGAACATGTAAAACCCTTGCAAATAACATTACAAGATTACCTAAACGATTATTGGGAACTATTCGATATATCCATGTTGAAATGTCTGGTGTAATATATAAACCATAACATCAGTGGCATTAGAGTACAGTTCAAGAATAATACGTTCATTCAATTTTGAAATACAATGACCCAGACATTTGTACGTTATTTACAACAGGTGGTAATGGAATGAGATATTCAGCTTCCTAATGCCAAAAATGCTTGTTTCTTAATTATACAATAGATAATAATCGCCCTTAGAATGAAAGAATATTTGATGCCATTTTTAGAAAGTTACTTCACCAAAATACAGCCTATTTTTTTAATTCGACGTTATCTTTAGTACTCGCTTCTGGTATTTGGAATCCTTATCTCCTGAGGTCCTATTTTAGAATAAGTATCTGAAACATTCGGTTTTTTGACGATTTTTATAACGATTTAGGGAGTTTTTTTTCGTGGTTTTAGAGAAGGTACTTTTTATTCGGTCCCGGGAGAACCTGGAACCTTATGCTCACCCAAAGCTCTCCGAGAAATAACTAGGCGAATTTTCTCTGAAATACATTTAACGGTTAGAAAGTTACGTAACATTATTTAATATCTTATTGAAATTGTTGTGCATTTCTCATACAGAAAGAAATAAAAGAAATAAAGGGCGTAATCCTTAAAAGGTATTAAAAAATAGTATTAAAACTGTACTCGTTTAAAATATTAAAAAAAACACACACACACATCTTTTTTATTTTTTAAATTTTATTTTTAATTTCTACTTACCAAATCGAATATTTAAAGTGAAAAACAATGGGAGAAATAAGATTTATAAATTTCATTTTGAAATTTTATTTATTTTATTCAATCAATCAATTAACTATTTCGTAATAATTATAATAATTATAATTTCATTTCGATATATATATATATATATATATATATATATATATATATATATATATATATATATATATATATATATATATATATATATATATATATATATATATATATATATCTATTTCGATATATAACTATAATATATATATATATATTAGTTATATATAACGATATATAACTAATATATATATATATATATTACATATTTTTTATTTACAGGATTTTTAAAATTGAAATCATAAAAGATACAAAAATTATTAAAATAAATTATTTCTTTACATTTAGATTACAGATTTAAATACATAAATTTTTATCTAAAAAACATTTCCTAAAAATAGTGAATTCAAGATCCGATAAATTTAAATTATTGATTTTTTTCTTTTGGTTTCATGTTTAAAATCAAATCATAATAATATCACTCAGTCACTTAGTCACTTAGTAATTCAGTCAGTCAGTCAGTATTTTATTTATTTGAATAGACTCCATTTTCAATTGAAATATAACTTAAGGATCAAAAAGGAAAAATATGTGAAATTATCAATCACGTAATTGAACATTTTCGAATTAAAAGATTTTATTAATTATTAATTTGTATAAATTGTGAATGTAAAATAAATATAATTTTTTCTTTTTTGGTTGTCATTTAAATAACAATTAAGTGCTAGTATATGTGTGTTTGTGTGTGTATGTGTGAGACTGTGTATGTGTGTGAACCAAAGTTTAATAAACAAATTCAAGTATTTTTAATTATTTTCATGAATTATAATTTGAATTTTTCAAATATTTTTTTACATAATAATTATTGGGGTTTTATTTGTAACATAATTCGTTTACAGATCTTTGGATGGTTCTGTTATGAATAAATCTATATCTATGATATTCATTAAAGCTATTCAGTTGTTTTCTTAACATTTTAAACAGTTAAATAAAATTTAATAGTAAACAAATAGAATAGAATATTAATTTATTTTATTTTCATTTGTATATATGCCTGTGTTTATGTATTTATACATTTTATTTTTATATATTTATGTACTTATGTATTTATGAATTGATGTATTAATGTATTTCTATTAATCTTAAAATCTATAGTTCTAAAAAGAAAATTTGTATTTTTTATTTGCTTCATCTTATTGATGCTTCTTAGATTTCGAATAAATATTTTTTTCTTATATAATTTTATGACAAAATTTACATGATATTTGAAATACTCTTAGGAGAGCTGGAAAACGCCTAACCCAAGTCTCAGAATCCTGAAGTCATTTGACCATTTTTGGTATCAATCCAATCACAACCTAATGGAGTATTATTATTTGACATCATTGTTATGGGAGAAGTTCGTTGAACCTCTCGTGCCGGATAGTAAACAATAGGACCGGGTGATGGTGCCCTGCCTCGTTTAATTTTTACAACACCCGGCGAACTGGAACTTTTTATTAAGCGACCATTATTTAACGTGCTATTCGCTGAACCTGTCACTAAATAAGTGGTGGTGGTACTACGTTGAGTACCGTGTCGCGAAAAACGTCCCGAAGACCGATGATTCAATGTTCCATCACCATTGTTGGATATTGAACTCTCGTAGTGTATAAGATCGGGTTGGTCGCGGCTCAGGCGGCGTTTGAAAAAAATCAACAAAAATATTCGCTTAAACTTCTCACCGAATATAACGTAAATTAGGAAGTTACAACTACTATTTATGGTCACCAAGAGATTCGATATTTTTGCTAGCGAGTGATCTATGAAATTGTAAAATGCCTCGGATACATTAAGTACCAAGGCTAGAAAATTAAATACAAAGAAAACTACTACTACACACAACAACATGGTCGCCAAACCGATTTCTCGTTTTTCAGAACGTGACAAACGTTGGCGTTCTCGATTCGCTCTCTTCACCTGTCGATATATCTGACAATTGAGTATGGCCAGTGTCAGAAATGGTATGACATAGTTGACAATGAAATAACACCACAATATATACACAGTAATATAGGTTTGATTTTGTCTCAGCTCTGATGGTCTTACACAGTGTAACACCACCGTACTGTTAGGAATACTCGTTTCCATAAGCACCACTTCCCAAAACCGAGGCAGATTATAAAGTAGAGCAAATAGAACTGATACTATCACATAAATTTTGGCACGTCCATATGTACATAAAGCTCGTGCTTTAAGCGGATGACAAACGGCCACATAACGTTCTAAAGTAACAGTGAATGTCATGTACACACTGGCCGTCTGGGATATCATAGCTATAGGAAATATACCCGGGGATATATAGGGATAAATGTAATTGTAATAGAGGAAAAAATGTCCGGTGTAAGGATAAATGGACGGTATGCCAAATAATAGCACAGACGTTATAATTAATACAGTATCACAGCATGCTAAACCTATGAGCAAATAATTGATGCTAGAACGCATTTGAGGACGAGACAATATAATCATAGATATAACATTACCTATTATCCCAAGGATACCAATTATATTCAAACAAATCCCACACACCCAAAACTCAACTATCGTATTATGATCATCCGGATCGTATGGATCTGTACATTTGAAAAAATCTTCATGTTGTTCAAACAAATCTGAATAGTTGCCATTTAGGGTATAATTTCCTGAACTTAGTGTTGTATTATAGGTTTGACTACTATCGGCCACTAGCCCTGTTATAAATGTTGTATAATTTGTAATGTGATGATCTTTCGCTTGAACAACATCGATGAAAGCCTGTTCAGAGATGGGACCCAAATCGAATTCACCAATATTATCATTGTCGAGGACAGACGGTGGTAACACTTGTTGTTGTTGTCGTTGTAGTAACGGTTGTGTTATTGTGGAAGTCTGAAGTATTTGCAATTTACGCATTGGAAATAGATAAACAGTGTCAGTTATATTTAATTCAAACATTCTTTTTATATAAAAATTAATCGCCAAATAAAGTGTAAACTGAAAAATAACAAATTGCTGAAGATGAGGGAATAGATCATGACGAAATAGTTTACTTAATTAAATAATAAATTTTTTTAAAACATTTCTCTTTTTTTTTTTTCTTTCCAATTTTATACAATAAAGTTAAATATGAAATTTTGTTTAGCTTTAATTTAGTAATTGGAAGAATTTAAATTATGTTTTAAAGAAACACGATTTATATTATTTTAAGGATGTAACATTTTAGGGATGTAACATTTCAGAGAAAAACTGATTACAATAAGTTTATAACTTTTCATAAAAACAAACTTAAAGCTTATTTATCTTCTATAAATTAAAATTATTATTTTAAAAGCTTTAAGCTTTTTATTATGTTTTTGTTATTTATACAAAAGAAAAAATGAAAAAGTTTAATTTATCAAAATGTTTTTCTTAAGTTTTTTTTTTTAACTTAAAACTCTATATCACAAGTATCTCAGCAATTCCCAAGTTTAAGTTAACTATTTATTATTTATGTCTCTTATTTTTATTATTATTATCATTATTATATATGTTTAATAAATATTTACTATATATTCAACTTTTTATGAACATTGTGCAATGTTATTAATAAAAGCTTGACAATTTGAAACTTAAAAAAAAAAAACAAAAATATTTTTAATATATAATGATTTTTTTTGTTGATTTATTAAATGATATTTTTTATATTCTTATCTTTAAGAATGCAATGCAATAGTTTTTTGCTTTTCTTCTTCTTCTTCTAATTGTTACTCTGTAGAAAACTTTAGGTTGATGTTTGATTGCAATTTATGTACTATTTTCTGTTGATAATATATGTGTGTGTGTGTGTTTATAAGTATTTTTTGTTATTTTCACTTAGGATTCTGTTATTGTTGTTAATATTTTATAGTTCAGTACCTTGATATTGTTGTCCTTTCATTTTCTTCTAGTTTCTAGGAAAAGAACCAAGTTTTTCCTTTTTTCTTCTTTGTCGTATTCGAATCGAGAGAACTGTAATAGTAATGGTTGATAATGATGGTGGCGGTGATGTTGAAATTAAATAGTTTTATTTATACTTTTTGTAGCCAGAAGATTTTTTTACTTTTTATATTTCCTTTTCCTCTGCTCTCACTCAGTATAAATACTCCATTTTATTTTCCATATAAAATTTAATTAAAATCCACAATGGTGGTAGTTGAATTTTAATTTTATAAAATTATAGAAATTGTAATTTTATTTATATTCTCAATTTAATATATTATAAGAAAAATTAATGTGTTTCTTTTCCATTCATTTATTTATTTCTTTAATAATTTACTTTATTGTTATTGCTCCTGTAGAGTATTTTATCTTTTTCTGTTTTTGCCGGACAATTTAGTTTGAAATATTTTTAATTTTTTTTTTGTTTGTTGTTAGTTGTAATTGTAATTTTAAAACCAAATAGTAATATTTTATAGTTGCAGATGTTTGTTTGCATAAATGTGTTATAAGCCACATTGAACACAATTTCTCACTTAAACATATGCAATTTATTTTAATTCCTTGCACATACAACTACTACTTGTCACTCGTTCATAAGCATATACGCACACTTTCACATAAGTAAGATTCAAGCGTTAAACGCATTACAAGTGGAAAAATTAACGAGCCGTTATTTGTTTTAATGAGAGAGTGAGACTCTTATTTCTCTTATTTCCCCCTTAGAAAGTTAGGAGAGATGAAAACTTTCGTTGCAAACAATAAACCTGTTAATATAAAACTGCATTGAACTTTTATGAGGAAAGAGGATTTCTCGATTTTATTTCAATCTCGTACTGCTTCACAATCCCTCACCTAATTTTTATTCATATAATGCATGAGTACACACAACCATTTAAATGGAAACAATAAGAGTTGAATTTAGTAAGTATGTGTGTGTGTGTGTGTGTATGTATAGATGTGTTTTATACTCAATATATGATGGAATTGTATTTTTTATGTGTATTTTTCTCTTGTTTTTTTACAATTACTTCCTTTATTCTAGTTAAATGGTTGATGTATTGGTAGCATTGTTGTTGTTGCTTTATCTATTTTTTATATCTCCTTTTCAAGTTATAGTAAGTGTTGGTTTAGTTATTGTTGTGGCTGTAGTTGTTTAGCTGTTCACATTTGTTGTCGTTTATGTCTATTTCAACATAAAACCTCCTCCTCCCTCCATACAAATACAGTTTATTTATTTTAATAAGGATGTAGTGGGTCTTGTATAGTGGGTGATATAAGTAGGTTTATTTTGGTCGGAAGTAATACTGTTATTAAGACTTTGTTTATTTCTGCTATTTGATTTTATTTCCTTTGTTGTTTTATCTTTAATTTTCTTCCATAAAAAGTCGTTAAGCTGTTTATATTTCTTGTTCGTTGTAATTCTGCTTTATGCGCTTTCAAACACACGCTGCTCAATTATCTGCAATAATATGAGAATGAAAAAGAAAAACAAATTTCAATTATTTCTTAAGTTTTTTCTTCTTTTCATTGTTTAGTTTATTTATTTATTTTAGTAACGACAATAAGTATTATTTACTTTTGGGGTTAAGAAAAGGCACATTTAATGTGTCATAGCTGAAAATGATTAAAAGCTTTTAATAAAAAATATGACTTTTATAATGATATAATCAGAAACCTTAAAGTGTAACTTATTATTAACAAATAATAACAAGTATTGAGAGAGAAATCTGCAAGGGAATTTAGATAATTAAATTCAAGTTCTTCCAATACAGAAACAATTTTTTAATTTCAAAGCAGAGAAAAGATCGAACAACCATCACACCTTTCTATCTCACAATTTGCTTTTTAGCTGTTAGAGATATCCTCATGAAATTTCACATGATTAGAGCTTATAGTTGTACAATACAGGTTAAAAAAATTAGTTCATACGTTTCGGAAAAACAATTTTGTAATAAAAATAATATATTTGAGAATATATATATATATATATATATATATATATATATATATATATATATATATATATATATATATATATATATATATATATATATATATATAATATATATATATATATATATATATATATATATATATATATATATATATATATATATATATATATATATATATATATATATATATATATATATATATATATATATATATAGTAACCTAAATATTAAGATAAATTTTCAACACCTTTGCTATCTGAAACAAATATATATACGGATGTATGTTCATACGTATCTGTAATTGCGAGTGTGTAATGTTAGTGACTTTTGATTTTTTCCCTTTATATGTACTTTTCAACCAAAATGTATACAATACAATCTTTGATAGTAGAATTACAAGCACACACATAATGATTCATAACATATATAGTGGAGGATTGATTGATTGTAGCATTGTAAAGTTGAATTTGCGAACAGCATAGTGGATCCATGTACGAATTTAGTTGCTATCGAATGCTAATATTTTATAACCACAATTTCTTTAAAAATCTAAATGTTTATATTTTAATAAAAATAACTCTATCGTCTAACAAATCATAAAGAGTAAAAAATGTGTTATAGGCCTCAATGAGGGCTTAATGAATCTTTAACATATTTATTGTCAGATACCAAAAATTTTTAACCTAATAACTCTGACTTTAAGCCCACTATACTACATTTATTTACATTCACTGTGCCAATTTATATTTAAATCCAACAATCTGCCCCACTATGCAGACTTTTTAACTGTTAAAATATTTTAAATAGAAACAAATAAACAGACAAAAGGAACTATGTAAAAGACATTTGTAGGCTTATAATTACAACAACAGGAATTAAAATGAATTTTTTACCTTAAATAATAATGGAAAATTGTCTCCAATTTTAAAATTCTTCCAATTTATGTAAATTGTTATTAAAATGACAAATTTTGTTTGTTTAAAATTTCCTAAAATATGTAGTTCATAGAATGGAGACAATAATTAAATGAATTTAAGATCACAACAACAAAAAAGAACAAAAAAGAAATTTTTTTATAAAAAAAGAATTAAAATAATGTTCATTTATTATGTATAAATATTAGAAGGATTCATAATTTTCTTTTCCGTGCCTCGTAAAAAATTAAAAGCTACAATATGTCTATTACTATAATTGGAGACAGACGGTATTGATATGTTTTGTTGTCCTATAGAAACTTCAAATTGGAGAATTTAATGTAATTTTGAATGTCTCTAATGATAACAAAAAAATTTTAATTAAGAAGCAAACAAATTTAATAGATTTTATCAAATAGAATTTACTTAATTCCAACATACATTTTTTCTTCATCTTATTTCGAATCCCAATTATTATACCTTCCACAACCACAAGTAGTGAAGACGGTATATTAACTTTGTCATTCCGATTGTAACGCTAAGAAGGCATCATCTAGAATTCCATAGTTTACGTATATTCTTTCAATAAATCCGAATCCTACTCGATTTAGCTATGTCTGTCTCTTGTTCTCGCGATCTCAGCTGCAATAATTGACAGAGCTTAATGAAATTTGGCCTGAGTATTTGCTATAGTCCGGAGAAGTTTCCTATTTTAAACCAGCAAAATCGGTTCAGCATGTTAAATTAAAGTAAAGAACTTTCCTAAGATAATCAATTATAAATCAACAAATTTAAATAAAATTGTAATTCCAAAAACTATCAAAATTGGTTCATGTATGAAACATAATTTATTTATTTCATAGGCTTTTGTGGTGAAAGGTATTGAAGATTCGGCATATCTTAATACAGTATTCTAACTTGTTTTCTTAATACACCCCCATGCTTTTTTAAAACATCAACAAAAACTTAATAATTACTACAACACTTTCTTCTTATTGCTTATGAACTTTGAATGTATTTACGTTTGTATGAATGTGTATTCGATAGCAAAATAAATATTCATAATTAATTTTGCCTTATTTGTGACATCACCATAAAATCATTATAATTATCATTATCATACCATCATTATCATGATACCGTCATCTGTAATCAAAATCGTTACAATTGATTAAACACCAAAAGACAAAGAACTAATGAAAAAATGTATACATTTTAATTTCTGTATGAAAAATTTGGATAATGAAAATAATACGTTAAAAACTTTCATCCAAATTTTTCATTTATTAAGCTGAACTATTCATGTTTTCCGAATATTCATGTTACAAAACAACAAATAATTAATAACCACAATTAATTAAATTATATTTCCAAGAATTTCATTACACAAATTAATCCATTATAAATAATTTTATTCAATTTGATTAACACAACGATGCAGCAACTTTAAATTGTGATACATAAGATTATATGGATAAAATAATTGAACGAAATACTATTTAGAAAGTGAGATCGAAATATTCTTCACATACATATATGTAATAATAAAAACGAATCTACTAAACTTAAAATTTTAATATTTTTTTATTTTATTAAAAAAAAAGAAAACCCGTTCGTTAACGGTTTTATAGTGCTTTCTGTCACTTTGCTCGAACATGTAGTTCATCTCCGTTTAAAATCTAACACACATTTGTACACCATTTTCATGCTCTTCAATTCTCTTTGGGAAGAACTCAATATCTATCCACTGGTCTTGGCTTCGGACAGTTTTGAGGATTTGCTTCACATTATTGCTCTTGTACCATTCAAGGACGCAACTCCATGTTTCTCGTCATACCAAGAACATGAAGTTTTGAATTCTATTGGGTCCTTAACTTTTCTTCAAAATTCCATCGAACATCAGCAACATAAAATTTTTGACATTGCGAAATATCTGTCAGAGCAAACGATTCATCATTATAAATTTATTTATTTATTTATTATTTTTATTTTTTTTTTTTTTTTTTAACTTTAACTTAATTTTCGTGCTCTGTTTTTTGCCTCTTAATTTTTAGCATCTTTCCTTTCAGGAACTTTTTGAGCCGGATAAGTTTTTAAACCTGCTTTTACTTACTTCAACTTACTTACTTCAAGCTTTCTTACCAAATAGATCGAGCATTAAGCTCTACAAGGTTTTCTCCCGGTACAGTTTGATAACATTGAAAACAGTTTGATGGCAAACTTTGAATGCTTGGCCAACATTTTGTTGGAACAAGTTGGGTTTTGTTGAAATATTTAATAATTTTAGTACGGACTTTATTCTGGCCACTCACATTAATTATGTTGACATTAAACATAATAACTGACATTTTTTACAATCGAAAACAATGAAATAACATTTAGACTAAAAGTTTTAATAAAAACGTGTGTTAAGATTTTTTCGCTCTCAGTCCTTACTATATAAAAAAGTTTTCCTAAATAATAAATATTATATTTATATCATTATATTATGTGTTTACAATAACATAAATGACTCTGAAAGAATCTACGGATATCCGATATCAATCGCATAAAAGTTGAAAAACCTGCTCAAATCTGTTTAATCAAATTTTAAGAGTCTTTCAGATATCTCTCTGCTACTATTTTTCTTCTGTACTAAGTATATTAGTTTAATTTAAACGTAACAACAACGCACTGAACAACAAAAGGATATTATTTATTTTTTATTTTTTTTTTATCCAAAGTCTATATATATTTAAATCTTAAAAATTATAAACCTAATAATAACTTTTTATACTTTACACCAATAAGGCGTTTGGGATATTATGTGTTTTTCGATTTAGAATCACTTTTTGAATCGATTTAAAGATATCTTGATGAAATTTAGCAGGTGTCATTTATTTGGTCCAATAACGATGCCTATTGCAATTGTTAACGTTGTTTTAGTTCTAGCCCTGTACAGATGTTTCCCTGAAATGGAGTTTTAAGTACAAATTAGAAAAGCGAATTATACAAGGGCCGTTTTAAAAGTTTTCGTAATTATCGTTTATCATAACAAAAAAAATGTGATAAAGGGTATTACCAAAGAATATAAATAATATAAGATGCTGGGAAAAACATAAAAGAGAGCGTAGCACAAACAAGAACGTAAAAAATCATTGTTCTCATGGTTAAAATTTGATTTCTCATCGTACATTAATATTATTGTCTGTGTATTTATGTACTTTGATCGGTTTCTTTGATTGTTAAATTATTGTGAGACCATTTTTTCCTGGGTTTCAATAGGTTTACAATATATAAAATTTTTAATAAGAATTATACATAAATATTAATTATTCTATACTTAAACAATGAATGATTTGCAAAGAGATCTTAAAGGTTTAAAAGAGGGAAAAATGAAAATCATTTTTCACGTCCATACGTTTCACAGTGGATTCAAATGTATCAAAACTTTATTTATCTAAAGTTTGCATTAAACTTGGTTATCGTATAAATCTATATAAAATTCTGAACATATATATTCAAAGAAAAATTTGCTACAATTTATAAAAAATATAAAAGTGTATGTGTAAGAAATTTTGAAAAAAATCTATTTGGAAATTTAAAATGGACTAATTTAAAATAGTACTAAAATATCACAACTTTACATGTAATAGTGAATTTCAGTTACGAATTAAGCTGAATTCACTTTTATAATATGTATGTTGGGAAACTAGGGATTTTAAGAGTTTAATATTAAAAAAAATTCTGTGCATATTTGCGCAATTTGAAAATAATTTATTTTTAAAACAATTACTTTTATTAAAAAAAAATAGAATTATTGGACTTTCTACTCTTATTACTCCTCCGAAAGCATTGCTCTTGGGCTATAGAAAGAGGGAAGTTTCAAGAAAAGAAAAGTACAATTCTTTTCAGACGAATAACTCATATAATTAATTTCGCATTAATTCTTATCAAAAAAATGTATGCAAAACATAAAACCTTTATCCGAGATAAAAAAATATAAATTAACTATTATTACGGCCAAGAACCAATTATTTTAAAAACAAATTTAAAATAAAAAAAAAATCCAAAAATATGATTCTTTTATATTTTTTACTAACAAAATTTAAAAATAAACAAAAAATGTTTTCAAATTTCTAATTATTTTTCAATTAACAAAGTCGGGGTTTGCAGACAAAATTCACTTGTTTTAATTAATTTAGTTGGCGAACAATTGCGAAATGATTAGCGAATAAAAATCTCTCGCTCAATACATGTAATCAGATTAGAGGAGTAATTTCATTTTAATTTTTTTTTTAAATCCTTCACCACCACAATTTGTAATGAGGATATATTAACTCTGTCATTACGTATGTAATGTTAAAAAGGATTCATCTAATTCCCCAAAAAGTATATATTCAATTTAAAATCTGGATCGATTTATCTATGTCCGCAGAGTGTGTCCAAATTGATTTTTGTTTAACTTGTAACCGTTGAATCGTTGAATGTAATGAAACAATATCTCTTAATAGATTCATTATCAACAAAAAATATTTATAAAATATTTAAATTTAAACTTAGATAGGAAATATTGCTTCCATTAAGATTTCATTAAAATTTATAAAGTCCATTTAATATATTACTTACGTTACGTGTAAAGAATAATTATATAAACTAAATTATAATGTTGAAAGTAACGCTAACTGTTTAGCTTTCGTAATTCAAAGCAGTTTTCTAGTTTCTGTCACTTTCACTCTTTTAAATTTGTCTATTTCCTTTAGCAATAATTCACACACGTTTCACTCTAAGTTGTCATTAATTTCAGAACTTCTCTGTTATTAATGAAATCATTTTATACATTATTTTATTCATACAATTTTCATATCAAAATCCCCTCAACAATAATGTTGGTTAAAAAAAAAAACATTTTTGTACATAACTATGTACATATATACATATACATTTATACATTTATATATAAAAATATAAAATGAAACACTTTAAATACGAAAATATGTACATAATATAATGTACAAATATGAAATAAACTGTATCCAAAGATAAGATTAAGATGGGAAGGGATATATAGATTTTGTAAAAGCTTTCAGAAAAATTCGTAAGTAACTTTTAACTTGTCTTACAAATAATTTTGCATTCAAATTGTTTCAATTTCTGTTAGAAAACAAAACGAGCGTATCTAACGTGTTTGCCAGACACAGTTTCATGAATAAAATAATAATGGATACTAATTGTAGCATCCGCTGAAGATTATCAGCATTTTATGCATCATCATCGCCAGTTACTTTGAATACATTTGAATAGGGTTACCAGGTATTTTTGTAACACGAATATACTAATTTTTTATTCTAAAATAAATTTAAACTTTATCATGTAAAAATCTTTAACATTTTTAGAGTTTAGGATTTTTTGATAAAATATTCCGGGGTGAAATGAAACCCTCTGAATACTTTCACACGTGATTTCAATTCTTTGCATTTATTTTTTATATATTTCGTATTTATTTAGTTTTAGATTTTTATTTTTATTTCTATTTTTTTTTTTTTTTGCATTTTTTACGATTTGTTCAATTGTAATTATATTTGCATAAAAAAGATACAATTATTGTTGTTATGAACATTTTGAGTAAATTGAAATACGTGTTTATTTACATAAAAAATTAAAAGGAATTAAATTTTATATTTTTAACTAGAGATTTAATAATAAAAATATTATTTGAAAACAATTCTGTTTTTTAATTAATTGCAATCTGGATACAAACACTTTAAATTTTAATTAAAGTTCATAGTCGGTTTCAAAACCATATACACATAGTTACTAAAGTCTATACACATGTCCGACTATTTTTGCCTAAGATTAAATATATTTTCAATAAATTAAAATTTTTGATCTGATCTGATCTGATCTAATCTGATATAAACTGTTTTATGCATTATTGTTTGAAAACTAGACAACCACTAAGTATTCATTTTCATACATGTTCACTTTAAATAAATTAATGAAAACTTTATCTTTTATTTAGTACTTATTAATATGTCTATAATCAAAATAATTAAAACGAATATTAATTTATAAACCAATAAAAAACAATACGAACTTTAAAGAAATCAGATTGAAACTTGAGCATAATAATTGTATAAGATTCGAATAGAATAGACGTATGCATTGTGGCGGCAAATCCAAAAGATGGATCCCATTAGCCGATAACTATTCTTTGACGAACTTTTCAGAGTACTCCGGGATATTACCATTCTGTAACAACCATCGGAGTGGTATTTACTACTCAACCTGGCATAATATATTTCTATAAAAGGACCAACTTCACCATCAGAAAAACACGCTATAATCGAAACACTTCCACCCCTTGACTTTGGTACTTTGTTCATCTTACTTGACATAGTGCATCAAATTTCCAATGGTGAAATTTAGATTCAAGTTCAACAAATAGAATCAAGAAATATTTGAAAAATTGTTATCATACTTTGGATAAAAAAGCAATTTTGAATTACTGTGACATTTTTTTCGAATGTCTTTTAGTTAGTTTAACACAAAACAAAATAAATTTTAGTGGTATCCAAATCAAATTAGGCCACCTTAATGTACTTTTGTATTAGTTCATTTAAATCACATTTTATTTGGCATTCGGATATTATATGAACTAATAATTTGATTAAATTTTAATTAAAATATTTTTATGAAAAAATTTTCTCTTTTGTGGTCTGATATTTTTATTTAACAGCAGTTCGAACCTCTTACAAGACAAGATGGAAATTTTAAATAAATAATGCAGTCAACGATTATCACTCGTGGTGAACATACGTGTATTTTTTGACTGCGCTTGGTTTCTGATACTTTCTATCTCGATAACGGTTTAATTTTTTGTATTTTCTTTGGACTGTTATTCTTTGTATATTGTTGTTTTTCTTTTTAAATTTATTAATCTAACTGTAGTTAAATTCTGTATTGTGAAATAGTTAACAACTATTTGAAATGGCCCCTGGGCCACCAAAAGTTTCCTCAAATAGGTTTGCTATATTAGGCAACTTTCTTGAGCAACCCCAACTTCCACCAGTTAGGAATACTATTCCTTTTATTGATTCAAAATATTTAATTATAATTTCAAAGAACAATGGATTGAGAAAATTAAGCCCATTCATAATTCATCGTGGATTAAATGCAATTTCTACACTAATAGATTCAGTTAGCCAACTAAGAGATGGGAATCTACTCATTTGGGTACGCAACCAGGTTATTGCTAATAAATTTTTGAAAGCAAAAACATTGCTTAATATGTGCAAAATTGATGTGCAACTACATCCCAGCCTAAATAATATTAAAGGTGTTATTTATGCCACCTGCTTGAAAGATGTACCTGAAGAGGAAATAGTAAATGAGCTTAAATCTCAAGATGTAATTGCAGTATATAAATATACATCTAAGGCAGATGATGGTTCTAATTATTTCAATGGAAATATGATTCTCAAATTTAACTTATATAATTAACCAAGAGTTATTGATGTTGCCTGGTACAAAATAAAGGTAAAAACTTACTTTCCAAATCCAATGCGTTGTCACAATTGTCAATTCTTGGGACATACAAAAAATAGATGTTCTAATCAAGCATCTTGTGATAATTGTAACCTTCCACCCAATGATCCATCTAAGTGTACTAGAACACAATGCGCAAATTGTCGTGATGAACATCCTTCATCTGACAAAAACTGCCCTAGTAAAATTCAGCAAAAACGTAATGCTTCATCACCGAAATCCAATAAAACAACACAGAACATCTTCCGACGAAACTCTATTAGCTCATCTTCAAATGAAATAGACATTAATATATCAAGTTCAACAACAAAAGTTAAAAAATCTAAAGATACTAAAAATAAAAATCATTCGATCCTAATCCTCCTAATACTTCATTACCAACAGGAATTATTTCTCCAACTACAAAAAGATTACAAACAAGAAATGAAATATATAATTTAGATATTGAAACAGACATTATAGATGACATATCTTATCCAATTGGAAAAATAACTCAAGAACTAATTGGAAAGGAACAATATTATATACCATCATCCGAATGGATAATTCTGATTCTGATTACTAATTTCCATATTCTCAACATGGATTCGTGCTCCAATACTTCTAACTAAAGTAAATATATATTTACTTTTTCGTTATGATTTGACAACATGGCTGATTTTCGAGTATTGCAGTGGAACATTAAGGATTTCATAAACAATACAAATGAAATGCAGCTTTTAATTAAGGAGTACAAACCATCACTTATACCCATTCAAGAAACTCATTGCCCATATAACTTTAAACCCATTCTTCCTAAAGGCTTTTCCGCATATTTTTACAATTCTGGTTCAAAGAATAATGAAACTTCATCCTATGCTATTGTTGATAGCAACGGTTAAATAGTTCGCATGAAATTGCTTCCTGAATAAAAAAATTTAAATTTATTACAATAAAAATATGAAATTTCTTTTAAAGATTTAATTTTATTTTCGAAACTATTTTTTGTTTTTCCAAAATCTTATAGTGTTATATTTGTTGAAATGTGTAGCGCCAAAAAACTACTGTAACAATCTCATATGGAATAAAAACAGTTCAATAAAATTTTTACTGAATTTTATTTCAAACATAAAAAGATTTTAAACACATAAAAAATATGTATATAAATACATAATAATACATGTTGATTTGAAATAATAAGAATCATGCTTTTCGATTCTTAAATACTTTATAACAATGAGATAAAGAGATGAACACATTATTAAGTCTTATTTATGGAAGTAGAATATTTTGTAAACATTCCTTGATATAAATTTCGGTATTTTTAGAGCACGTTGTAACAAATGGTTGGTTTATTTTATCGCAACTGCATATTGGTTGCCTTACCAAGTACCTTTTGGGTCCTTAACTTTTCATTAACATTTCCTAGAGTATAAGCAACATAAAATTTTTTGTCATCCATTAGTCATGACTTAATCATATTATATTCACTCGTCAAGTTCGATTCCATGTATTGTGTTTGCATGAATTTTTTTTATAAAATCTCGTAATACGAATACATAATTCTAATTTGTATCTTTTAGGAGACTTTTAATTTGCAGAAAAATAATAAATTCTTATATGGAACGATCACTTTCAACAGACATCCATTTTGATATTGTGTCAAAATTTTCAGTAAGATTTTCCAATATATGCGATATTAAAATATTCATTTCTGGGAAATAGCACTCCGTCATGTCCCATAAAAAAAGTTTTAGTGCCAGATATCGCTCTTTAACTTTCTTCTAATACAAAAATCACACTTAATTTCATTGAACTCGAAGCTTTTATTTAATAATGTTTGCTTTAAATAAACCGACCAACGAGCACAAAGACGAACGTAGCTAAGTACTTATATGTACCCTTTATGGGGTCTTAGAAGATTCCTTCCAGATGGTACGCCTAGAGCAACAAACTTATTAAAATCTCATTTACCACTTCTGCTGATGTTTAAAATATCACATAGAAAATTTACGAATCTTTATAATACAACAAGAATAAGAAATGAGTTCAATTTTCAAGTCTTAACATTTTATCAAATTTTATTATTAATTTGATTAAAAAATTGTTGCATTAAACTTGACCGATTTTAGTTCTTTATCATTGTTATTTTTCGTTGCTGCTATTCATATCGATTTTTTTGTATTTTACTCTACACGTGCTCTTTGTATGCGATGAATGATCCTCTAATCAATTTTAATTCATATTTTGCTCAATTTCTTCAAAGTCAGAAACAATATAAGACTGAAATGGAGGTATATTAAATTTGTTATTCTTGGTGCAACGCAAAGGAAACTTTTTCACAAAATCCTTTATAAACCTGATCATGAAATTGAAGAAGTTGATGTTTACATGTTTCGATTATAAAACATTCAAACATTAAAATATGTAAAATTTTTTGAAGAAAATTATGAAAAAGACAAAAGACATTAACAACATTTGAATAGAAATAATTAAATATTAGTTTTAAAATATATAGTTTTTAACAAAATGTCATTTGTTTATAGTTCTAAATGTTTATACTTTCAGACAGACACTAAAATTGTTTTTAAATTTAAATTAAAAACTTAAGATTTTTGAACGATCATTTGTTACTAATTGATCATTTCCAATATCGGTCAAAATACACAAAATACACAAAAATGTCTATAACTTTTAATTCACAGATGTTCTAAAGGTTTATGTTCGCGGTTGTCTCAAATATCGGGTAGTAATTTTTTCTCTACTGAACTTATATAGATAGTTTTAGACAACTATTTGCTGTTAGGAACAACAAACTCTCTGGCCTAAATTTATTGCAAATATTATTAATCTAAATGCATTTTCGTAGCCAAATAAACAAAACCATTATTTAATAAATCAGTAAAAATTAATGATAAGAATACTTTATATGTATTTGTATCCTAAAAAATACATATTCTTGATTACCCTGCTTTGGATAAAAATGCTTATTGAATTGTTACCCAAAGTACAACAGCTATATTTATCGATGAGATCGGTAAACTTTTGCTCTCTCCTAACAGATACGTAAATGATCGGATTGTAAATGGGTGCGTTGCACAGCCAAAGCAGTTTCCATATCAAGTTGGTCTAGAAATAATTAAAAACGATAATACCTACTGGTGTGGTGGTTCTTTAATTTCAACTTCATTTGTACTAACAGCGGCACATTGTGCCATAGATGGTATCGGTGGAATAGCATACCTGGGTGCCGTTGATATAAGTAATCCCAATGAAGTAAGGTAAAGTAAGACAAACTCTTTTCGCAACAAGTTCCATTCCACACCAATATTATAATGCGCTATATCCGCAATCAAAGTTTCCTTTTACATCCAAATATGAAGTCACTGTTTTCTTTAAAAGCATTAGTTTTACAAGGAAAGTTTTCTTACATTTTAGAATATTTTATTGATATTAAAAGAAGTGGTTTAGGAATAATATGTGAAAATGATGTATCTTCTATAAATTGATTAAATTAATTAATTTATTAATATATGTGTATGCATTTGTGTAGGTGTAATTAAGTGTTGGCAGCCATATTTGAATATATCCAAGCAATATACGAAGTCACTCGAGTATATACTGCAGGAAGTTCACAAGCCAATGCCGATCCAAATGATGTTATTCCAACTAAAACATAATTATTACCTTCCAGTACAGCTAAAGGACCTCCAGAATCCCCATTACATACCGATTGTAAACCTACAGAACATATCATGGTTTCATCCACAGCATATGGTAATTCGCACATTAAATTTGGTGTGATAAGTACATCGCCATAGTGAAGTATATTAGAATATAGTTTTACTGTTATCAAAATCATGTAGTTTTCCCCAACCAGAAACTCTTCCTTCATCTAGGTCATATGATTCATAAGGCAATTTCGGTAGTGGTATAACTTTTATATAATCATTAGTACTAACAGGGAGGGATAATTTTACAAGCGCTAAATCCGCAATCAAAGTTTCCTCATTATAATCTTGGTGTGGAATAAAGCTTGTTGCGAAAAGAGTTTGTCTTACTTGACCTACTTCATTGGGATTACTTATATCAACGGCACCCAGGTATGCTATTCCACCGATACCACCTATAGCACAATGTGCTGCAGTTAGTACAAATGAAGTTGAAATTAAAGAACCACCACACCAGTAGGTTTTATCGTTTTTAATTATTTCTAGACCAACTTGATATGGAAACTGTTTTGGCCGTGCAACGCACCCATTTACAATCCGATTATTTACGTATCTGTTAGGACAGAGCAAAAGTTTACCAATGTCATCGATAAATGTAGCCATTGTTGTTCCCATAAATAAAGTGATTGCAATTAATTTTGACACTTTCATTATTCAATGAATGTTAATTAAATGATTTTCAATTAAATTTTGTTGTTTCAATTCTGAATTTTTGGCCTTAAATACTTATTTTTTTACAGATTTTAGGTCTTCAACAAAAGGTATTTGGGTAACAATGTAAGAATAATGCTTATCTAAAGCAGGGCAACCAAAAATATATATCTGTTATGGAGAATATAAATACATATATTTGCTATTCATAATATTTATATTGACACTATTATTGTTGTTGTTGTTATTATTATTATTATTATTATTATTATTATTATTATTATTATTATTATTATTGAAAATAATCAATAACAAATAATTCTTGGCTCAAACAAGGAAATTACAAACAATTTCATTAACTATCATAAAATATAAACCTTTAAATCAAGTATAAACTTTCGGTTTTAAAACAAAAATATAAAATCATTTCCATAGAAAAATTGTTGCAGCTGTAAATGCGATTATTTAAGAACGTCTATTTAAGGACAAAGCTAAAATTAAATATTTTTCACAATTTTCTTCAAAAAAATTTTACACATTTTAAACATTTTATTTTCTGGA
Source organism: Cochliomyia hominivorax (assembly GCA_004302925.2). NCBI lineage: Eukaryota > Metazoa > Arthropoda > Insecta > Diptera > Calliphoridae > Cochliomyia > Cochliomyia hominivorax. Next base: position 62,214,614 of record PYHX02000413.1, read on the forward strand.
TACCCTGATCGTAATGTTTTATAAGCGAAACAACTACTTCAATTTCATTGTTGTGAGTTTGAGGTTAATCCCAGAAGAGGATTAAAAATACTTTCATGTAGTATCGAACACTCTACACGTGTTCGATACTACGAGTTATCGAACACGTGTAGAGTAAATTATAAATTCGATAAGAAATGCAAAAAATAGTATGGATACAGTATCCACGGATGTTCCGTCTCATAAATACCCTTCACCAGTGATACTTCGAACATATTTTTAAAAATAGGACATTCTATACAAATCAATTGTGGTTTCAAGATAACTACTTATTAGTTCCTCTGATCCTTACAAAACAATGTCCGCTAAACATATAAGATTTCTTTGAAATTTTTAATGTTTAATTTTGACTATTAATTCGTAGTTGAAAGCAGAAATTAAAGACGGACGAACAGACTGATCAGGTTTAAAAAGAATTTTGTGAAAAAGTTTCCTTTGCGTTGCGCCCAGAATAACAAATTTAATATACCTCCATTTCAGTCTTACATTATTTCTGACTTTGAAGAAATTGAGCAAAATATGACTTAAAATTCAATAGAGGATCATTGATCGCATACAAAGAGCACGTGTAGAGTAAAATATAAAAATTTGATAAGAATAAACTAAAATCGGTCAAGTTCAATACAACAATTTTTTTAATCAAATTAATCAAATTTGATAAAATATTGATTTATAAAAAATTTATATAAAATAGCTGACATGAATTGTTTCCATAATTTAACGTTTGAAGATTTCTATGTTTCCGTATTTCTATGTAGGAATACATTATCCAGTTTAAAAATGTTGCGCATTTGCACAAATAACGTCCCGATTCAAAATAAGCAAAAGTGTAATGGTCGATAAAGACCGAGTATATAATACCCTACACTCGTTGTTACTTTGGCAGTGAAAACAAATGGTTAAAAATACAACCTCTTTCATATCACATTTTGCCTTTCACATTTGATTATCGAATATCTAAAGAACGAGTGTTCTTAAACTAGGTCCTACCAACTTGCTTTCTTTTTTTTTTTAACTTGGTAGGCTTTATACGGGTCCAAAAAATTCACTAAATATTCTCTAAATTCTATATATTCTTTGCAGGAATCATATATCTATGTTGATTTAATTAAAATATATGTTATTTTGAGGTAAAAATTTAGAAAAAAATTTCTGATATTTTTCAAAAAGGTGGCAATATTGTTTCACTTTAAAATCAACTATTTTCTTCTGGATTATACAATTTTTTGTCCCAATACTCAAAGAACTTCTAACATAAATGCATATAAAACAATTCTGAAGACATTAGGAGAAACAATTTCCCCTTTAGCCCTATCAAATTTTGTTAATTTTAAAATATTTTTCTTAAAATCGTCAGAAAGGTATGCAGTTTATATAACTATATTTATATGCTAACCACTTAAGAAATCTGTAATGGACCAAACATCTTATAACGGTAGGGTGAGCAATTTACTGAAAAGAGTGCATTTAAACAAATTTTCTCCGGATTGAAATTTTAGGTGTTTTAGAATGAAAAATCAGGAATGTTTTTACATCTTTTTTTATCTTTTTACATTTTTTCTCCTTAAAAATTAAGGAAGTTCCGGTAGGGCTAGCACGGAAATAGTTTCCTCTAATGTCCTCGGATTTACTTTATATGCATTTACATTAGAAATTCTTTTACATTCGAGATAAAAATGTTATAGTCCAAAAGATATAAGTTGATTTCAACGTTAAACAAATATGGACCAAGATTGTTCATATTTGTAATATACTTTGATTATAGTTAGAAAAATCATTGTTCTAAATTTCAATGGAATTGATCTTTATTTAAATGTTTTATAAGCTCAAACCCGTTTTCCGGGAAGGGGCATTATATGGGAGCTATATCAAAATATGGACCAATGTTAATAAAATTTACAACATATATTTAAAATAATTAAAAAAAAATAATTGTGCCAAATTTCAATAGAATTTGTTCAAATTTAAGAGTTCTATAAGCTTGAAATCATATTCCGGGAAAGGGCTTTATATGGGAGCTGGGTCAATTAATGATCCCAGAACAATATGGCTTCTTTGGATTTGTTATTATATCAAAGTAAGTGTATGTGACAAAGTATCTTAAAAATTGCGGTGCATATGACACACAGAGTTTGGGGTGTATCAAAATTTTAAATATTATATCATATTTATATAGCATTTTTTCTTGTTAATCAGATTTTGATGATTTTTTGCACGATGATGGAGCACATATAATAGCTGGTTTTAAATAGCAAACTGCTTAGTACAACAACAACAAACGAAAAAAAATATTTTTATTGAATCCACATAGGTATATGATTCTTGCACAAAAATTATTTAGAATTTTTTACAGAATTCAGACAATTTTTAGCCGAAGTTCGGAAAATCTAAAAAACATTTTCAAAAATGGACAAAAATTATTTTTTTAATCAAATAAATAAAATTTTGGCGAACTTTTGAGACCCAGTTGCCGTCTAAAGGATCCTTTAGAAACATGTCTTTTCAATTGGAAAAAAACCTCAATAATATCTATGTGAAATATTCTTGTGATGATATTAAACAAATATCTTTTCACTTATTAATGTTCACATTTCGTATTTGTTGTTAATGCAATGTCGTTCGTCAAATCAGAATATATTTATGCTTTAACTTAATATATAATTTAAGACACATATATCAGATAAGATTTAAATTAAAAAATTATGAAAAAAATTGAAAAGTAATCATAAATTCACATACATGTATGTACCTGTATGTGTAAGTCAAAATGTTACCAATATTATTAAATATCATCATCAGACACTTTATCAATAAACTGTTTACACCTTTAATAAAGATAAGAACTTCAGGTGTTAAAAAAATATTAGTTTTATCACTTTAATATATTTTGAAATAGATAATTTTATTACTTTATTACCGAACATTATGAGATATCACAAACATATTTATTTGAAATGAAACACGAAATTTGTGACGTGATAAATATTCACATTAAAATGATTCAACTTTTCATTTATAACGAATGAAAATTATATGATTTTGCAAAAAAAAAAATATGTAATTGAAATATAGACTTTATTTAAGATGGTATGAAAAAGGTTATATTAAGTTTTTTATTACGCATGTAACACTAAGTAGGAAAAAAATATCGAAAAACATTTCTAGACCACCCAAAACATAGGTGTCATATAAGCCATTATTTTATTATTTATAACGAAATTTTGATATGCAAAGCTCCCATATAAACCCCTTTTTCCGATAATAGGGTTCTAAGTTTATAAATGGACCAATTGCATTACATTTCGATACAATTATTTTTATTAATTGTTCTTGAAATACTTAACTAATTTCATGAAAATTCATTCATTTCATTTATTAATGCATCTGTTATATTTGGCACTTTTCCGAAATTGGATTTAAAAGCTGTAAAACTTTTATATTTTGATTTATTTTATGGCAAAATATTTCTATTAGTGTTGTATTGGGGTTTAATGCTTATAAATCGATTAAATATGTTACATATGTCTCTCACAAATTAGAACAAATTTCATTGAGGTGTAGTACTAATTTTTGAAATTTTCTAATTTCAGGAGGTTTTAGCTTTCTTTGCTTTCATACTATGTGCTTCGAAATATTTTCTAATTTGAAAAAATACCAATATCGGCTAAATCAACCTTTAAACTTATTTTTGCACTTCACTGCAAATAAAGATTTTTTAAGTATACTGTTCTACTCAGAATCACATTCTGAGTCGATTTAAACATGTCCGTCCGTCCGGCTGACTGTCTATGTGAAGCTTATTCGCAAAGTACAGGTCGCACTTTTGGAGATATCTTAATAAACTTTGGCAATGTACCCAATGTTTAGCCCAAGGACGATGCCTTATTAAAATTGGTTATAATCGATCCATTATTTCATACAAATATCCCCTCGGAATGGAGTTTTTAGTTCAAAAATTTCTAAAATATGAAAAGATTTTATCTAAATTTTGCAAAAAATAAATTTTATTTATATCGAGGATCGATTCATCATTATTGTCATAAGTCCTATACAACCACCCTTCCAAATATCACATTCAAACTCAAAAATAGCACATACACCTAAGTATTGTAAAATATTTAATCAAACTAAGATAAATATAAGCCAAAACCGCTGTGGGAAATTTTACGAGGATCGTTCCATAATTTTTTTTAAACTTCACATAAATTCTAGTATCATAATAATCTATTGCATACGTAAGTATAAATAAGAAAAGCAAATAATGCGATTTTTACATAATCGGACTTGACCGTCTGTAACATTTTTACTTGTTTTGTTTATAAAATTGTTTGGAATAATTTCTATAAAGCAATTTTGTTTCGTCGGATCCATATTGCTTTAAAATATCTAGTACGAAAATGTGAGGATTATTGAGGCATCCTTTTTATATTTATATCACTGGGCAAAAATCAATTTATGACCCCCATGAATAAACATAGGCAGTTCTAATATCTGGACAGTTCAAATTTGTAAGAGTTCTAACATATGAGATTCTATTGTGTATTTCCATTAAAATTAGTTTCAATAATTTTTGGAATTTACCACACATTTAACTAATTTAATTAATATCGGTCCACATTTATCTCCTTATAGAACTTTTTTAAAGCACTAAAAAGTCTAGCAAACTTTAAGAATATTTTATTTAATCACATATTAATTATTTATCAAAATTACTATAAATGTAAGAAAGTATTTCAAAAGCATTTTAATTTGTCACTGTCTCAGTTCTATAAATAAAGATACCGGGTGGTTATGTGCATTAAATTTAATACTTTGTATTTTGTATCTCGAATTTCATAAAATGCTTGTTAAATTTCATTTTATTAGCAGAATAATTTTATTTTAATTAGTTTTCTTAATTATTCCAAAATAAACCTTATTTGATTTACAAGTTCTCATTTTTAGAGGCAACTTTATTCCATTCCGACTTCTTAAATGTCATAAACAGGAATTGTTTCTATTTATCGATAACATCGATGTTTATGTAAGAAATTTTTGTTTTGTTTTTGTTTTTTCTGTTCTTGTTGTTGTTGTTGTTATTATTGTTGTTGTTGTTGCTGTTGTTTTTCTTATTTATTACAACTGAGCAGCTTTTTATTATCATTCTAATTTATTGTTCTGCTTCAGTCGTAAGTCGACTTAAGCCAATAATTCTACAGGAGATTGGAAAAGATTATAATTTATACAAAATTCACAACTAAATAAACAAAAATAAAAAAATGTTTCTATTTTTTTCACCATATCCAATATAATACATGGACAATTATAATTCAAATATTTTTACATAAATACTGAAAGGGGCTATTGGAATGTTAAATTTTATTATCAGACATGCTTATTTTATTGTGTGTCATTAACTATAAAGTACTTTCCCTAATACTGAATGGATGAAAAGAGGATTTTAAAACCATAACAGTTCTAAATACAAAAGTATTTTAAAATTGGTGTTGCGAATTTCGGTTCAGCCCATAAGTGACAAAATCCAAATTAGAATATCATTTAAAAGTGTTTGTAACAATAACAAAGTAAAAATGTTTTTATTACAAGGGGGAAAGACCAAAATCTAATATTTAGCTTCAAATATACTTTGTTATCAGTTTGGACCCGCCTATCAAACATATTTCAATGATATTTTTATAAATTTTGTTATATTATTTATAAATGTATATTGGTTCATGACACAAAAAAAAACTATATCTATTGAATTTGGTTCACCCCCTCAAAAATAATGATATCAAATTTATAGATATTTAGAAAAAATATATCACAAGTAAATTCTATTAGCCCAAATATGTATACTAAATATTCGGGCTAATGAAATACTAAATTTGAAAATGGGTATAAATCACTGTAAAATCTTGAATCACTCTATAATCAGTTTTCCTACAAATTCCTATTTATTGTAATTCTAGTAATGTAATTTATATTAAGAGTTCCTACATTTCATTCTTCGTAGATTTTTTTTGACATATTACGACTTATTTTCTTATAATTTCGGTATCGTTTAGGAGGGTACGTACTAGTGATGCATTATAAAATTAGAAAAAAAAACTAAAAATCCTTTTTTACTAAAAATCCTTTTATTTAAACATTTCTTCAAAATTCCCTTGGAATTTGCGAAAAATTAAGTTACAAAAAAAGGAAGAAAAATTGAACGCCATAAGAATAAGAAATGCTACATATGCATAATTACGTTGAGGGTTTTTCACAACAGGTCAAAAAAGCTTCAAAGAAACTGTTTTATGGCAGTTAGAAAAGTTTGGAGACGAACCGATGAAAGAACACATAGAAAAATTTGCTATAAATCAAACATGAACATGAAAAATCCTTCCAGTTTTATCCAACTTTAGGATAGAGTCCAAAATAATAGGAAAAAAATACTAACTGAATATATCTTCAACTTATATAAATTTATACTAAATCAAATAAGTTTACTTAGAAATGCTTAATATAAACTTTTCAATTATTGGAGCAGATTTCAAGCAATGACCGTAATATAGAAATACCGTCATATTTTTTAAGGTAAAATTAAATGTTAAAATTTGTCCCAACTATTTTCGAATATACATATAGTGATATATATTTTTTAAATTTTATAGAGAATGCGGTACTCATTTCAAAAGACACGAGTTAAAATGGCTTAAAGTTTAGTTAGACTTGAACATATCAGAAATTATAAAAGATCTTTCTAAACATATGATGAAAAATACCTGAGTTCTACACATGTGAAATTTCATTAAGATATCTTAAATCATTGAAATGTTAAGGAGTTATTTTCAAGAATCGATTTAGACGCACTCTGCATCTACACCAACGCGTACTATTCCAAGGCCATTTGATGGTGTAGGGAATAAAAATAGAAAACAATGGCTAAAATAGGTTAAGAATTGTTAAATATCTCTGAAAATAAAAGACAAAATTTTATATATATCTTTATATCTGAACCAGGAAAACATTTTACTTAATATAATCGTTTTCTATCACGAATATTTGTATAACAATTTTTTTGTCATCCTTTTTAGCGGAATTTTATTATTTTATTTTTTCTCTTCCTCTGTTCAAATGTAGCAAATGTTTATTAACAGAAATTGAAAAAATTTATGGATTCACTATTATTTTAACACGTACACATACATACATACATACATACATACATACATACTTATATAATTATTATTATTTGGATTTTTCTTTCTTTAGGCAATAAATTTAAAATTTCCTATTTTCTGAAACCAGTTAATTAAACAAAAAAATGAAAAGATTAAAGAAAATTCTTCCACTTCCACTTAGAATACTAATTTAAATTAATTTCGATATAAATTTCACATTTCATATTCGCTACATTCAAATAGGAGTATTTTAATTTATTCAATGTATCTGCAAAGAGACTAAAAGAAAGTTAAATAATATTTTCGTTTATTTAATAATAAAAAGACAAATATTTTTGTATATTCTTTTAAAGAAGAAGAAGAATAAACCCTCTTTTTATTTTTGTTTCGTTTTTTATTAAAAAATCAGTTGTTTCAATTAAATATTCATTTTATAGTGTTTCTTATCTAAAAGATCCAATGTTTGTGGTGTTTGTTGTTGTCTCCAGTATAAATAATAACTAGAATAATACAAATTCTAACCACTGAGGCGTATGATTAACATTTAGATATTTTCTATCTTGTGCCTTTTAACATCTTTGGAATTCAAATTAACTTTAAAACAAAAAGTATAGAAATAAATACAAAAAAGCAACACCCAATAACTACAATAACAACAACTATTGTTGGAAAAAATATATCAGAACTTTTTGTTGTCCTTAATTTGTAAATTTGAATGTTAAATTTAAACCACTTCACCGACAACGACAACGACAACAACATTAACAAAAACAAGAAGGATGAATTTTAATAAGTGAATGATATATTCGGTTATGCCGAATCTTCAATACCCTCCACCACAAAAACGTGTGAAGTACATACGTTATGTTTCGAACATACACACTCACACACACACGCACTCACAGACGTAAACTATTTCTGGCTATAACTTGTACACATGAGGTTCAATATTATGGCAAAATGTTATGCAAATTTATTGACTGATAATTGACTGGATAATGTACTGGATCGATTTTGCTAGTTTTAAATAGGAAACTTTGCAGGATTATAACAAACACTCAAACCAAATTTCATTGAGCTCTGTCAATTATTGTGAATTGTGAAAAGCATGCCATCAACAGACAGACGGACATAGCCAATTCGGATCAGATTTTTATTGTCGATACAGGCGGAATGACAAAATTAATATACCTTCGTCACCATTTATGGTGATGGAGGTTATAAAAATGAATAACGAATAAAAACCGAATTTCTGTAATAAAAATAAAATAGAGGTGTTGTTGGGCACGTGTTTGTGTTTGTGTTTGATTTAAAGTAGGAAACTTTTATTTTTAATTTATATAATATTCAGAACATACTCTTAATATTTTGGAAATTTACCAAAAAAAAACTATGTAATTTATCATCAAATACTTAAGCGTGCAAAGAATAAACAATAAAAAAGTAAAAACAAACGGATAAAAAATTTTAATATTTTCACTTCATTTTAAAGAAAAATCAAAATCCCACAAACACAGAAAAAAATTCTATTTATTGTAATTTAATTAATTTGTTTTTCAATGAGTTTTGTCACCGAAAATATTGATTGATTGATTGATTGATTGATTGATTGATTGATTAACACTTCCTCATTGAAAAGCTCCAAGTCATGAATAGGATATTTATTATGAAAAATTAAAAAAAAATTATTAACATAAAGTAAAAACAAAACAAAGCAAAAAAAACAATTTATTACAAATTTAACATTTAAGTAATAAGAAGTAAGAATGATATATTCAGCAATGCCAAATCTTCAATACCCTCCACCACAAAATCGTGTGAAGTTAATAAGTTAGATTCCGTAGATATAAATATACACACATACACTCACAAATGTATATATTATATAACACAGAAACACTTAATGAGTCATAAAATTAGTTACAATTTTGGCTATAACTTTTTTTCTACTGAACTGATTTTGGTTATTTTTTGAAAAGTAATGAAGTTCACATAACATAATATTATGGCAAAATTTCACTCCAATTTAACTCTTTAATTTAGAGGTTACATCAGATATCGGTCTATATCCTTTAAAATACTGAAACGATTTTGCTGGAAACAGGACTTAAGTGTAACACACGAAATGACAAAGTTGATATACTCTCTTCACCACTTGTAGTGTGGTGGGTATAAAAACAAAAAATATACTTGTTATAAGCCCAAAGCCGCTTTCCGGAAGGGGGTCTTATATGGAAGCTACAGCCAAATATGGACTTAGATTGTTCATATTCATAATATACTTTGATTATAGTTAGAAAATAATTGTGCTAAATTTCAATGGATTTGATCTTTATCTTTAAATGTTTTATAAGCTCAAATCCGTTTTCCGGGAAGGGGCATTATATAGGAGCTATATCAAAATATGGACCTATGTTAATAAAATTTATAACATATATTTAAAATAGTTAAAAAATTAATTGTGCCAAATTTCAATAGAATTAGTTAAAATTTAAGAGTTTTATAAGCTATAAATCATATTCCGGGAAGGGGCCTTGTATGGGAGCTAGGTGAATTAATGATCCCAAACAATATGTCTTCTATGGATTTATTATTGTATCAAAGTAAGTGTATGTGACAAATTTCAGTGAAGTATCTTAAAATTTTCGGTGCACATGACACACAGAGTTTGGGGTGTATCAAAATTTTCCATATTATAGCCTATAACTTTTTTCCTGTTAATCAGATTTTGATGGTCTTTTGCACGATGATGGAGCACATGTAATTGTTGAAATAATTTTTTAGAAGAAATTAGAAGAGTTCTTTTTTGGAATTTTGAGATTGTTTCAAATATTGGTGTATACCTTCCTTGCTGGTTTTAAATAGCAAACAGGTTAGGACAACAACAAACGATGTGACCAAATTTCATTGAATTCGTAAATTATTCTAGGCGTGAGAATGTTTCAAACAGACAGCCGGACATAACTAAATCAAATAAGATTTTATTTGATGATATTTCCCTCTTAGCTTTACACACGGGATGACAAAGTTAATATACCCTTGTGGTGGTTGAGGGTACAAAATGTTTATTTTTTTTGTTATGGTTCATTCTGCTATATTATATATTATATATATATATATATATATATATATATATATATAATATATATATATATATATATATATATATATATATATATATATATATATATATATATATATATATATATATATATATATATATATATATATATATATATATATATATATATATATATATATATATATATATATATATATATATATATATGTGTTTAGAATGAATAAAACGCTCTTTAACATGACATGTACGAATTATTTTCTTCGGCAGTAAAAACCTTAAATCCTTTTTTTAAAGGCCTTTTAAAGCTCACTCACTTTCTCTTTTGTGAAAATGGTTTAGTTATAAGTTTAATATACTATTTAATACATATATAAAATGTTATAATATAAATTTTGTACTTTTTGGAAACTCGAATGTTTAGGGGGAAATATGTATCTAATTTTTAACACATATTTCCTACATTTATATAAACGGAATCGCAATATAATTTGAAAATTTATTGAATGAAATAAATTTGGATCGGAGGTATAAAAGTGAGAAATGTCTATATTTAAAAAATCTAAACTAAAAAGACATGAAATAATTTATGATACTTTGGAGTTTTCCATAATTATTATGGAAATTTAAAATATTTAAGATATTTTTTACATTTAAACAGTTGGGTAAGAATATGGGATTTGGTAGTACTTTCGAATCCTCCAGTTGTAAAAAGTTTTAGTTATTTGAGACTTTACGTAAACGATATAGACGCGATTTTTAGTGTAAATGAAAATTGCGTTACTAACATTAGAGGATTGTAGTTTTAAAACTTCAAAATTACTCGGACTCAAAAACGGTTGTCCCGGACGTCAAATAAAAGAACAACGAAATAATACCACAACAAACTATGACTGTGAACTATGTTGTTAACCATAATATAGTTCTTCAGTAATTATATTTTAGCCACATTAAACTGGTGATAATTCTAATGTTATCAATAAAAATTAAGAATGATATTTATAATATTCCATTAAAAATTTAAAAATAATAGATAATAACAATACTTTTGTTTTATTTAAGTCTTCATTAACAACAATAAAATATTGGTCTATCGAAATTATTTTACAAATAACCTGAGCAAGTTTGAAGTTAAATTAGCTTAAGAATTGATCTTTTTATTTCCAAAGTTGGAGTATGAGGTCTATAAGCATCATAAAACATTCAGCGTCTTCTACTTAAAACAAAATATGAATGGAAAAGCCATGAAATTTTAAATTAAAAATTAACTTTTCAGTTAAATCACAGTAGTATTCCAGACATCTTTTGGAATATAATTTATTCAAATGCCAAATTTAATTACAACTTTATTAGATAAAAGCACAATTTAATTTTTTTTAAATATTAGTCGAAACTCAAGACATAAACTCATCTTCATTTCTGTTGTCACTTTGTCAAATTTAATCGACATCGAGCTTGTCGTTCGGAAATTACATATTTATTTCCATTTTATTTTTCATTTGAAACACTGTGTGTCGAGACACTCATCAAAGACAGCTGGTTGATATTATTTCATATATGTATATGTATATGTATATGTATATGTATATGTATATGTATATGTATATGCATGATAAGGTATTTAAGTTTCATTATAGAAAAATACTCAAATTTAGTATTTTATGTTTGTTGGGTTATGAAAAAACCTAAAAACCATTTTGCTGACGAATAAAGAATAATTTTGTCACTATAGTTTGTTTTCTTTTGGCTTTTTTATTTATGCTGCTGCTGTTTTATTTTTTATTATTATTTTTTTTTTTCTTTTTTTTATTCTCAACTCATCATCGTCATCACCATCATTTAAAGGCAAAAAATCACAAAATAACAAAAACAAAGTCTGCATAGATTTTTCCCTGTTTTATGATTTTTATACTTATGAATGTACCTTTTTGATGTTTCTTCTTACTTTTAGTTTTCATTTTTTTTTTTTTTTCAATTTATTTTTATTTTTATGAATGTATCTGTGTTGCCACCAAGGAGTTTATATACTACACAAAGGCGACTTCTAAATTAAACATTGGAAGACAAATTACACAACCATAACAAGTGGTCTGTCTGTCTGACTGTCTATGTAATTGACATAGCTCAATAAAATTTGACCTGAGTTTTTTCATTGTCCTGAAAAGTTTCCTATTTAAAATAAAAAAGACGGTCCAATATGTTAAAATATATAGAACGATATCTGAGACAACCTAAAACTTCAAGCGAAGAACTTTCGTAAAATTGTAAATTTTAAATCGACAAATTAGAAAAAAAATTATAATAATATCAAAACTTATGTATCTCATAACCATTCCAAAGATTATAAAAATCGGTTCAGTAGAAAAAAGTTGTTAAAAATATTTGCATATTTTTCCGATAATTTCCTGGTTTCATTCATAATTCAAATTTCTGTTTCTGCAAGTTACTGCATTTACAAACATAATTTATGCAATTGTTTCAGGAGACATTTTATTTCCTAAATCTTTAAATTTCTGGATATACTTTCGTCAGGGACATAAGAGTGGGGTAATATTAAAATTCTAACTACATGAACAACATAGATCTTTGGAACAGAAACAAACGAAGAACCAATAATGACAAAAATAAAATGTAGAAAATAGTGATGGATCGCTCACACTATCAGAAAATACTTGGACAGTATAACTAGTATGGCGCTTTTAGGTTCGATTCGATTCTTCAAGATCTAGGATAAATGCAAAAACAATTGCAACAACAACCATATTAGATGCTATGGGGAAGATATATACTCCCAAGAAGTGCAAAGGAAAAAACTATTTAAAAGTACATTTTTGCAGATTTGGAGACAGATTTTACTTTATTATGTTGAAATTTTTCAAAATCCAACAGAACATGCTGGTGCTACTTAAAATTATGTTGTTGCAAATTTAATTTAAGTTATTGCAACCTTTTAAAAAAATATTTACTTACTTATTTGTTAAAACATATCTATAAAAAAAGATAAAATGTGATAATGATGAATTGTTTGTTCGAATTAAAAATGTATTTTAGATTAATTAAAATGTACGAATAATGAATTTTAGCATGTTAAATCATGTTTATAGTTGAATGTATTTAAATACATAAAAGATTTGTAGGACAGCTAAATTTATATTATTGTTTATCTGTAAACCGAATTTGGTTGACTAATAATTTATGGGCAAATAGTTGACTCACTATTTATTGGATCAAAATCATTTTTTGTTGATTCTGTAGCTTTTAAACCCTTAGAGATATCTGATTCAAAATTTCACTTTAGTCTAAATATCTCTTAAACTATAAGAGACATACTGAAAATGAGAATTATAAGTTTCTACAATTTGATAATCAAATCAATTCATAACCGAGGTAATGAATTTTGGAGATCTATATCTCGACCCCAGAATCAACTAGAAGCATGTCCTTCTCCAAATCAATTTGTAAACATCTCAAGAATGTCCAAGTAAAATTTATAGTGTATGTTATTTTAACAGTAATATTATATTCAAATATCATATTATCTTGTAACCATAAATCATCTCTAACGAAATTTAATTTAAAAATGAATAAATCTCTCACAAATATAAACGTTCGAATGAAAATTTCCATTCTTAGAATTACCATTTATTAACTCGGTGTAGACAGACAGCTTAAGACAGAAATATAATGTCCAATATGTTTATCACAACATTTGAGTTTTTGTTATCACCAACATTATTGAATTAAATTTAATTTTCTTATATGAAAATTAGCTTTTTTACTGCAAATATATTATTGTCAATAAATTAAACATAATACGTTGTTTGCAATATGTTTAGTAATATGTTCTACTGACCGAGAAATTATTGTTATATGACCAAAATGTTTGTGATTGTGATTGTGATTGGCACATAAATATTTCGTGGTGTTACAACCATATTTTGTAATGGTATTACCATATTTTAATGTGCTGCAGATGGTGTTATTTTATTTAACAATGTTATGGTGAACAGATAATTATAATAATTAACCATAACTGCTAAGAACTACGATCATTTGCGAAAGTTTGGCATATAGACTCCGTACTTTGGCCAAAAGCATCACATATACCGCATAAAATATTACGACATTAAATTCCGATATGAAGAGAGAATTTTACACCAACAAACGAACAGACAGTCAAATTGACGGACATCATAAAATGGATTCTAAGACGATCGGTATTGTTTTATGGAGGGTTAGCATTATATTTTCTATGTGTTTCAAGTATCTACTCAAATATAAATTATTTGTGCCGTTGAAAAAGTCGTATCGCCTAGAATTTATATTTACAAAATGCTAAATTTCGAAATATTTTTACATCTTTTTTTAATTCTTTATAATTTACATAAACAAATTTTTTTTTTTGAAACTACAAAAGGAATGGAAAATGGAAAATTTCATAAAATTATTTTGATTATGCTAAAATTTAAATTGTATCTTCTATTGTCGTTACTTTTTTTAGTATTTTGCACTTTAAGTAAATAAAATCAATAAAAAAGATTGTAAATTTTATTTAAAATCTTTGCTGAATAAATAAAATATTTAATGTATTTAAACGTATTTAAAAATGCAAAATATTTTCGAAGAAAAATTTTATAACAAATTTAATAAATTTAAATTTGGTTATACATTCTATTTTCTATACATTTTACCTGAAGCTACTTATTACTTATTACTGTTGTACACTACATATTGTTGTACACATACCTGTGGATACACATACACATGTACATACATGTAAACTTACATTTGAAATGAATTTTATTATCAATACAAATACAAACACACAAATAGTTCTGATATATATAAAAATATTTAGATAATTTTAAAGGAAGAGTACATACATACATACATACATACATACATACATACATACATACATACATACATACATCCATACATCCATACACTACGTATACGTAATACAAAATTGATTATACGCCTACATTTTAAATCGACATAAAAACAAAAACATAAAGAAGCGAAAATGTTTGTATGTGCGTAACTTGTAAAACATGATGAAACACATTAAAACGAAAATTTTATGAAGGTCGACAGAAGTCTTCAAACATCTTCAGTGAGTGTGAGATTGTGTTTGTAGTAAACGTTGACAAGAGTACTTAAAAATTTACGAGTGTCCCATAAAATGTATTTTACCTTTATATTGTATTGTATGTGTGTATATTTTTTATATATAACCCAACAAACCAACCCATAAACCAAATGTAACCATGTCCTAAAATAAACTTATTATAAAGAATTTTCGACAACATTTCATAAATATACATATTTTAACTTTATTTTGAATAAAATTATAATTACTATTTCCTTCTAGCAACAGTATTTGTTATAATACTTGATATACATCTGTTGGAATAACAATATTCACAAATGTGATTGTAAAAGACTAATGCTTGCAATTGTTTATAGTTTGTAAAAATAAAACCAAAAAAGTCTATAAGGAATCAAAAGAAATTGTTGAATTACTCTTAGTTAATAAACGACCTAAAAGGCATAATTCGAGATTTTAAGTTCTGAAGATAATGTGGATTCTTATAACGGAAATAAGCTTACTTCAGTCACGTTAAAAAAAAACTATTTCCATTAAAGCTTCATTTAAAATTGCACTTCTAAGCGTTTTGTACCGCAAAGGTACAGTTTTCTTAATAAACTAATTGTTCACAAGTGTTTCACAATAATTATCATAACATTTTTGTAAGCCTTTCGTTTAGGCTAGTTAGTTCGTCATAAACTTATTTTAAAGCCTTTTGGTTTGTTGGGAAACCCTCTCACTGATAACAATCGTTACCTGAATACAATGTCTCATTTAAAAAAGTGAAAAACTTTATACAACAAAAAAAATAATAATAATAAAAAAATAAACTAACTAACACAAATTTAAACTGTGCCATAAATTCCAAACAATAGAGATTGCAATACTCACTCCTTCATTCATTCACTCACTCACTTATTGGTTTTATCCTTAAGTCAGTTTATAAAAATAAAAATTTGCCCCCAGGTTTTGTTTTAAATACATAGATGTATATGTGTATGTTCATATAAAAAATAAAAGAATTTTATTATTGATAGCAAATATCGCACAGGGGCCCGTAAGCTACATAGTGAATCTCATTGGAAGAAAGGGAACATAAACAATATTTGTTACGCAATAATAACAAAAAATAATAAAAGAAATCCAATTTATGAGAATTCGTTTCAATTCTATGTGAATGGATTAAGAAATAGAATAAAAGAAAAAAGGAAAAGAGAAGAATAAATTAAAGTTAAAGAAAATATTTCATATTTCATAACTATGAAATTAATGTATCTATATGTTTAATCCGTTTACTTTTAAAATCGGTAATATCGGTTTATAATATTTGACTAACTGAATGCAGACATTTTCGCTAATATCTCATTTAGTTTTGAATTACGAGATGCACTAATAATATTTTTCTTAAGTTCTTTCAAACTCATCGTCGCTTTAAAAGTATGGATATTTCACAAAAAATTCTTTACTATTGTGACCGAATTTAATTAACTAACGAATTTTCGTTACTTTTTTTACAATTTTATAAACTTTATTTCATCGTCAAACCAATATCAAACTCGTGCAATTTTGCATACACGAGTCATTACATGTTCCATTTTTATATTCTTCATATACAGATATTGTTCCCCATAAAAAAATTATATAAATCGTTATTATAATGATGTCAAAGCAGACAATACGTGGAAGCCAATTTTATGTTTCGTTAACACGAACCAATATCGATAGAAAATCTTTAAGAAATATATCTTTAAGAAATATATATATATATATATATATATATATATATATATATATATATATATATATATATATATATATATATATATATATATATATATATATATATATATATATATATATATATATGAATTTAGTGGACAAAATTACTATAAATATTTTAAGCTAAAATGTTTAAATTATTATATTTCATCCATCAGCCGTCGAAACTTCTCATGTAAGTTTATTCAACTTTACAGGAAAATAAAAGTAATTTTTTGCCACTTCTTAATATTTTTAATAAATAAAAAAAAAATAAAAAAATAAAATGAATTTCAATTTTATTGAAACAATTATTGATGAAATATTTTGTGCATTTTTTCTTTGAAAATTCATAAATCTTTTCTAACAGTTAATAGAGAATAAGTAAGATTATTTGAAAAATGTAAAAAATATTCTTCTAATATTTCATATTGAAACAAAATTAAAATACATTGAAAATTTGAAGGATCGCACAGTCAGGCAGAATCATATTTTTTCCCTTTTTTTAATACAACTGTAACTTTTGACCTACAATGTGGCAAAATAATTACAATAGATGATAGCATTAAAATTCCAAGGCCAACTGAATCCACTTTCAATAATCGTAATATGATTCTAATCTTATGATACCATAAATGTGGACTTTTCAGATTAAAATCCCAAAAATTTTATTGCAATTAAACAACTTTAATTGTTTCAAAATTCTCAGTGTTCAAAATTATTTATATTTTTTAAAAGTGAAAACAATTTTAAATAGTTTTACTTACATTTAACATAATAAAAGACATAATTACATGGAGTCCACAATATTTTTATGTCATCAGATAATTATTAACAAACTGAGGTTTTGAAAATCCCCTTTTTTAAAGTTCAGGCTTTGGGAATTCAGAATATATTTGTTAATCCAAAATTATTATAAAAAAATTTTCAAATTCGAGACTTTGTCCTATAAGATTTTCTGATGAAGCTTTCCAATAAATAACCTTTGAAAAAATTTATAAATTTCATATACGTTTCAAGAATGAAATTTTTGTAAAGAATTTGTATTTTTTTATTTGTTTATGTTTCCAGGGTGTAGAAATATTGGTTTCAATCTATTTCCATTGACACATTTTAAAGTCTTATGAAATGAATGAAATTTTTAAAATTATTTTTTTTCAGTAAAATGCTTACTCTGCCGAAACGAACTTTCGATAGGTAACTGCGAGGTAACTGTTTCCCCTTATGTCCTCGGATTTTCTTTATATGCCTTAGCATTAGAAATTTTTTCAGAATTTGAAAATATGTATAAGATCAAAGGAAAATAATTGATTTTAAAGTGAAAAATACAAAAAAATCTATTTTTTCAATTTCAATTAACGTAGAAGAATTATATATGAAACGGTCAATATTTTAGAAATTTTTGTGGACGCGTATAGAGCCCAAAAAAAACCAAAAACTAAAAAAAAACCCTTGCAAGAATGGGTAAAAATTTTACTTTGTTCTAAATATCTAAATATTTGTACAGCATATATATATATATATGCTGCACAAAGAGTTATCAAATTTGATCCCAATCATTTTTTCAAGGAACAGTTTTAGTGAACAAAATATAGAACCGATAGGAACAGGGGGAGGGATATCCATTGCATTAAATATTTTTAATACATATATATATATAATATATATATATATATATATATATATATATATATATATATATATATATATATATATATATATATATATATATATATATATATATATATATATATATATATATATATATATATATATATATGCTGCACAAATATTCTCCTCAGTCCAAGATCTCGGAAGAAATTTCACAAATCACAACGTGTATTAAAAATATTTAATGCAATGGATATCCCTCCCCCTGTTCCTATCGGTTCTATATTTTGTTCACTAAAACTGTTCCTTGAAAAAATGATTGGGATCAAATTTGATAACTCTCACAATTATAGTTCTTTAGGTATATAATAATCATTATTTGCTTCGTATGGGGGTCACTACACTTGGTTCTATCCGTCCTACATTTTGGCCAGTAAAAAAGATCTTAGGGAAAGTAATCCGAACCAATTTAAATGTTCCTGTTTTTATAGTTCTTTAGATATTAGATTATTAATATTTGCTTTGTATGGGAGTACCTTTCCCCTTGATTCTACCAGTCCTATATTTCGATCATGGGGGACACTTCTTCCGTAAACACAGTTAACAGTTATATGAAAAATTTATTTGGACCAAATTTGAAAATTCTCGATAAAGTGGATCGATTATCAATACCTCGCCTCGTGGTCCTATCGAAATTTTTTTATAGCCAATATTACTGTCTATAAGTCACAAACAAACAAACAAACAACAAACAACCAAACAGAAGGCAAACAACCACAGATTCATTTTTATATATAGATGTACTAATAATATATAAACTGAGTATTTTGTTAGTGTTAAGTTGACATATTCATTCATCAATGTTGTTCATATGATTGTAGTTTTTGTTCTATTATTAATTATTTAAAGAAAAAGAGTAAGAAAAAAAGATTTAAATATTGAAAAAATTGTTTGCAAATTAAAATTTGTATAAATTTTTTTAATTATGTATATGTTTATATGTATGTTTATTATAAAAATTAAAGTTTATTTATTATTGACGACCAAATCATCACTATACAGTAAAAGCTGGTAATATATATATATATATATATATATATATATATATATATATATATATATATATATATATATATATATATATATATATATATATATATATATATATATATATATATATATATATATATATATATATATATATATATATATATATATATATATATATATATATATAATATTAAATAAATATGTGTTTGTGAACACAAAAAGAAACTTGAAGCAAACTCAACGTTGAATATAGTTGATTTGAGATTGAATAAATTGCTTTTTTATTTACTTCAATTTAAACGTTTTTACGTTTGTAATAGAATAATATTGTACGTATTGTAATCTATCGATATTCGTATTTAAAGTTATACAATGATGAATTTTTTAAATAACTTTTAAGTACTAAAATTCCAAGAAGTAAAAATTCAAGAAAATTCTCAAGAAACAGTATTTACTGTAAAACGATGTTAAATTAAAATTTTTTATCTATGAAGGAAAATTATAACTGAAAAAAATTAAATTATTTCTATTTTTTCGTGTATGTGTGCGTTTGCATATATGTGTATTTTAATTATTGTTATAATTATTTTTGTCTTTTAAAAATTAAAAAAAAATACATTACAAACCTTTAAAAGCTGTTGATACATGTAATTTATGTTATTTTTCTTTTAAATTGTTGTTGTTGTTGTTTTTTTAAGTTATTGTTGTTTTGTTGAACATAAATATTAATTAAATTTAATTTAATTTTAATTTCTAACTTTTTCTTTATTATTTCTCTTTTTCTTTTTGTTTGTTTTTAATTTTTATTTTTCTTTGGTTTTATTTTTAATTATTTTTATTATTTTAAAACATTTGTTTTGTGAATTGTTGTTGTATTTGTTATCCGTCATTAACTTAAAATTATAAGAAATTTCTATTAAATTTTCTTCTGCTTCCTCTTCTTCTTCTATTTTTTATCACCAAAAAATGGTAAATTGTGTGAAAATTTCTTGCACTTTTTACTGTTGACATTTAATTACATTTAACTGAACAAAACAAAAGGCAAAGAAGGGGGCGGGAGAAAGAAGGTTAAATAAACAAACACATAGTCATATATTCTATATATACTAACATATACACACATACATATATAGATGCATACATATAATCATATAAAATATAATTATATAAAAAGTAATGAAATAAAATAATAATTAAGGTATGAAATGAAACAGCAAAAGGGGACATTGCAACAAAAGAAGAAAAGCCCAATGGAATAATAGGGAGTACTTGCAACAAAATGAATGTTGCAAAAACTAAATGCAAAACAAACATATTTAGTTCCATTTGAATTCTGAAAATTTAAGAATTAAATTTATTTTGCTGAAATTAAAGTTTAAAAAAGCGAAACATAAACTGAATTCGAGAAGTTCATGGGCAAAAGTTAATTAATTGACTGATAAAATCTTTAAGTTTATTAAGAAATAATTAAAATTAATTGAAATATTTAAAATAGAAGAAAATATTAAAATAAGATAGAATATATAATTCACACTTATCATTTCATTTGCTTTCAAAACATTAAAGAGAACTAATTTTGATGTGAAAAAAGTAGAATTAAATGGATTGAAACAAATTGAAAACAGTGGGCAAATAACAAATTCAAGATAGAAATCGTTTATAATATTTAGAAAATTATTTCCATAGCGATTTACATAACTAATAATGTATTATTAGACTGTGCCGAATCTTTGATACCCTCCACCTTATAATACCCGGGCTAATTATAGTATTATGCCGTTATTATTATTTTGCGTATAATTTGTTCTCACTTAACTGATATATATATATATATATATATATATATATATATATATATATATATATATATATATATATATATATATATATATATATATATATATATATATATATATATATATATATATATATATATATATATATATATATATATATATATATATATATATATATATATATATATATATATATATATATATATATATTGATTCTTTTTTTATCTTGTAAAAATCAATCAGTCAGTTTGTCATTCAGTCGTTCAGTACTTCAGGCATTCCGTCATTCAGTTATTTGTGTTAAAATGTAAATATGTATCGTTAATTATTAAACTAAATAGACAAATAAATATAACAATTCAATTTTATGATAAACATATTTCAATTATGATAACTAAATTAAAATAACAACAAAGATAATACAACAATATTAATCATAAATAAATTATTGTCTGAAATATTAAATATTAATAATTTTAATTATTTATTACATACTTATGAATATACAAATTAAATATATATGTTTGTGTGTGTGTGTGTGTATTTCCGAAATATATGTTAATCTGATTGTTAATATGTCTTTTAAATGAAAAGATTATAAATTTTGAAAATTATGTAGATTTTAAAATCATCATTAAAATGGAAATGAAATAATTCGATTTTAAAGCAAAATTTTAAAAATATTTTTGCAGCCACAATTCAAAGTCTTTTCATAAATTTAACATAAATAAAATAAATCAAAATCTACAACAATTGGGTCATAAGTTTATTAATGTTAATTAGCAAAATAAAGAGATTTTTGGACTTGTATTTTTTATCGGAGCAAGAGTCATTCAATACGCGGATAAAAAGTATGTTAACTTTCTAGGAAATTTTGACAGCTTTTGACTCCTTAATTTTTCTTCAACATTCTTTCCATGTAAAATTTTTTTAATGGCTTTAATGATATCCGCCATCCGTCCATCCGTCTTTCCATCTAGGTGTCCGAGTAAACGTTGTGAATACTTTACAAGTCGTTTTTTAGAGATATTCTGATGAAATTTGGTACATATTATTAATTTGGAATAAGGACAAAACCTATTGAAATAGATCATTTTCGGTGCAATATTTTGGGATATTTGGGGTTTTATGCTCATAAAAGTCACTCAATTTGGTACAAAATAATTTCGTATAAGACCACATCCTCATAATTTCCATATAGACCCACTTGCGAAAATCAGATTAAAATGCATAAATCTAACAAAACTTTTATTATTACGAAAATTTGTCTATTATTTCCTATAGCTCTCATATATGACCCACTTACAAAAATCAAGTGACATAAACTCACATAAATTTATGTGTTATACAATCTGAACATTTAAAATCAAATGCTACGAGGGTCGGTTTATATTTTTTATTTTTATTTATTTAGATTTTGGTAATAAAAAATTGCTTTGAATGAGGAAACAGTTGGGACTAAATTTGAGAACTCTTGCTGTTATAGTTCTTTAGATAATCGATAACCAATATCGAATATTTAGGATTTCATTTTTCCCTGATCCTGTCGGAATTTTTTATAGCCTATTTTACTTTCGGGCATATTGGGATCATTGTGTATATATATATATATATATATATATATATATATATATATATATATATATATATATATATATATATATATATATATATATATATACATATACAAACATCATATTTTTTTACTTGCTTCATGATGTTCGTCTTGTTGAAAAATATATGGTATATAGTATGGGTACATATGTGTGCTGTAAGTAAGGTTAAGTTGTTGATACTTCACACATATAAATGGTGGAAATTTAGAATTCGGCACAATCGAATAACGTTTGCTTACTTGTAATAATCATCCAGTATTGATCCCTAAATCTTGTAATCTCTTTGATCAAATCGAAATTGACAATATTTCTAGTTTTTTTTAAACATTTGAAATTTTGAACACACTTCATAAATTTTATTTCAAATATAATTATTTGATTCATCACAATGATGATTCTTTACATTTTTTAACTTTAACTTAACACAGAAAGCAAAAAACGAAACAAACAAAAATGTCATCGAAATTCACATTCATAAATTATAAAATGTACATATATATATATATATATATATATATATATATATATATATATATATATATATATATATATATATATATATATATATATATATATATATATATATATATATATATATATATATATATATATATATATATATATATATATATATATATATATATATATATATTTATATATATTATATACATATACATATATTATATTAATATAAAAATATATATATTTTTTAATTTTGTATATTAAAAAATAAAAATTATATTTTGTTATGTATTTAAAAATAGCACGAGCATTTTCTTTTTGTTTTCTTTTTTTTGTGTTCTTGCTGTTGATGCTTCTTGTTAATTTTCTTAAATATTTTTTTTATATTTTGAATTTATTTTTAAAGAAATTTTTTATTATAATTGCTTTTTGTTTTTCCTTTCTTTTTTGCTGATTTTTTTATTTAAAATTTCTTTGCCATTTTATAAATCTACATTAATAAAATTCTTATATAAATACACAAATAAAAATTTCATTTTTTAATATTTCTTTTGATAAAAATTATTATTATTTTTTTTAATTTATATTATTTAAAGAATGTTTTTTATTTATGTACACACATATAAATATATGTATTTCTGTTAATTACATCACTAAAATATATAAAATACGATTTTGTTTAAAATAATTTGATCAAAATTTATTAAATTTAATTTTATTTCACTTTTTTCTTTTAATAACGTTAAATAATTGATTTATTGATATATTTTCTTATTTTCTTTTGAAGCGGAAACGGAAATCATAGTAAAAATACGTCATTTTTTCTTTATGTAGAAAAGTAATAGATTTCAATCGCATACCGCAAATACATAAACAAACACTCACACAGACATTTATGAAAAAATAACATTTTGTTATGATATGAAAATATTTCAAAATTAAAAAAATATATATTTTTATTTTATTTTATTTGTTTATTATTATTTTTTTATTCTTTATATTAATTTATTTTCAATTAACATTCTAAATGAATAAACAAGATTTATTTAATATTTCCATTAGTATTATTAATTTATTAGCAGTATAATTAAATTTAATTATTGTTGTGATTCTTCAATTATATTTTGTATATTTTTATTATTTTTAAATTTCTTTTTCTTTTCTTTCAATATACTTCGATTTCATTCATTTACTGATTTATTGAACACAGACACAATTAAATATTACATTGAATATAAACAGACTTAATTCAATTAAAATGAATAATAAATAATCATTCCTTCATTCGTTTTAATTCAATAAATAATAATTATAATCATAATATCATCTAAGTGCTTGAAATATCATCTAAGTGCTTAAAAAGTGAAAATAACGATATTTTCACATTTTAATTTAGTGTATTCTTTACCATTCAAAACAAACAGATGTGCGCTCACTATTATTGTATTCGTAATAATTTCAGGTAATTTTCATTTATTTATTATTCTGTACCGCCGTGTCTGTCGTATTTTCTTTTGCACTTTAAAATTGTAACGTCAAATTATGAAAGACGAATATAAAAAACGCGCGTCACTTATATGACTCGATACTACTCAAGTGAATTCTTCTTTATAAGCTTTTTTGTCGTTATTAATTTTACTGCTCATAAATCAATAGTGCCACAGAGCTTTCGTTTCAAGCGTTTTTTTTTTGTGGGGTTCTTCTTTTATTTATTTCCCCTAAGAGAAGCAAGCACACAAGAAGAATGTTGGCAATCAACTGAATATGAAATTTGTTTCACAGATTGTACTGAGTGTTAATGAAATCCTATAAAAACAACAATAACAATAACGACACAAAACAAAAAAAAACGGGGAAAACAAAATAAAAAAACAAATACAAAAAGCATCATTGATACCAAACCGCCAACGTCAATGTTGATGATGGTTAGTTATGGCACAAAAAGAATGGCGATTGGCAAAATGTGAAATGTTACCAAAACAGAAAAAAGAGAAAATCAACATTTATAAAACTCAAAAATGTATTGTTGAGAGAAACATTGTTGATTATCACTGTAAACATTGTTTTTGTTTCAGTTATAGCATTTTGTTTCAGATTCACTATGTACTTAATGTTGTTGGAAGTGGATTGTAATGGACGTATGAGAATGTTTATGTGGGCAGCCAACCAGCCAAACAGTCGGACTTTATTAATTCGACTAAGAAAGTGATTCTGAATAGAACGATATATTAAACAGCATAATTTTTACTGACCGTCATAACTTTTCACAGATGCATAATATCCCAACCATCCATGAAATTGTAAATAGAACCCATTATTTTCTTAGCCCTCGAGTTTGTATGTACAAAATTTTGCTAAGAATTTTAGGCGTTTAAATTTGTTTCCAAAAAATATAACATTTTACAAAATTCTCAAAATTGCATATTCAAATACAAATATCTTAAAAATTATAAGAGATAAATAATATCTCGCATCAAATTAGTGCCGATAATTTTCTATCGAAATTGAAATGTTCGGAAATAACAGTACATTTTTTTATATTTATATCAAATCAGATTTTATTAAATCAAATGATATACGATACCAATAGTTCCACTTTTTAAATTGGGAACAAGTAAGTAAGAATGGTCCCCCACTTACATATTGGGAACATTTGCATGAGTTAATAAAATAATTTTACATATCAGCTTGAACCCTGATTCCGCAAAAATGATTCATATAAAAACTAAAGTGAAATAGGGTCTCATATTCTTGAAATTCCCTATGACTTCTGGTACCCAATCGAAATTTCTAATTAGCATTAAACCCGTTTACGCGAAAGGGTCTTATATCGGACCTTTAGTAAAATATGAACAATATTCGTCAAATTGGTAACATACATATATTCATAACAGTTACAAAAAATAATTTTGTCGGTTTTTGTAAGAGTTTTAAAAAGGTTATTCCTATTCTTTTTTGAACTTTATTTGAGCTAGGCTCAATCTAATTTTGAGTTTATTATATACATTTATTACATAGATTCAATTACGATGAGTTTTGGTACGATAATGCAAACATTTAGTTTTCTTAGATCCATTCAAATTTTATTGTAAATTTTATACAAGTTTTTCTTTTGTATTTTGATATCGCATAATGTATCGATCTTTAATTTTTTTCCGGAGATGTTATGTGGGAGTTACGGAAAATTATAGGCCGATCTTCTTAAAACATTCCTGTTTATATTTATTTTATTTCAAACAAATATGAATGTAAGTATCTGAGATTTATGAACTTAATATTCAGAAATGGAGATTGTATGGGTGCTATCTTTTTAACCAATCTGTAAAAATCTGTAAAAATCTGTAAAAAAACATTTATCTAAAATGTATATTTATTAAATACAGCAATATTGCAAAAAATATTGGCGCCAACATGCCCCTTAATAACAGAAACACAATGTTTTCTATAAAAATTTCATTCACAAATCGAATTTTATGCGCATGACCTTTTACAATAAAGTCTTCGATTCAAGTTTATACTAATTTCTTAGTCTCTTGTTAGTTTTTGTACAAATGAACAGAATATTATTTATTTAAAATTTTAGTGCATTTGGCAACATTTTCCCTATTTATCGTTTATATAGTTCATGTAGTTCTGTTTAAAGTTTAAAGGTAATTGTATCTATTAATTCATCGTTCTATACGATTTTCTGTTAAAAATAAAATGATATAATTTTTTATTTTATTTTTTATTTTTTTATGAATGAAATTTTACAAAAGTGTTTAATAACACTAAAATTATTCATTTAATAGGGAGACCTATAAATTAAATTATTTTGTTGTCTATAACAAGAATAATTTTTAAGGAATATTTTTTTATTTAACCTCACTCACTACACACAGAAAAAATCTATGTAAAATTAATTAAAATAGAAATAATTTAACTTTTCTTGACCACAAACGTAAAAACATTCAATTTAAACTAAATGAAAAAAATATGTTTAATATCAAAAAATATTGAAAATAACTGTGAGAAAAGAAAGAATTTTCAAAGAGCTCCCAACATATGTGTTAGGAAACCAATCTAGTCCGCTTAATGTTCGGAATATTTGGTATATTTATGGTAGGAATGCTGCTAAAAATTTAGAAGCCAAAAACAGAGCAGGGAAATTGAAGTCAAGTTATCTAAAAAAAATTCTTACTGCTGATGCTCGAGGGAATGCTGAAGAAAAGTTTACAACCTAAAAGCAGTCAAAATTTCCCAAAAAGTTCTTGATATGGTAAGCAATGTATACCGAAATTTACGTCAAGGACTGTATACAATAAAAACTGCTTTCATTCATAAAACTTCGTAATATATGAACATATTTTTGGCCTGGCGTTGCATTCTCTCACTATGGTAAACAAGTTCCTCAAGCTGCCTGAATGAAAAATCTTCCAGACTCAAAAACATTGCTCATTAATATAAGTTTGCATTGGTCTCTTATTTCAGTGAAATTTAAGATTTGATTATCGAATTTTACAAACGACACTCCATAAATTCCTATAACTCAAAAATCATTTTGAACATCAACAAAATATTAAGATCTATGTGGATTAATACGAGCAAATAGTTTTGTTTGTGTTATCATAATATTTTATAGAATAAAAACAAAAGTCAATACCATAATCAATAAGGTGTGAGATCGAAAAATTCTCAACATACATACATATATGTTAAGAAAAATGAAACCACTTAACTTACTGTTTTTTTTTTTCTTTATTTGATCGAAATTATTACAATTTACAAACAAAAAAATAAATAAATAACTAATATTTTTATAGTTTTCATCACCAGTGTTGAAGTTTTAAAGCTTTCTGGAACCTTCTATTAACGCTATTATAGTGCTTTCTGTTGCTTTACTTTAACAGTTAGTTCAGCTCCATCTAAAATTTACTACAATTTTGGAAAACTTTTTTCAATTATCTATTATCAAGAGCCCAACATCTCTTTACTGCTCTTAGCTCCGGGCAGTTTGAAAGATTTGACTCTTATGGTACCAATATACCCCGTAGTTGTTCTTGTACCACTCAACATCAGGCCAAAAATAAGTAGACTCATATTATAGAGTTTCATGAATAGAAGAAGCCATTTTGTAAATATTCCTTGATTAAAATTTCGGTAATTATGGAGCCCGTTGTGATAAATGTTTGGCTTCTCTTGCCGCAACTGCTTACCATGCCAAAAACTTTAAAATTTTTGACCAGGAACCAGGACCAAAACATAGATTTCGTCATCCATTATGCAACACAAATATTTTGTTAGATAACTTAACTACAATTTCCGTGCTCTTTTTTTGCACGCAATATATAAACTTTTTATATAATGCGTTCCAGTTCTTTGAATGTTTTTTAACCAGCATTAGCATTAAGTTTTCGTATCAAACAGTCCAAATACTGATCTCACCGACATACTTTCCTACATCTATTTTAACCGAGTTTTCATCAACGGATTTGTTCTCCTGGTACTGTTTAATAAAAATACTTGGCCAACTTTTTGTAGGACCAAGATGGTTTATGTTGAAAAATGTTAAATAATTTTTATAACTGACGTGTTCTACAAAGGTAACTTGATCAAAATACTTGGATTAAAAGATTTAATGAAAAACGTGTGTTAAGAATTTTCGTTCTCGCTCCTTATATGACAAAACATATTTTTAAGTCTAATTTAAATTCATTTAACGTTCAATAATTAGTTAAACTTTGAAATACTGTTTAAAATTGCATAAAATATAAATATTTATGTACATGGACTTAAAGATTCATACAAAATATAATACACTATATGAAATTTCAAATAGTAAATAGTAAACGAACCTCGTATAATTTCTGTTCATATTAATGCTAAAAGTGCAGTATGAGGAAATTATGAATCGACCCTCGAAAAAGTCCGTACATTAATTTTTGCTTATGTTTACTGTAATTAAAAAAAATTGCAATACAATACCAATGTATATGTGAGATTTAATCCCTTCAAAAGCTGGATTGGATGAGACCTATGAGAAATAGTAGAGCCATTCTCGTATAATCACATCATTTGTGCAAAACTTTGTTAAAATCGCTTTATATTTAGTACTTTAATGACCTTAAAATCCCATTCCGAAAGAAACATTTGTATGGGGGCTAAGTGAAATAACGGAGCTATCCTCACTGATTCCAATAGGCATCAGTCAAAGTAATGATACGTGCAAAATTTTATCAAGATGTCTTTCAAATTACGACCTGAATTTTGTATACAACGCTTACATGGGCAGCCATCCAAACGGAAGTACAGACATCGTTAAATCGACACAGGAATTGTTTCGGAATCGAACGGTTTTCTTAAAAGTAGTACTACCACCTATTGTGGTATAGGTATAAATATTATATATATTATTATTCTTTTTTCATTATATATATTATTCTTTTTTTCACAAATAGGAATTAGCGGATAAACGCTACTAAATTAATATAATTTGTATTGATTTAAAAAATAAATCCATACAATAAAATTCATTTTATCATCTTGAGAAAGTGATTGACGTTTCTCTTCCATTTTCCTTATTTAAACATTAAAAATATATATATTTAAAAAAATTAAGCAATTTTGTTTCAAATTTAAAGAAAATAAATTATTAAAATAAATAAATAAATAAATAAATAAATTATTTTTTCCAACATAAAAATGAAATAACAATTCCATAATATTAGATACTTGAGGGATATTTCTAAGAATCTGCTGATAAAACGTTTGAATTAGTTTGGATTATCATCTTTAGACAAAATATATTTTAGGAATCACATTCCTACTCCTCATACTTACAATAAATTGACTCAATACATACATATACTGACACACTAACACAATATAAATATTTTTTACAGATTTTACAGTTAAAACATCTCATGCTGAAAAAGTATTAAATATTATTATCAATTACATAACAAAAAAGTTAGATTTTTGTTTTTGGGAGTGAAATAAAAAAAAAAACGAACAATTTTGCAAGAAGAAGCTCTCAATGAAACACGTTTAGGGTGTAACTTTACCATTTTATAGTTTTCTTTTTGTAATATTTTCTTTTCGTCGGTCAAGATGTTTACTTATTTATTTGTTTTGCTTTTGTTATCAAATAATATATAAATTTGTATTATATATAGATGAGCTTACCTGCAGTATGTCAAATATATCTTTGCAATCATAAAATATTGTTCACGACAATAAGATACGAAAATTTTCCAAATAGACCGACATATTACAACAAAAACAACAAATTAAGAAATTTTCTCATTTTGAAAAGTGTCAAATAAATGTTTGCAAAAATTATGAAAACAATGAAAATGTGGAATTTCTCGGCGATTTTTCTTTCATTTCTTTTCCTTTTTAAATGGAATCTAATTTATAATGAATAATGAAGTGCTCCTTGTAAAATTATTGTTTTTAAAGACAGTACATTCAATTGTTATATGGACAAATCCATCATGTAAAACTTACATATGTGGTTTTCCGCATTTAGGATTATACATAATACCATATCGCATGACAAAAATGAGAAAAGACCTAATTTGAACTATCCATAGGTGAATTGAAAGTGATTTTTTTTAAACCTGTACATAATAAGCATATATGGAGGAGCATTTTCAATGAAAAATGACTATGGGTAAGATTTTTCACAAGAATCCAACACAAATTTGTTACGAAAATTTAAAACTCCTCTACTAATATCTAGAAAAACAATCCCGCATTTATTTCATATTACGTTTCTTACTTACAGTGGAATGCAGGGAAGGCATTTTTCCTTGCCACTAGTGTTAAACGTTTTAGATTTTTTAAACACTCTTTAAATAGTTTCATTGAAAACATTTAATCTATAGTCCTTTTTCGGTGGACGAAGCCCACCTTTAGTACTTATGATCAATAGTTTCTATAATATTGCTTGCAATTCGCAGAGTTACTTTCTTCAATCATCCTGTGAATGATTTTAATTCTGGCCTTTCCTTATGGTATTGTCTATCCTCAATGTGTAGTATCACATAGGATCGTTTCTCATAGTGGATTTGTCCTTATAACAATTGAAATGGTCCAATCCTTTGAAACTTTTTTTACGCAATTTTTACATGGAATTATGAGGTCACTAGTGACTTCAAAAACACTAATTTTACAAGGAACTTAAAAAAAGAGCACCAAAAAATTGCCGAAAAATCTAAATTTTTCATGTTTTCATAAATTTTGCAAACATTTATTTGACAATTTTCAAAATGAGTATATTTCTTCTTTTATTGTTGTTGTAATTTGTCCATCCATTTGGAAAATTTTACCATTTTATAGTCGTAAAAAGGTGTAGCAACGAAATATGCTCTGAAAAAATTGGATAATTAAAGACATTTTAGTTGGAATTCTTTGATGAAATTGAAATTTTTTCATATTTTTTATGATTGCAGAGATATATTCGACAAATTGTATGTATTTTTGCTACAGGCCATTAAAAATGAAGTACCATCAGTTACAATCATTGAACCGCAGCAACAACAACAACAACAACAAATCTATTGAAGTAAAAACAAACTATATTGTGTGTTCGAATTGAATATAACACATAATAAAATATCATATTTAAAAGAAATTGATGGTAGACTACATTTTGAATAAATTAAATATTTTGAAAAAATCCCATAAAATCCGATTCTAATGTAACCAGGAGAGTGATTCTGACTCGAACGGTATAATTAAAAGTGATAACAAATTTAGCACAAACTCATAATGCTCCAACGAGCTAAAGTGGTGTACGAAGTACAATACCTTTATCAATATTCATTAAAGTGATTAATTGTCGAAGTATAAGTATAATTACATATAAAAAAAATTTACATTTTTATCTATAGATTAAGGAACAAAGTTTGATATCTAAACTCGTACGGTTAACAATAGTTACATCGAACTTAATAGAATAATATTTTTTTTTTTTTTAACGAATTACTAAAGAACTTTTTTGGGTTTCGTAAATGATATCGATAGTCCATCTCTAAAGTTTTGTTTCAAAATGTGTGAGAAAACTTTTAAAGTGATATCGTTATCAAAGTTTGCGAACCATTGGAAATTTAAAAAAGTCTTTTGTCAGAATTTTGAGGTTTTCTCAGATATCGGTTTTTAATTGCTATTGTCCGTTACAGCTGGTTTTAAATTAAATGCGTTTTAAGCGTTTATGCGTTTTAATTAAGTTTAAAACGTTAATAAATAATTTGGCCAAATTTCATTGAATTCAAACAAAACTGCGCGTAAGAATGTTTCCAACAGTCGAGTCAGGTTTTTATTTAATACAAAATTAAATACCTTATGGGATCTTAGATGATTACTTCTTGAAGTTAGACACGAATTGATTCCTTGGTAAGAATGAGAGTATATAAATTTCCACAATATCAGGTGATAATTTTTTTTTTTTAATTAAAAAAAAAAAACTTCTTTGTAATTAAAAATTCCTTTTAAAAATATAAGTTTATTCAACTTTTCTTAAGTCTGTTATACCAAAAAATTTATTTTACCAAATTCCTGACTTTTTCATTAACGAACTTTTCAAAAGGCTAAAAGTAAATATTCCATATTGTGGTTTTAAAATATTCAGTCAAATTCGTATAGACAAATAGTTCATTAACATATTTAACACAGGACTAGAGTCAATACGTTCTGTGGTTATTTAAGCTGTCGGAAACCCTTATGGATTCATCCGTGAGTGTTACTGCAATGCAGTCAATCAATTGCATACAAATGTACTATTAGAAACTAAGCGCTTTTATCGTACTTGTAAAACAACATCAAATTCACACTTGACACGTGAATTCTTGTTGCACTTATTTGCATTTAAGACACCGTGATGAAATGAATATTTTTGAAGGAAACAATTCTTTTTGATTTATAGTTCAATAGAATGAATCCATAATCTTGTATCGATGAATACAGTTTTATAAAATCAGTCATTAATAAGTCTTAAATGAAGGTATTAAAAGCCATACCACACACAAGACTCATGTCCTCAACTTTATATATATATATATATATATATATATATATATATATATATATATATATATATATATATATATATATATATATATATATATATATATATATATATATATATATATATATATATATATATATATATATATATATATATATAAAGTATGTATATATATATATATATATATATATATATATATATATATATATATATATATATATATATATATATATATATATATATATATATATATATATATATATATATATATATATATATGATAATTTATTTGCATTATATGTAATTCCATTTATATTAAATTTATATTTATGAATTAGAAAAATTTTTTGTGGGTTCCAACTTAATTTTCAATTCGATTGCATAAACCATAAATTCGATTACAACTTATATTTATATTTCTAATATCTGTGTTCACAACCACTAATATTAGACGTCATAATCTTAATATAAAATATTGGAATCGGGAGGTAGTTGCTGCTAAAAATTGGTTGGCTAAAAATTCGGTTGCAGTTACCAATCTGTTCTGTTTTCTATGTTTGCAATTCAACAGCAAAAAAGGGGTAAAGAACTGATTATAGGGAATAAAGGGGAAAAAGTACGACTCACATAAAGCGAATATTCATTTTTGAATAAATACAAAACTATTACATCTACTGATAATTCCAATTAATTTCTTATTGAATAACTTAACTGAAAAACTGGGGCAAAATTATCTCTTTTATAAAAGGTTCCCATATCTATGGCTCGAGACATAAAACTAACAGATATAAATATATTTTCAAAATAGTCCAAATATATATATAATAAATATATATTCTTTTAGGCGGGGCACAGTTCCCAAACAAAAATAATTCAGACACCTACCATATATTCTGAAGTTAAAATCTTAAATATTGTTCTCAATTATATTTGAAAAATCTGATATTTTGCAAATATCACTTTTATGTGGTTCAATTCCGAAGAAAGATAATGGTACCTGTTACATATGTATCCTTTTTATAAAAAGTGGATTGGTTCATACAAAATAAACATTTTTGTAATTTGGTACATATTAGGACCATGTTGGGTCGAAAAATTCAGGTACAAATGTTTCTCCCGGAATTGGGTTTTAAGGTCATAAAAGTCCTAAATATTAAGTGATTTAATCGAAAGTTGGCACAAGAAAGTGTCAAACGATGTGCCAAAATATGCAAGGATCAGTCCATTATTTCTTATAGGTATACGTTGGTATTATAATAATAAATGGTCAAATTAAGATTAGTATAAGCAAAAATCAATGTTTAATGTTTACGTCACATAATGTGCACTTAAGTATATATAATGAAATTAAATTATACGAGGGTCGATCATTCATTTTTTTGTAACAACCATTTTTTATCATCATTGTGGTATAGAGCATTAGATACTCGGGCTTGGCCGGCTATAAATTTTTACTTGTTTTTCTTATAATTTTATAAAAAGCTTCTTAGTTTCTTAAAATAAATTACTTGAATCAAAAAAGTTTAATTTTCATAACATTCTTATATCACTCCAATTTAGTTCCATTCATCTATTCATCGTAAATTAACATATACGTTTTAATTATTATATCTACATATTTTTTAATATAAAGCGAATCACTTAATGATTAGTTATATTTTTGGGTGTAAATCTACCGAAGCGATTTTGATAATTGATGGAACGGAAATAAAGTGTATATATTTTGTTCTAATTTGTCGATATATAGTTGACAATTTTTGCTTGAACTTAGAATATATATACATATATATATATATATATATATATATATATATATATATATATATATATATATATATATATATATATATATATATATATATATATATATATATATATATATATATATATATATATATATATATATATATATATATATATATATATATATATATATATATATATATATATATATATATATATATATATATATATATATATATATATATATATATATATATATATATATATATATATATAATTTCAGTTCATTCTGAAAACTTTAGTATTTTTGGCTATGAAACGAATCACTGTGCATGGATAGCATAAGTTTTTTCCAATGAACAATATAAATGGGCGACACAGATAGGCCCAATAAAAAGCAAATTTTGATCATCGAATATCTTAAGAACTATAACAGCAAGAATTTTACATATATCTACAGAACTATAACAAAATTTAGAACCGATAGGACCATGGGAGGGATAGCCCCATTTAAAGGAATAATGATTATCGAATTTTTAAAAAATTAAATTGAAATAAAAATATTATTGTCGTCCGATAAATGAAATTAATAAAATAAATGCAAACATTTGCAAACATAAAATCATTCCCTTTAGTGTGAATTTTAATACATGAATTATATAATACGTATACATACATATGTGTTTTTTGTTATTTTTGAGAAATCTATTAACTGACCAATATAATGTTTATACATATAATTATTATAATTATTATTATTTAATTAATTGTTTTTATTTTTAGGTTATGTAGTTGTTTAAGGTTTTCTTAAGGGAACGTATAAGATTCATTAAAATAGATATTGACAAAACTTCCCTTTTTTGATTTTAATCATATATATCGGTGTAAAAAAAGAAATTGATTGAGTTTTGTCCGTCCGTCCGTTCGTGTATCGGTTGAAATCAAGTTTTTGAAAACGACCTATATTTAACATATATGATATGTATATAAAACAATTTGTTTTAGTGAAAGCGAAAACTATTCGTGATCTGAATAAAATTTTACATGCATATTGAGTGCTCTGGAGAATCGAAATTCGACTCATAAAAAGGCTATAGTATTGGCTGTCAATTTCTCATTCTTCTACAAGTGATGATATTATGAAAGCCTATTTATAATAGGGACTTAACTTAAAATGTTAAGTCCGTTACTGGAAAAAGAATCCATATAAGCAAATGTGAAGGGTATAAAAAATTCGGCACGTCCGAATTTAACACTTTAACTTGTTTCTTCTAACATCATCAAAATTCATAATTTACTTTATAAACATTTGCACATTTCTATTACCTTATTGTTAAATTTTAAAATATTTATGCATATATAAAAAAATTTCCAAAATTGGGTATTTCTTTCTACCCGTAATAAATTTACCACACTCATTTGCATCTTTTATACAGTACTTTAAAATTCCAAGCAGCTGTTTAATCGGCTGATTTTATTTGTTTACAATTTGAAAGCGGAATAAAATATTTGTTTTAATTTCAAAAAGAGAATAAATAAAGAAATTAATTTTATAAATAAAATGCGTTTAGTAAGTTAATAAAATAATTTTGAAGAGATTAAAGATAATAATTTGAAAACAAAATTCATTCCTTTTAGTATTGTCTCAGTAATGATTTGGCCAAACCGTGCTATGTCATCACCTTTAAAGGATTAAGAATAATGCTGGATTGCGGTCTGACTGAGCAAACAGTATTGAATTTTTTGCCTCTGCCTTTTGTCCAAAGTGTGAAATTATCGAATTTACCTAATTGGATACCAAATCGTGAACATGATCCTCAAATGGACGGTGAATTAAAAGAATGTTGTGGTAGGGTTTTTGTGGATTCATCACCAGAGTTCACTTTACCCATGGACAAAATGATGGATTTCAGTGAAATTGATGTAATATTAATATCGAACTATCTTAATATGTTGGCCTTACCCTATATAACAGAACATACTGGGTTTAAAGGAAAGGTATATGCCACAGAACCCACTCTACAGATAGGTCGTTTTTTCTTGGAAGAGTTAGTGGAGTATATTGAAGTTGCACCCAAAGCTAGTACGGCACAGTTATGGAAAGATATGTTACATTTGTTACCATCACCGCTATGTGATGCATTTCGTCCAAAAAAGTGGAAAACTATATTCAGTTTGCGTGATGTCCAAAATAGCTTAGCTAGAGTCACCATTATGGGATATGATGAGAAATTGGACATATTAGGTGCTTTTATAGCTACTCCCGTTAGTTCGGGCTATTGTTTAGGATCTAGCAATTGGGTATTGAGTACGGCTCATGAAAAGATTTGCTATGTTAGTGGTTCCTCGACACTAACCACTCATCCGAGACCTATTAACCAATCCGCACTTAAACACGCTGACGTCTTAATCATGACTGGTTTAACTCAAGCACCTACTGTTAATCCAGATACAAAACTAGGTGAACTATGTATGAATGTCGGTGGGTTTGATATATAGTAGTGTAATCATACACTCACTATTCCTTATTCTTGACTTTATTTTATTATTTTCATTATAGCCCTGACTATACGTAATAATGGTTCAGCTCTTATACCTTGTTATCCATCGGGTGTAGTCTATGATTTATTTGAATGTCTAACGCAAAATTTAGAAAATGCAGGACTAAATAATGTGCCCATGTTTTTCATATCACCGGTGGCAGATAGTTCTTTGGCTTATTCGAACATTTTAGCAGAATGGTTGAGTTCTGCAAAACAAAATAAAGTTTACCTACCAGATGATCCATTTCCTCATGCTTTCTATTTGCGTAATTCAAAATTGAAACATTATAAACATGTGTTTTCCGATGGTTTTAGTAAAGATTTTAGACAGGTGAGTATTATATAAGACTTCTCAAAAAATAAGGATTAAAAATTATTTGTAATAAAGCCCTGTGTAGTGTTTTGTGGCCATCCAAGTTTACGTTTTGGCGATGCTGTTCATTTCATAGAAATGTGGGGTAATAATCCTAACAACTCTATAATATTTACGGGTAGGAAATTTGGAGCTTCTTCATTTTTATACATTTTTTATTCATAGAACATACTTTACAGAACCTGATTTTCCATACCTGCAAGTATTGGCTCCATTTCAACCTTTAGCTATGAAGGCATTTTATTGTCCCATTGATACCTCTCTAAATTATCAGCAAGCCAATAAGTTGATAAAGGAACTGAAGCCAAACGTTTTAGTCATACCCGAAGCCTATACAAAGCCTCATCCGAACGCTTCCAATTTATTTATCGAACAACCGGTAAGTTTTCATAATTAATTTTTACTTTTAGATACGCTACTGAATTTATTTTATTGCATGAAATTGGCTAATATTTTTAGGACAAAAAAATTATAACATTCAAGTGCGGTGAAATAATACGATTGCCGCTTAAACGTAAATTAGATCGTGTATATCTTACATCTGAAATGGCACAGAAAATTGTTCCGCGAGATGTTGGCAATGGTGTAACTATCTCAACGATAACGGGAATATTACAAGTTAAAGATAAAGTTCATAACATTAAACCATGTAGCGACGAAGTCATAGAACAACCCAGTGCAAGTAATAAATTACCGCCACCCACACGTGAAAATGTTTTGAAAAATGTGAAATATGAGTATGGTACTCTGGATGTTGACATGTTAATTAAGCGCCTAACTCAAGACGGCATTACCAATATTAAAATTGAAAGACAAGGCAACATTCTGACCCTTAATCTTGTTAATGAAGATACAACAATTAAATTTGAAGAAAATGAGACGCATATTGTGTGTGGTGGCAAACAGTCATTACGGTTAAAATTAAGAGATTCCCTTTTGAAGTGCTTACAAAGCTTCTAGTTTTAAGTTAACACAAAAAACTTGACAAATACAAAATATAAATTAGTTTTTTTTCTTCTTTTCAATAAATGTATAACAATTTATTTCTGTAATTCTAAAACTGCATTGCAACGAGAACAAGTATCGTTTTCATGTAAAACAACATAACGTCGACAACGGGGGCACAATAAATTTCCAATTTTATTAATTTCAATTTTGAAATCTGAAGACAATTTTGAGCTTTTGTTTAAGGTAACTGACCCCACTTGTAATATTTCACATAACTCTGAGTCCGTAATAGATTGTCCAATTGATCTTTGCAATTGACTCAATAAATCGAAATTATTTTCATTACATTTTATGGTTACACTTAATAGCCAGGAATTCTTCTCCGTGGACTTTTGATTGATAATTCTTTTTACATTTAAGGCTGTATCAACGACATCTTCAACAAATGAGTTTCTCCAACTACTGTCAGTTATAATTTTATGTTGATAGAAAGGCGATGAAGCATCTTAAAATAAAAAATCTTTTATAAAGACTGTAATTCTATAAAGTTATACTTACGATAATAACTCCAACTTTCTTCCACTAAAAATGGAGCAATGGGCCATAAAGATTTGCATAATACAAAATAACATTTTTCCAGTGTAGAACGTACGTCTTCAATATCATTTGGTGCACCACAGTACAAGCGATCTTTAATCAAATGCACATAAATGGCAGATATTTGATTTGTAATAAAGTTTTGTATATTTGCTACTACTCGATTATATTCGTAAATATTATATAAACTGAAAACCTTAAATAAACCAAACCAAAAAAATAGAATTGATATTAAGAAGATAAATAGAGTTGTTCTAACCTCATTATCGAAATCATATAACTTATGCAGCAGATAACGATTTAAATAAGAAGCTTGTTTTTCGAGGGGTGAACAATTGCTTGAAATGTTTCTTTCACCAACTACACCATTCATATAACGTAAAGTTGAGCGAACTTTACTAAGATTTTCGGCAGACTGTTGTAGCAATTTATCACTAACCGTAATGGCCATATGTTGCGTGCCATGTGACGCAACCCACCACCTAAAGAAATAATATTTTATTTTCCATGTATTTTTGCTCACAAATTTTACCTTAAAACATCAACGCCATATCTTATTCTTATATCAGTTGGTGATATTACATTTCCTAAAGATTTTGACATTTTATGACCTT
Source organism: Cochliomyia hominivorax (assembly GCA_004302925.2). Taxonomy (NCBI): domain Eukaryota; kingdom Metazoa; phylum Arthropoda; class Insecta; order Diptera; family Calliphoridae; genus Cochliomyia; species Cochliomyia hominivorax. The sequence goes on from PYHX02000413.1 coordinate 62,255,092, forward strand.
TTTCATCAACTGTAAAGCCATGTACAAAAAGTGCTCTTAAATATATAGATTAATATATTATTGATCATGTTATATTGTGTAATTTTTTACGCGTTTACTTATAAGGAGAACAATTTCTAGCACCAACACTAGTTAATAAAGATGATTGAAACCAACCAGTAAATTGATCATAACCCTCTAAATATAAATCAGCAATTTGTTTCTCTTTTAATACATGCGACCAGGTACTGCCCGAATCAAACCAAATATCAAATATATCCATTCCTTTCTCCAAATCATTAACATTGATGTCCAATTCTTCTAACAGATTTTCAGGTAATAGTTCTTCTATGGGCTTTGACCACCAAAAATCTATATTACCTTCTTTAGTCACAAGATTACAAATACTTTTTATAATCATTCTAAAAAATGCAAATAAGTTAATTTATAATCATTGTTTTAAATATGACATTTCAATACATACTCATTACATACAACTTTTTTTGTTTTCTTATCGTAAAATACAGGTATTGGTACACCCCAAACTCTTTGCCTAGATATACACCAATAGGGTCGTTTCATAACCTGAGTTTTTAAAGCATTTTTACTTGCCTCAGCATTAACCCGTGGATATACTTCAATATTTTCAATCTTAATGGAAAATCAGTAATAAATTTATAATTGAAAATTTAAAATGATATAAATATATACCTCACTGACTGCCTTTTCCTTAAGTTCCGATGTGTTAATAAACCATTGTTCACTAGCTCTTATAATCACTGGTTGTTTTGTACGCCAATCTAGTGGATAACTATGAGTTAAGGTATCAGAATATAGAACATTATTTTTTAAATGTTCCAAAACTAAATCATTGCCTTCTTTTAATACACTTTTTCCGATTAAATACTCAGGGGCATCTGTATTGTACTCCCCTTTTTCATTAACTAGAGATTTCTGAAAATGATAAAACAATATGTAAAATTTTTAGATCGAGTTATGATCTAAAAATTCGTATTGCATTCTTCTAACTCAAAGCACTTACCACTGAAATTTTCTTACTTAAACATATAACGAAATCATCTGGGCCATGAGCTGGGGCAGTATGAACTAATCCCGTACCCTTGGTATCTTGTACATGAGAAGCATCAAGAAAAGGTAATAATTTCTCATTTTCATTAATTGGATGTTCATAAGTACAATGAAGAAGTTCCGTTCCTTAAAGTTTATACAATAAACATTTATGTCTATCAATTATTTTGAAATGTTATTTAAACTAACCTTCTATAGTTTGTTTTACTGTACAATGAATTTTTGTATTATTAACAAAATCTTCAATTAAATTTGATGCTATTAAGTACAAATCATTTGTAGAAGCAAGACCGCTTGTTTCACTGCTAATTTCCACTAAGGAATATTTAAAATTTGGATTAAAGCAAATAGCCTGATTACTTGGCAACGTCCATGGAGTTGTTGTCCATATTATTGCATATAATTTTTGTTGTTTTTCAAGATGAATTGATGGAGGCAATGTAGTTACTACCAATCGAATGTAAATTGATGGACTTACAAAGTTGTTATCATATTCTAATTCTGCTTCTGCTAAGGCAGTTCTAAAAATTCAAATATTAAATCAACTTAAAAACAAACAACGACAATTTGTTACCCAGATGATGGCGACCAAAAGACCGGTTTTAGTTCTCTGTAAACTAAACCCTTTTCATAGAAATCCATGAACAATTGTAACTGATTACAAATAAAATCGGGATTAAATGTAAAATACAGATTTTCTTTATTATTCCAATCAGATAAAATGCCCCATGATTGAAATTCAGCTTTCTGTCTTTCAATTGCATCCAAAGCAAATTTTCTTGCTAAAAATGTTTTCAGATTTCGTCAAATGTTTTATATTTTTAAATAATTCACTTACATTTGGATCTAATAATATTTGGAAACTTTTCATTATTACTTAATGCCAAAGCTTTTAGTTCAATAGGCAAACCATGACAATCCCAACCAGGAATAAAATGAATCTTTTGTCCCTTTACTACACGATGACGAATTGTAATGTCTTTAAGAATCTATAAAGTAAAAGAAAAATAAAAACTTAAAATTACTGTGAAAGAATTAAATTAGCATAAGACACATGTACCTTATTAACCGCATGTCCCATATGTAAGTCTCCATTTGCATAAGGTGGTCCATCGTGAAGTATATAAGAAGGTTCCTTAAGATTTTCATCTTGATACCGATAGGCTTGGGCAAATGCTTCCTATATTCGAAAAAATGTATTCTGTAACCAAAGTACCAAAGTGGAATACAAGTATTTTCTTCTTATACTCACAGCAATTAATTTGTTTTCAATTTCTTGTCTCTTTGTTGCTGTTAATCGTGCAGGAAATTTAGTTTTGGGCAAGTTAATTGTATTTGTATACTTAATAGGTTCCTTGGTTGCATGTTTAATTGAATAATAACGTAAAATATTTGGAATTCTATTAAATCGCAACATTTTAAATTAACTATCAATGTTTACATAAAATACTATTAAACAGCTGGCAGACACTAAACATGTGTTGTTATAATATAAAGTTGCCAGATAAATCGAATGTGTGGTGGCAAGATATATATATATATATATATATATATATATATATATATATATATATATATATATATATATATATATATATATATATATATATATATATATATATATATATATATAATATATATATATATATATATATATATATATATATATATATATATATATATATATATATATATATATATATATATATATATATATATATATATATATATATATATATATATATATATATATATATATATATATATATATATATATATATATATATATTAATAATCAGAAATAAACAGTTCCAGAACCACCAAGAACTTTACAACCAGTAAAATATAGACAACATGTACAAAATTGGTATCCAAACACCAATTGTTTTCTGATCATATTATAAGACGAAACTAAAATTCAAAGGTCTCAATCAGATGCTGTAGCGAGAGGTAAAAAAATTTATAAAATTAATTCAAATACTTTTAATATATCAAATATTTTAATAATATTTTAATGAAATCAAAGCAAAACATAAAACATTGAAATAAAATTATTACATGTGTAATTTAGCAGCTAAATTCTTAGCCTTAGCAATAGCTTCATCAATATCGCCCACCATGTAAAAGGCAATTTCGGGCATATCGTCCATATCTCCATTTAATAGACGCTTAAAGCCCTCTATTGTTTTAGTTACTGGTACCATTTTACCGGTTTGACCGGTAAAAACTTCGGCCACTTGAAATGGCTGTGAAAGAAAACGTTGCATTTTACGAGCACGAGCAACCGTAAGTCTATCTTGTTCAGAAAGTTCATCCATACCCAAAATTGCTATTATGTCCTAATTATTAATATATAAGTGTATTAAAAATCACATACATGTTAATATTACGAACAATTACCTGTAAAGATTTGTAACTTTGTAATGCTTTTTGAACAGATCGTGCAACATTATAATGCTCTTCGCCCACTATCAAAGGATCCATAATACGAGATGATGAATCCAGTGGATCTACTGCGGGATAAATACCCAATTCTGCAATAGGTCTTGACAATACAGTGGTAGCATCCAAATGTGAAAAGGTCGCAGCTGGAGCCGGATCAGTTAAATCATCAGCAGGAACATAAACAGCCTGTACTGAGGTTATAGAGCCATGAGTAGTACTTGTAATTCGTTCTTGCATAGTACCTAATCAGATTTGATATTTCATTTACACATTAATTAATGGAGTATATACATACATATGAACATAAGTAGACTTACCCATATCAGTTCCTAATGTGGGTTGATATCCTACAGCTGATGGTATACGCCCCAATAATGCTGACACTTCAGAACCAGCTTGTGTAAAGCGGAAAATATTATCAATAAATAATAAAACATCTTGACCTTCCATATCTCTAAAATACTCAGCAATCGTAAGACCAGTCAGAACTACACGAGATCTAGCACCAGGTGGTTCATTCATTTGACCGTACACTAAAGCAACTTTAGAACTTTCGTCTTCCAATGAAATAACTTTCGACTCAATCATTTCCATATATAAATCATTGCCTTCTCGTGTACGTTCTCCTGCTCCTACAAATACCGAATAACCACCATGAGCTTTAGCTATATTATTTATTAATTCCATAATTAAAACTGTTTTTCCCACTCCAGCTCCACCAAATAAACCAACTTTTCCACCTTTAACATACGGAGCCAATAAATCGATTACCTGATTTTATTAAATACAAAATTCTAATGAATCACTTTAAATAAAATCATGTGGGAAGTGGGATAAAAGTTTCATATAAATTTACTATATACAAAGACTTGTAGAATATATTACTTTATTTACCTTGATACCAGTTTCAAGTAAAATCGGGTTTACATTTAGTTCGGTCATTGCAGGAGCTTCAGCATGTATAAAAGAATGAAATTCGGAATTAATTGGTCCACGTTCATCGATGGGATCACCAACCACATTCATAATACGACCAAGTGTAGCGCGACCAACCGGCACTCGAATGGGATGTCCTGTATCTGTAACTTTTTGTCCTCTACGCAAACCTTCAGTACTATCCATAGCAACAGAACGTACAACATTATTGCTCAAATGATGAAATACCTGTTGTTTAAATAATATTTATAAAAGAAATGCAGATTTTTTCCATATGAAACCTCTAAAACTAAACGAGGACCAGCTTTATAGTTTGAAACTTCCATAGCATTCATTATATCTGGCATATTTTCATCATCGAAAATAACATCAACAACTGGACCAATAACAGCATGTATACGGCCAACTTTGAAATGTAATTTCTCGCCCGAGATAGTGTTACCAGTATTATTTGAATTCGTTGTCTTTGAAATTTCCTTTTCGTAAGTCGATCCAGGTTCACGATAATCCAGATCGGTTATAATATCTTAGAAATTACAAAATTTTAATAAAAATTTAATATGATTAATAAAACAATAATTTTCACAAGGATTTCAATTAAATTCGTTGTTTATTACATTAATTCAATAAATGAAAATTAAAATTTGGAACTGAAAACTTCAGTAGAAAAATTTGGTAAATCTTATACCAAATATGTTCACTTTCTAATTATATTTTTCAGAGTTATTCGCCTATGCGTTTATGCAGCCCTTATAATTCTCAACAACAATACACTTACATGTGTGGGATATCCTTTAGTTTATAGGAAATTTAGACCAAAATTAAAATGCTGGCCCATTTTTGGACCGGTTTTTTAGTTGTTTGATCATGATTGGCTCTATTTGGGTCCAACAAATTTCTAAAATATTGCCTGGATTCTGCATAAAATTGTAAATAATTTCTGTGGATTCAATAAAAAGTTATATCATTTTGGATATAGAAATTTAGAAAAAATTGGATTTTAGTTCTCAAAAAGGTGGTAACATTTTTTACTTTAAAATCAACTATTTTCTTTTGGACTAAAATTTTTTTCTCAATTCTGAAAGAATTTCTAACGTAAATGCATAAAAGGTAAATCCGAGGACAACAATTTTTCTAGAAGGCCTATCGGATCTACCTTTATTTTCAAATAAAATTGTCAAGAGAGTACCTTGATTATATAGCTACATATATTAGCTATCCATTCAAGAAATCTTTATTGGGCCACACCTCTTAAAACGGCAGTGTTACTTTTTGAAAAAAGTAACTTTTTTAAACAAGTTCTAACCGGAATAGAATTTTGGGCATTTTGAAATGTAAAAGTGAGAATATTTGTATAGTCCTATATTAAGGACAACTTTTTAAATAAATATCTTAATTTTTATTGGTTTTACGTCAAATATTATTATTATTTTCTTTCAAGATAGCACATTTTTTATTTTTTACAAATTAAATAAACAAATTTAGTTTTAATAGTTTATTATGAATATATAATTATTTTTTATGTAATTACCTTTCCAACAATACTACATACTTGTATAAAAGCTGTACACCACTCTTCAAAAATTAACAGAAACTTTTTCCCTCCCATGGAATTTGGACATTTCCCAAACAAATATGTGGTGCAGTATTGAATGTAATAAGCAAATAGAAATTTCAACTTGTCTTTAAATAATGTTGCATAACTTTATAACCGGTAAACATTCTTTTTTTTTAATTTTGCACAATTATTTATAAGGTGTTTATGGACTGGTTTAAAACAGCATACATTTCTAGCTTCTCCCGGGGCAAAGAATGTAAGGGGAAAATTGGTCACATCCGAAGTCTCAAAAAATATGATCCTCCCTCGGTCCCGATATGAGATCGAAACTTGTGCTCTTCCAAAAGATACCAAAAATACCTCAGAAATAACTGCGCGAAACTTAAAAAAATATGTTTAACTGTTATAAAGTTATGCAACATTATTTAAAATATGTTGAAATTCTATTCATTTATTAAATACAATATTGCAGAGATGAAAAATGATATGTGTTTGGTATCGTTGGAAAGTTAATTTCTTGAAAATTATATTTTATATATTTTTGGTGCACTTATGTAAACAACTTTAAAATATTTGACGTTAAATAAGTTCTATAAGAATTAAGTTATTATTATTAGATTTGAATATGATAAAGATTCTTACTTTTTCATTCCAAAATAACTAAAATTTCAATCCAGGGAAAACTTCAGGTTTGTCTATGTGTAATTTCGTTAAAAATATTCAATAGTTGCACAGTTACTGAATTATTAAAAAAAGCATTTTTGGACCACTGTACACCACTTTAAGGTATTCCGTTTGACTCAGAATGACTTTCTGAGTTGATTGTTATTGTAACAGCTCGGCTATATCATGTGTATCATGTGATCAATGGGAGACCAGTAGGCATTGATCATTGCTTCATCCCAAACAAGGTTGTGACAGAACTACTCTTGTAGACCCCTGAAGATTTCGTTTCATCTCCGCGATAGGAGGTGAATTACCTTCGTTGGTAAAAGTTTCTAGTTATGTGCAGTGAAGAAGTTATAGATTTCGGTGAGATAACCTTTAGCAACTCGCATAGATCATTAACTCTACGACCATTCACCATTACTATGTCTTTATTGTCCGTTCGTCCAGCTAGCTGTCTATGTAAAGATTGTTGTCAAGGTACAGGTCGCAGCTTTGAAGATTGAAATTGGTTATGGTCGGTCCTGAATGCAATTCAAATATATTTGTAATAGTTTATCCATTATGGTAAAACTTCGTTAAAATATTGCAAAACAGTAACAAGATTTCTTAAATTCTTACCATCTTTTTTCTCCAAAAAAATGGACGATATTTTTCGATAAAAATGATGATTATTTTTCATTTTACATAGAACTTTTGGTTCAGCATAACTTTTTAAAACTAATTAAATAGAAAAAATATATCCAAATGACTGTATATTTCACATTGTTCACATATTTACCAAATCCATTATTTGTCAATTGTTGAAGTTTTTGGAAAATATTCTTTTTCGCTAATTTAAACATTTTTCGATTTGTATGGGCTCTATGTTAAAAAAAATCAAAGGATTGTCATGAAGTTAAAATTTATGATATTTGACAGGTTTTTCTAAGATTATAAGATGGTGATTATGCTTTGATCTAATCCGCCCATAAACAATTACTGCGCATGTCGATGAACCCGCCTTAAACGGGTGTGCATGACGTTTTCACTACACATTGATCGAGCAAACGAACAAAATTCAATTTTATTAATAAAGTAATGAATATTTTTAAAACTTGTTTCTTTCTATTGAAAAAGACAATTAATTTCTTCATAATTGTCAAAGAAAAATATACAAATTCATTTAAAAAATTTCATTGCCCTATGAGCAATGTATACAATTATGTATACATTGTTTACAATGTATTCTATGGTATGAGTTCAATTTGAAATCAAAATTATTTTGATTTTTCAAGTCCTGTCAAATTTATTAACACATACTTATTACATGAGCAGTATAATTCTACGGGTTGCTTTATATATGTATATGGAATTGAAATTAATTTAAATTTTATACCCTCATGGTATCACTATTTAATATGGAAAGATAATATTATTTTGTCCATAGTTGCTATTGATTTCCACTTAATAATCAACAACCAGGGTCATACAGAAGTTCGAAAATGCATTATGACCTACGACTCGGCATTATGTATGTAGACAGTATTGAAAACACATATTATGAATGTAAATCTCAACTCTCTTTTTATTATTATTATTATTATTATTATTATTATTATTATTATTATTATTGGAACATATTTTGTTTAGTTTTTAAATTAACGGCCTAACTGAAAAGAACTCTTGTAATAAATTCTTTATGAAGGCTACTGTATTTTGTTGAATTTAAAGTAACATAAATACTTCTTGAATATAATCACGGATGTTATACAGGGTTTCAAATGTGCAAAGTTATGTCATGTCTTCAGTTCAAAGGTCAATATTATACATATCCATCCATTCAGAATCTCTAAAAATTTGAAAAAAAAAATCTTCTAAATTCACCACTTAAGAACTCATTTCTTGCGAAAATTTATATTTTCACGCCTATTCCATGCCAGAATAGTAAAGCATAAGTCTTTATACCCTAACCAATGACAAGATAGGACAAATAATGGAACGAAGTTGTTTCACTATTAGAAGCATAGTGAATCGTTTTAAAGAATGAAATTATAAAGAACATAGGCTTCCTCACTAAGTATTGAAAAATTACATAAATGTTGTGTAATATATTTTTTATTAGATGTGCCAATACTTTTGTTCGCAAAAATCGACTTAAATCGAGTTAATGTGGTAAATGAATTAAAAGAATTAGTTTTTGAAAAATATTCTCTAAATCTCATTGTGCTCTCTAATTTTTTCTGCTCATGTGTGAAATTTATGCGTTTTAAAAGGAATTTTTCTTGAGGATTATATGTGAGTTAAAAAAAAATATGGACCTATCCTTTTATAGTCCCGCACATCAATTCTACAGCTTATATGAGATATAATGGAATAATTTGGCACATAGTTTTAGAATAAAAGAAGACTTATTTTCGCAAAATTTGGTTAAAATCGTTTTATATTTAGGAAATTATATGAGGTAAAAACATAGTTACGGAAACATTTGTATGGGGCCTATATGAAATAATGTAACGATCGTTTTTGGGCCAAAATAATAGTACGTGCCAAATTTCATTAAGATATCTTCAAACTGCAACCTGTAATTTGTTAACAAGCTTTACATGAACATTCAGGCGGACGAACAAAGTTAAATCGACTCAGGAAGTGATCCTGTGTCAAATGGTATACTTAAAAGTGTTTGTAAGACCCGCTAGCCAGGCATCTTATTTATAATGTAAAGCATATTTGAGTAAACAATTTTTTTAATTTTAAGTGAATATTTAAAAATAATAAAACATTTTTATAAATTATTTTATAAATTATTTTAAATCTATACATAAAAAAAATTATTATTATTATGTATGTATGTATGTATGTATGTATGTGAGGCTGACACAATTTCACAGAACAAAGACCCCTTACAAAGCATATATTAATTATCGAATATTTAAAGAATTATACAAACGAAAGTTCTGAAATTTAGTCTTAATCACTTTCTCAAGGATCTGTTTTACTGGTCAAAATGTAGAACGGATAGGACCAAGGAGAGGAGTCCCCCATACAAAACAAATATTTATAATCGAATATCTAAAGAACTATAAGAGCGAGAATTTTCGAATTTGGTCCCAATTCCTTTTTTAATACACGTTGTGAATTGTGAAATTTCTTTCGAGATCTAGAACTAAGGAAATTCTTTGTGCAGCATAGCGCAACAGGTACAAGCTAGTTTATAATAAAATAAAAAATATTAACGTGTTCAATAAAATAAAAATTAAAGAAAATAGAAGTAAAACATGAAGGTGATACTATAATATTGTGGGAACTTATGGCGACACAAGGTGTGGCTGATTTAGAATTTATTGTCTGCCACTGATGTGAAGATTTTTATGAATTTTATGCAGAAGTTGAAACCATGCTTTTAATAGCTTTAAAATCACTAATTAACATGGACATTTTTTCATACTTCAATAATATTCAGGTTCATTTACAATAAAATGCAGAATATTCGGGGAACATTTTTATAATTTTAATTATTTTATGCAAACATTTATTGTTCTTCTATTGTTACTGAAATTTGTCATTCAAATTAAAAAAATGTGTGGTCTTTTGAGTTATAACAACAAAATAATTGCGGAATGAAATAAAGTTGGAATTCATTTATGAAAATAACATGTTTCATATTATTTATTTTCCACACATTATTTTGACAAACTGTATTACTGCATTTGTGTTCCCATAGAAACAGAATATTTGTTTTTCCTTAAATCATTATATAAGCAAGGAGTTTAATAAATATAAATATAAACATAAATATACATACACTCATATTTAAAAATAACTACTTACATATTTTAATTAAAACACTATGAATGAATTATCAGATTATACTTCGTCAGTTATTGAATTCAAAGCTGCACCTTTATCAAAACATCAATTCAAATTAATCGACACAAGTACTGCAACGGATTCAACACCACCAAAAATTGATGCTTCTATAGAAACTCATACAAAATGTTCTCAAGAATCCCAAACGGAAACATTTCAAACATTAGCTAAGAATATAGACGAAAATAAATTGGAGAATTGGTTACAAAAAATCTACCCAAACCTTGAAAAGGAATTACTAAAAGGATGTACTCCTTCAATGGAATCACATAGAAAAGATTCGTCTTTATCTGAGGTGGAAATACAACCATATCAAAAGCTAACTGTACCAGCTGTACGAAATTCGGAAGCTCTCGCAATTTGGCTATCGGTGTACACTAATAATGCACCAATTGTGGTTGTCACTACTGTTGCACCGCACGATGATTGGTGTGAACATGTTGATCAGTATTTAAAAATTTTTATACCGAAACGTATACCGAATGGAAACTTCGTAACATACAATGAAGTTAAGAGCATTACAATTAAAGCTTGTCTAAAGAGTTTATGTACAAATCCATTCAATAAAAATATGTTTGCTGGTTCTACTTTTGATGGCGATATTTATGTTTGGCAATATGAACAACATTTCCAAAGTTATGCAAACAACAACAATAGAGAAAATATAGATATCAAAGAAATTTATCATACCACATTAGTTCATGGTTATGCTGTAGCAATAGATTGGCCAAGTGAAAATATTTTGCTAACAGCACATGCGAATGGTTACGTTGAACAATGGCATCTTAGTACCAAAGAAATATTTAGAAAGGCAGAGTAAGTTTTTCGATGTCAGTTTTGCTCAAAAAAAAGGTTTGGAGAATTAAGTTGAAGTAGAAATAGGAGTCAAACCCAAATTTTACGGGGACTCTACCCTAACCATTCATATAACTTTTTGGGTAGAGTCCCCGTAAAATTTGGGTTTGACTCTTATTTCTACTTCAACTTAATTCTCCAAACCTTTTTTTTTGAGCAAAAATAAACCTTAAGTAATTTTCAACTGATGCACGTATAATTTTAAGCAGTCTTCAAGTCTGCAGACTGTATGGATATAAATTAAATGACCATCTATGGTTTGTGAATAGTATCGAGTAGCTAGAGGTAGGCACGAATAAATCTTTAACTTATATTCTTAATTTCAATTTTGGCGTTTTCTCTGGTCTCGAATATTGTTCAGGTTTATAAACACCTCCCTATTAATGTCTTTCTTGTATATTAGTCTATTCGATTTCGCAATCAAATGGAAGTAAGCTTTCAAAAATTTCATGGCAATAATTTTAATTTGGGGATGCCTCAGCCTACGATGTCAGTTATATAAAAGGTGTTATAGAAGTTAATAGAAACTGAAATATATCATATTTCTATTTTAATTCTATTGACTATTGTAACGAGAATTATCTTACAACAGATTTAAAATATATATCTAATATGGACTTCTAAGGGAAGAATAACTCAATAACCACTGGTTTATATAAATGCTATTGGACTATATTATGTTTAAGACTTATTTGGCCTTAGTAGCTATTACATCCACGATTGATAGTTATTTTTCGATTTCTCAAATGATACAAGGATTTTAGATTTTACACCAGAAATTTTATTATTTACTGATAGTTATTTTCACAATGATAAATGTTTCTACGCCATCATCCATTTTATGTTGCCAAAACACAGCTTTATGTTCTGTAACAGGTACTGGTTAAAGAATATAACAAAATGCTTAGTAGACAATTTGTTCTAGGATTTCATTTGAAAGATCACTTTAACTTTAATATTTTATAATTGGAGTCTTCCTCGATGCATATAAGAAAGGATATTCGAATATACGAACGAATAATACTTAGGTATGTTCAAGAACCTCCTGATCGAAATTCGTATAACACAGCTTTGAACAGCTATGATTTAAAGTTCCCATATGTATGTCGCACTTCTATCTCACCCACTATCCATTGTAAACAATGAACTGAATCTGCATCAGTCCATAAAAGTAGTTCTGGCACAACTGAGTTCGTGGTGGGGCAATAAACACAATGTCTAATGGTGTAATGGTATCGACCGTGTCGTCGTACATATATATTCTGCATATGACTTAATATTACATAAATTTCAGTTCTGAAACTCAGACAAGAATTTAAAACAAACTTGTTATTTTGCAATTGTTTTACTAACAACGAAACTATTATTACACGTATTGCTAACCTTAGACATTAATCATGGGAATTTACATACTGGTGTATTAATTTTTATTGTTAGACACATGTGGCCGTGTATATATTATTGAATTAAGATTTTTATCCTTGATATATATTAAGTTATTGTAGATATATAGGGTAATATGATACTAATTTTGAATTTTTCTTTATAATTCATTAGATATTTGATTAAATCACCATTGAATACTTCTACCGAAATATGTTCTTTAATTGCGCTTAATTTAAATAATTTTATTGTTGGAACTAAAGATGGATCAGTTCTTCATTGTAACTGTTCCGATTTAATAAGTGTAAAGCGTAATTTGGAAATTGTTGCCCTAAAAAAACATTTGTTCATGATATCAACACTCCTGAAGACTCGTGTTAATGGGCACCCATTTGTTATTAGTTGCGATTTAAGCGGTCAAATGCATTTTCACGATTTACGAAATTTAAATGATGTAAGTATTTTTGAGTATATTCAAATAACAAATTTATACTTATTCTGGACCAATGCTTTAAAATAATAAAATATATTTTATTAAAGGACACGGATACAGTTGTTACACAATTGCCTTTTTCATTTACTAGTTCCATTGCCTGTTCTCGAGATGGGAGTATTATTTATTCTCCAGGTGATGATGGTTCACTTGAGTGTTACACGTAAATTTTCATAAAACTTAAAGTAAATTGATTTATTTATAAATTTTAACATTTTAAGGTTACGCAATGGTTTACAAAAATCCATAAAGGGGGCATTGCAAGGAAAAGGATATTTTATTAAATCAAGTGACAACGGGTAAGTAAACAGTAGGGTGGATCAGTGTCCATACAAACAAAATTGATTATGCCATTCACTCCCTAGAATGAAATTGTAGTTGATGCTGTTGTCAGAAATTCAAACATATTTTTTTAACAATTCTCCAAAACACAGCACTTGTTGTTCTATTAATTTCTAATTATGCGATTATTAACAAGTTAACTTAATATCGCAATTAAAATTTAATAGTAGATAGTAATATGCAATTTATAACACATAATTATTTCTAAACCATTCTTTTCTCAATTTCAGGTGTTGGTTAATAACTGGTCTATATGAAAACGAATTCCAAATATTTTCTATAGAAAACTAATTTTTGGATCAAAAACAACCCTTAAAAACAATTTAATAACATTAAAAACACAAATCATTTTAAAATTCTGTATAAAAAAGAATTAAAACTGAGAACCACAAAAATATTAAATGTCGTTAATATGATGAAAAAGGGCTTATGAGAAAAAGTAGTTAACACATAACATATTTTTGTATACATTCGTACGTAATAATACATATATTTATATATAATATTATAGTTTTTAATTTATTTTTATTATTGAGACATACAAAAAATGAAATAATAATAATAATAATAATAATAATAATAATAATAATAATAACATATAAAAATATAATTTACTATGGAATACACACACTTATCATTCAATAAATCAATCAATTTATCATTCAACATTTGGTTCTAAAATAAATTTGCATTTTTTTCTATTGGGGACATAATAAAATAGCTAATGTAATTTAGAGTGACTTACTTGTAAATTACAAAATATACAGAATAAATATGAAATTTGGTGAAAATAAAAATTTCTATTTTACTATGATTAAAGGTTCGACTTTTAACATATGATTTTTTGTTTCTTTTAAAATGTCGCCTTCAATTTAATAGAAAAAAGTGGTAAAAAGGTAAAATGTTATTAAAGTCATTTAGACAAATTAAGTTTATAATAAATATACAATAATGTTTTTAATGTAAAATATTTTAGTGTGAATATAACTTGATTGGAATTTTCTACTTTTGTTTCTATACATCATATTCTTATCATCATAATTATTAATACAGTTAAATATATACTAATTACATAAATTAATAAAGTTTATAACATTTTGTTTAAACTGCATTTTTATGCTAAATAAATGAGAAAGACATAAAAATCAAACCAATATGTTCCGATGAAACTAGTCCCAGTTTGCAACCATCAATCGATTTGTCAATACTGTACAGCAGTCGTACCATTTTGGAGCATTAAAATGTTTGTTTATCGATCGATATGATTGATATTTTTTAATTGATGATTATAATACCGAGGAGTGGGCGATTGTGATAATTTAAAAAAATCTTTTCTTCTTGTTTTCTTTTTAATAAATTCTTCTATTCCTAATTTGTTTATCTTTAACTTATATATGTAGCATAATTTCATTCAGTTAAACAAAACAGTATTGGGATCTTCATTGTCCATCTGTTTTACATGTCTTAAAACATCTTTTTTCGTTATGACACCAAGTAAACGTCTATTTTAAATTAAAAATATAATTTTTATTAATATATAGACATACAATAATATTGAAACTTACCCATTATGTGTTACTAAAGTTTGTCGTAGACCTAATTTACGGAACATATCCACTACAGTTTCCATTGGAGTTTGATCTGTCACCGTAATGGGAGCCATATCTAATATCTTTTTCAATTTTAGCGGTGGAGGCCCAAGATTTTGTGCGGGAGCTGTTGATGTGAATAATACAATTGATTGCCCATTAATGCCTTCAATAAAACGTTTTGCATTCCCTAAAATAATGAAAAAATAATCTTTATGTTATTAAATTTTAATAAACTGATTAATAAGTTATCTAACCCAAAGCCAAATTAAGATCTCTGCGTAATACAAATCCAACGAGATATTGATTTTCTCTTGAAACTACCACAGGATATCCATTATGTTCTGTTTCTTTAAGTAGTGTTTCAATATCATCCACAGTCATTGAGTCTTGAGTTATAACGTTCAATGTTTCATTGCGTCTGAAAAAAATCATTAAAAATATATTTTATAAAGTGTTAAAAGAATTTTTTGTTCATTTAAAAAATGTGGTATTTGTTTAATTACTTTGGTTGCATAACATCAGCTGCAAGAGTTGTATGTGCAAACTCTTCTTTACTATCAAGGAAAGGATATCCATTCAGTGCAATATGTGCATCATAAATACCCTGGAAGAAAATTGTTCAACGAATGTAAATAAGATTTAAAAAATATTTAACACATATGTTAACAAATGATTCAATAAAATTAGAAAAAATATTACATTAAATTGCATGAAGAAAGAATTGTAGTGAATGTAAATAATTATAAAAGTAATTCGTTAAATTTCTGTTGCAATGTGATTTAAGAAAGAGGCGTTTATTATCTTAACACAAAATCATTATACCAAACCCCACCGCAAGTAATTGGGACATTATGTTTTTGCGTTGTTTGTACCAAAAAAAATTGTGTTATACCTTCTTTAATCACTAATGAAATTAGAATCACTTTCTTAGTAGACATAACGATGTCCGTTGTCCATCAGTCTGTCCGTTCGACTGGTTGGCCGACCCTGTAAACGTTGTGAGCTCTCAACAGGATGTAATTTTAGAGATATCGAGAATAGAGGTTTAAAGTCATAAAAGTCACATATATGAATATATTTTAATTTATTTTAGCTAAAAGAAATTCCGTATTAGTTTAAATATCAGTAGCCAAATTTTAAGAAGATCGATCCACAGATGTCATTAGCTCTATTACAATCCCATTTTGGAAAATCACCTCAAAAGGTTTGAATCTCCCATAGATGATCATATGTATAATAAATGCATAAATCATAAAAAATTATTACATTAGTCGGTACATAATTTTTCATGCCTACGTCACTGTCTTTACCGACTTTTACTTGTTCTCTTTTTAAATCTTCTTTTCTTGTAATAAATATAAAATTCATATACATTTTTAAAAAAACTTTTTGTAAAATAAATTATATTTAGACTTTTTATTTATTAGTGCAAACATTTTGTATGATATAATTTATATTAATACATACCTGTCTACCTAATGCATCACCAACCCATTTTGATGCCATAGCTGCTGCCATTAATGGTACAATATAGCCAACTCCACCAGTCAGTTCAAACATTATGACCACTAATGATACAGTCATTCTTGTAACACCACCTAAACAAGCAGCTGCACCTACCATTGCATACAGTCCTGGTGTTATAAGATTATTACCCGTTACACATTCACCAGTAAAGAACCAAACATTGGGATAACTATATGCAAATTGTTCAACGGCTGAAAAAACATAAAATGATTTTGGACATTTAAGCCAGAGCATTACAATGAATATTTATATAGAGAGAATTTTGTAAAACATACCAATGCCTACGATTCTTCCCATAATTGCTCCCAACAAAAGTGATGGTATGAAAAGCCCAGCTGGAACTTTCATACCAAATGTAAACACTGTTAATGCCAATTTTAGGAAAAATGCCAGGACCAATAAACCTATTGCACGGTAAACTCCAGGACCTAATTGTGTCACTTCTATAGAAGATGAAGCATTTGTTATATTCATACGTGTATAATCACTGCAAAGAAATTATGCATATTATTATTAATAATATTAGTATGTTTTCTGTAAATATATACCATAAAGGATTTGAAACATCTCCAGGAGAACACTGACTAAATAACAAATAGATCAATTCGTTCATATTCATACGTGTATATGGATTTGGATAGCAAATTATGCCAGTGATTAGAGTAACAATCAGAACTTCTGTAACAGGATATTGACCCAATTTACTGAATTTTCTAAAACGACACCACCATAAATTTGCTTTGATGAAAAGTGTTCCAATTATTCCCTGTAACAATTTCAAATTCTCGATTATAAAATCAAAATTATTTAAAATATTTAAACTTACGCCCATAATACCCAAAAATACAAAAGGTATCAATTCAAAAAATATCCAAGGCTGATTGTATTCCACAAAGAAAAGAACTGAGTGTTCATTACCAAAGGGAGTTAGAGATCTTAGAACGAATGCTGCAATTAATGCACAAAAAAACGAACGCCACAACGTTTTCAATGGAAAGTAATATGAAACCTCCTCCAATGAAAACAGTACTCCTCCGATTGGTGCTCCAAAAGCAACAGATACACCAGCAGCCGCAGCTGCTGATAATATTTCACGTTTTTTAGCCTCATTACGTCCGTATTTTGGGAAGAGGTGTGAAAAAATATTGCCAATACAGCTAGCTATGTGAACCATGGGACCTTCTTTACCCAAAGTTAGACCAGCAGATACGGAAAGCATTAGGCCCACAGATTTAATAAGTAAAGTCCATTTACCCAAATAGCCTCGTATAATAAATCCCGAGAGAATTGTTTTAATTTCCGGAATCCCCGAACCACATGCATATGGTGCAAACATACGTACCAATGAGGCACTTAGTGCAGCAAACAACAAAGCCCAAATTATATACCAAAAATAGGAAATTATATAAGCTCCTGTTCCTTCTCGACTTAAGCCAAATATTTCGGGCCATGTTTTCCACTAAACGATATTTATTTATATAAGTTACAATATTATTAACAACTAACTTAGTTTCAGCATTCACTTTACCGTTGAACAATTCCCTTCTTCAAAAACTGACTGTTTGGTTGGCCAACAACATTGTTCTCGATTGAACCAAAAAGCTTGTGGACAAATTCCATGTTTAAGATCAGACATCCAACTTGCTCCAATATCAACCATTCCAGCGACACAACCCGCTGCAATTCCCACCAATAAAACACATAACCATCCCGACCAAGCGTCATGAGCTCCTTTCACTAAATCCCACAAGGAATCTTGACGTTTCTTTACAATGTATCGATGACGCATACGATCTCTTGCAATATCACGTTGCCAATCTATCGTATGAAAATCTTCATATTGTCCAATTCCTGGTATATCATCGTGTGGTTCTACAATATAAATATATAACGCAATATTATTATCTTTCATAAGATTGCATGTGGGTATGTTTTTCATTGTAAATAATTACATACCTGAAGATCCATAAAATGACAATCCGCCTAAAAACATTCATAACATACAAATTAATTCATTTTTTAGCACATTAATACAAACTTATATACATAGATATGTGTTCGTAAACATTTAAATGTAAAATCATCAATATTTAATTTATATATTTATTAAATAGAATTTTTTTTATAAAAACATGAAATCATTGTAGTATTTAGTCGCCAGAGTTTAGTTTTATGCCTCATTAAGTATTCTTGTTTTATATTTATAAAAACTTTTATTAATTGTGTGTATGTGTCTTTATTGGAAATGTTACACTGAGTATGATCGAAAGATAATGTTGTTACTTAACACATTTGAAGTAGAGGGCAATAAAGATGTGCCACATTCAAATATCACACTCTTACTTGTTTTCTCTTATTAAAATGTGACCTGTTTTAATGACCACCACCGTATATTTATCTACAATAATTCATCATCAAATATCAAAATTAAATCGTCAACATCTGTTTAATAACGTAAAGCTAATAAAATTATTATGCAATAGAAATTTAATAAATTTGAATAATTCCCACGACGGCGGTTCCGGATTGACCGAAATTCTTCGGCTAAGTGCTGTCACTCCACGTAACTACAAAAAAACTATAAACATAAACCAACCGATCAAACCACTTTCTCAGGCATAAACCTTTTATATGATTTTAAATGCTCAAATCTATACATTGTTTAAACATATACTCCCAATATAATTGTTTGTTTGTAAAATGCAAAATGCATATCAAATTATTCCACATACCAGTATAAAAATAATATCTTAATATGATACGTTGATATAAAGCAGAAAATATGATAAATACAAATAAAAGTAGCTTACCTTCCATTGAATCTCCAAATGCGCTGTGAGTTGGCACATGTTGATGTATGCGTTGATGATGTTGACTGCTATTAGTGTGATGTGGATGGTTATGATGACTATTATAATCTCCTCGCTCTCTCTCCATATCAGAATTATCTGCGGTACTACCACGACTATATGTATTTAAATGATGAGAACCATCTCCAGGACTTGAATGAGGTGTTATATCGATCATTTCATCGTCATCGGGAGTTGTTAAAGTTTTTGTAACTGCTGCTTTACCAGATGAAGATGTGGCTGCTAAAGGATGATCTTGATAATCACTTTCGTTACTAGATGTAACACCGTTAGACTAAAATTATATACACATACATAAGAAGAATACATATGAGTTTATAAAAGATAAAAAAGTACATATACACAAAGTATCTCAGTTTAGATAAAATATATTATTTATATAGTTGATACATTTAACATTTTAACCAAATAAAATCCAATGTAGAATATAAGTAGATAACAATATTTGTATTTGAATATTTAATAAATTAACTAATGATCGTAACAAACCTTATTAGGCACAAAAATCGACTTAATACACTTGTTAATATTATTAAAATAATGTTTTGGACATAATTATTTGTTACTTAATAATTTATCATCAATTTTCACTATTTGATGGGATATGAAAACTTGTAATTACTGAAGTTAAGTTTTGGATTAAATTTTGCAAAGAAAATTGATTCAACATAATACATATTACATAGTTTAAGAACGTATTCATCAAAATTAGTCAATATAAAAAATCAAATATCTTTTAATAAACAATTATTTACGATAAAGTATACCTTTTGTAAAAAATAAACTTATATATTACAGGTGTACTAATTTTTATTAGAAACTCACAAAATTTGGACAAATTTAATATAAGGCCTGGTAAAAGAAATGACTTTAATACATAAATCCTTGAGTAATTCTTTCCACACTAATGAATTTGTCATATAAATAGTACGGGACTGAGTCTTTAAAGCAAAACTTGAAACCTGGCTATAAAGAAGAAGTAAGCGCTATAAAAAAGTTGTAATCTGACAAAAAAATTTTAGAAAACTGAAGGCAGATCCAGATACCAAGAAGAAAACCATTTATAAATTAAATTTAAATCAAAAGACATTACTAAGATTAATTACCTTTTCCACAGACACTTAATCGTAATTAATTGTAATTACTTTTCCTTTAAAATATTGTATTGAAAAATGTGTGATGCATGGTTGAAGATTCATTTCATGCAAAGAAAATGTTATTTATTAGTGCTAATTTATTGGAGAGTCTCTACTACAGTTAAGAGGAGAATAAACAAAAAGTGCAGACCATTTTTAAAATGTATCTTGTCTTAGCAAGGGTTAATGATATGATATATTTTTATATAACTTTTAAGATATAGAAGTATAATCATGTAAATATCAAACCTTTATGTCTATATATATGTGGAAAACGAGTACTCCGCGATCTACATTCCTACAAATCGATATTTTTACCTATAAATTTGGATACTTTTTCAAATATTTACCTTTTTCAATACTGATTGATACGCTGTTAAATAGTTATTTCCTTCAGCCACAATTTCTCGCACCCCCTTCAAAGGAAATTTTTCCATAACGAATTCAAATTACTGCCGCATTCACTGTTTATCTGCGAGTATAAAAAAGTGGGTGGAAAATCATAAGTCACAGTTTCACTCTTTAAATCAAAACTTTTAAATTCTATAAAATTTTATTCTTTTGTATTCTTCTGATGAAATGATATATATGCTATAAATTAATTTATTTAATTGCTAAACAATAATAACATTAAACCACAAAATGACGTTTCTATTTTTAATGCAATAATGCATTATACCAGACACAAAAACACACATATTTATAATGCAACAAAGAACTACTTTTTGCATCAATCATATTGATATTCATTATTTGCATCTTCCTTTATTTTTATTATTCATATAACACTTTAATTAATATAGAGTATAATTTACCCGAACACATATTAAATTAATAAAATATGCTAAACAAAACGCGTAAATAATTTTTTCTTTTTTACTTTTTCGCACAAATTATTACTTTAATAAAAATTATAACTAGTGACGTGCTAAATTTTTTAGAGAATAAAAATCTGTCAATTGTACTAAAAATTAGTGATGGTATTTCAATGTTAGGGATGAGTAAACTTACAACTGTCAAAGAAAAATATCGATGTGAAAAACATACTTTAGCTAACATATATACTACAGTGTTGCATAAAAAATTCATTACATTTTTAGTTTAATTTTTCAAAAAAAAAAAAAAAAAAAAACAGTAATACTTATATGTATTAAACACTTTTATTCAATGCCATGTAAACAGATAATTTTTCGAAAGTGACAACCCGATATTCGGATTCCTTGGCTATTTTTCTATGAAAGAGCACTTTCCAATTTAAAGCACCAAGAACGATATCGGTTTTAAGAATAAAACAACCACAAACCGCTTCTGCTTTCAAATTTTATTGCGTTCGCCAAGAAAGCATAGTAATATCTGAATGAAAAGCGTCAACACCACAAAATGTTCATGAATTGAAAAAAGCGAGTGTTAGGACTATGTGGGAGACGATTGAGAACCATATCAATTCAAACATAGCTGGATTTCTATTCTATTTTGACTTTCATAAAAATATAATATTTTTTATATATATTCACAATTAGCAACCAACATTGACGTGGCATATTGTTTAGGCATTCTGATTGGAATGTGGCGCGTTCTCTCGTTTCTTTTATCTACGTTATTCGTCTTTGACATCTAAAAATATTTTTAGTAGATTTGCCGTCTTTTTTAGCTATCTATGCTGAGTTTAAGTTTTTATTATTTTTTTCATTCATTAATTCATTTCCAATTTCAATTAGAGCAATATTTAAGTAAATCCTTACTTTATAAGGACAACAATGATTGTGTAATTTTTTTGCATTTTTATTAAATATAAACAAAAGATAAAAACTAACAAAATTATTACAAATGATCTAGTATGTATTTATAAAATATTTAAACTTGGGAATAATTTACAAATCTCGACAGCCGAGTTCAGATCAACAACAAAAGCTCTCATGAAAGAACACTAGAAAATTATTTGCCAGCATCATTCATATTCTTGGGTAGACTTAAAAGCGAATTGATCAGTTCAGAATTTCTTTTTGGCATCGCAGCTGTTAAAGCATTACCAGCGTAATATCGGCAGGGATTATTTAATGAGTGAGCATAATGTAAAGATGTTAACCAATTGATCAAGTCACGATTAAACTAATGTAAAATGTGTAAAATATATATAAATTATTTATCTGAATGCAAAATAATACAATGTTTACCTCTTTATCGAAATATCCGTCTTCTTCTGGTGGAGGCAAGCTAGTAACTGTAACAAGAACTGTAGCCAAAACTAAAGCTACAAAAAAATACAGTGATTTTGCCATTTTTGGTGAAGTTGATTTTATTATAGAAAATAAGTTATTAACTACTAGACTCTGTTCAGGTAACTGATGTAGATTTCATAAATTCCAGTTCAATTTATATTCAATATTTTGATTATGTCATTGTGGACGCAAACCTTAATCTCAGCAGGGTTGATGTCAGTTACAAATCAAAAACATCATTTGCAAGTAATAAAATTTGTGCAAACATTTAAACGTAAAAAATACCTATTGGTTTATTTGTATAACAAACCACGTTATAAACTTGCGAATAACGTTCTTAATTTTTATTATCCTACTTTTCAATCCTAAACAATTTTATAGGACTTGGCACAAGAATATATACGTGGTGTATTTACATATGTGCGTACATACAGTTTGTCATATATATGTATATGCAATTATAAAAAATATGAAAAATGTTCATAGCATTAATGATTTCCAAATAAAAATTTTTAATTATCATTTTTCTGAACATATATCGTTGCTATACCTGTTCAGAACTATAAATGGCAAATTTTTTTAATATCCCTTACCGAAAATAAAGACAAAACGAGTTTAAAATTATCCACAGGCTAGTTGAAGTAAGTATATATATCGTTGCTATACTTGTTCAGAACTATAAATTGCAAAATTTTCAATATCCCTTACCGAATATAAAGACAAAATGAGTTTAAAATTATCCACAGGCTAGTTGAAGTAAGTAACTGTGCGAATTGAAAGTAAATAATATACACTGTTCATCATAAGTATTAAAGCAGGACATCTTCTAGCGAAAAGATAGTTATGGGTTAAGTGTTTCTTATGAAATTATTTAAAATGTGTTACAAAATTTCAAATTCTTTTCACTACTGACTAGTAAAATGACCATACTTTCATGTCGTAATATTGAAAAAATTATATGGGATCGTTTTCTTTAATCGATTTCCCCTTAATATATTTGGAATTTACCAATTCTTTTCAACTTGCCTTCCAATTGCTCTTTACATCCAAATATGAGGACACTAGTGACATTAAATGCATTTATTTTACACGAAAGGTTTTCTTATTCCTTAAAAATTTTATCCCATTTATAAAAGAAAAACAAATTGCAAAACTTTGCCGAGAAATTCCATATTTTCAATGTTTTCATAGTTTTTGCAAAGATTTATTTGAAACTTTTAAAAATAACTTAATTTCTTCTTTTATTATTGTTGTTGTAATCTGATAATAGACGGACTATTTGGACAATTTTGGCGTGTTATAGTTGTGAATGAAATACGTTTAGAAGAGTTTGTAGTTGAAATTAATTAATAAAGTTAAAATTTACAATATTTTTTATGATGACAAGATATTTTTGACAAACTGTACGTATACGTTTTATGCTAAGGAATCTGTATCTTTGTATGTTTATTTTGTTATTGTTCAAATATTTACAAGCGAAAATTTATTGCTTTAATATTATTAATCTAATAATTGAAACCTTCATTTTGTAACTCGTTTGTTAAAGACTGTTGTAAATATTTGTAAATTAAAATACACCAAAAAACTTTCTGAATAATTTAATTAATTTACGTCCATGTCTCCGCTCAAATAATTATCTTATTATTTTGAATAATATAATCAATCGTCCGAAAAGGACTTTATGTATAACACTTAGAACCCCCTGCCCACTAATAAACTAAAGCCACATTGTTTGTTTATGTTTCGTTTATTATTTTAAACCAGCAACAATGATCTAATAACCAATTTCGGTGACAACTCCAAATTTAGACAAGCAATGTACAAAAACTTAAGCAAAATATTGTCATATACATTTCATGCCAAGGAGTTATAAAACAAAATAGATCACCGACAAAATATTAAGTCAATCTTTTAATTTTTTTTTTTTTAATTTTCTTAAATGTGTCTACAGTTTTGTTCCAAAAAATAGAATATAAACATGTATATTTTGTGTCAATTTTCATTTTATGTCTAGAATTATGTCCGTGACTGTATATAAAGTAACAACAGTGTTATTGAATTTAATTGAAGAGAAAGACTACAAGTATAACACAGATATTTGTAAAATGGTACTGTTGATAACTGGTGCATTTAGGTTAACATCGTATTAGACTATTTTTGTAATCCTCAACTGATTACCAGTTGATTTTATGACTAGGAAACTCGCCTTTTTTAGTGATGATTGATGTTATCCCAGAACTTATCGACTATTACACTCCTTCCCCATTCCTAAGTAGGGCTTATACTCCCCAGTTAGTAGAAGATAGTATCCCTTTCAAGGGTTTGCACTGAGCATCTACACTGATGATTCGAAAAATGATGACAAAGTTGATGGTGGAGCCTTCCGGGTGAGTGTTATATTCTGAAAGTTGAAATTGCTGCAATTGGCAGAGCGACTAACTGACTAAGGGTTCATAAGATATATGGTCGAGATTTCATGATACCCATACGGGTGCTATACGACATCGAATCTTGTCCGGGAATGACACATATCATTGAGAAAGATGGCTGAGCATTCGAACGTTGCACTGATGTAGATGCAAGGACACGGGACCAATTGGGGCAAACTGGAGGCTGATGCCCTAGCGTGAGTAGGTGCTAACGTCATCTGTGCGGACTAACACTTACCACTTGTAAGAGACGCGTAGAGGAAGAACCCTCAAGTGATGGTTGAACGAACCGTCGTGTTTGATTACCAAGATGATCATTATTACTACTCAATACCCCGAGAGGCATGGTTGGTGCAGTATCTGGGCACGACTTCCTCTGAATGATTTTTGCAGAAGCTCTATAAAAGTAGATGAGGAGAAAACGAGTAATATGTATTAAATTTTGTGTAGATTTCTACACAATCCATGAGGTACTACAGCTGACATCCCTCGTAGGTATACCACATATGGAAAGGTTTTTGTTATAATATAATTTCATTAAAATAGTTTTTTAGATATATCTCAAGCAAACCTTGCAATGAAGTTTCTTAAAAAACGTCATGTGCAAAATGAAGTCATATATTTGTCAAAGGATCTGCATATTTGAAAAGTAAAGTGTTAAGAGAAGATCTTCGATTTGTTTTTCAAGATTTGTATAAATTCTATATGTTGAAAAACGTTCAGCGAATTGTGTAATGAAAATTCCACAATTATATGCGTCAATTCCAATATATTCATATGAGGATTAATTTGGAACTGTAATAAGTATTACCTTTTGGATCCATACACAAAATATAACCCTCATTAACCCACTGTTTCTACATCATATATATATATATATATATATATATATATATATATATATATATATATATATATATATATATATATATATATATATATATATATATAAATATATATATATATATATATATATATATATATATATATATATATATATATATATATATATATATATATATATATATATATATATATATATATATATATATATATATATATATATATATATATTTATATATATAAAAATTAAGTGTTTCTGTGTTATATACTATAAAAAATTAAGTGTTTCTGTGTTATATACTATAAAAAATTAAGTGTTTCTGTGTTATATACTATAAAAAATTAAGTGTTTCTGTGTTATATACTATAAAAAATTAAGTGTTTCTGTGTTATATACTATAAAAAATTAAGTGTTTCTGTGTTATATACTATAAAAAATTAAGTGTTTCTGTGTTATATACTATAAAAAATTAAGTGTTTCTGTGTTATATACTATAAAAAATTAAGTGTTTCTGTGTTATATACTATAAAAAATTAAGTGTTTCTGTGTTATATACTATAAAAAATTAAGTGTTTCTGTGTTATATACTATAAAAAATTAAGTGTTTCTGTGTTATATACTATAAAAAATTAAGTGTTTCTGTGTTATATACTATAAAAATTTGTGAGTGTATGTGTGTATATGTATATCTACGAAACCTAATGTATTCGAATTTGTGGTAGAGGGTGTTGAAGATTCGGCATAGCATAGCATTCTTACTTCTTCATTATTTAAAATGCATCCAAAATTTCTTATTTCCATATTTGTCTCGTTAGGTTTGAAAATTTTTATCCTCTTTTGGTAAATTCGAATGCTTTTTAAGTGATGTTTTTAAACATGCGTGAGAAATTTTAAAGGAAGAAAATATGATATTTACAATGTGCATTGTCAAGACTCACATATTGTATCTTCTTTTTAATCCGTGAACGCATATTTTTGTTATCTGATATTTTTTTAACTGTGTTGGATGTAGAGATCACATCTATGAATTTATTCAAAATTCTTTCAAACAGAATATCGAAATCTCGAAAGGTTTCTGAGAATAACCTTCCTTAATTGCGCTTTACATTAATCTAAAATAAAAAACATATTTATATTTCTCGAGCTCCCCACTATCTAAAATCGTTTTTAGTCTTTAATTTTGTTGAAATAAAAAAAAACATAAATTTTTAATTTACAAAATTTTAAAAATGTTCAATAACGACAATAACTCAAACTATGTAAAAGTTCAAGAGAAGCTAAGTTATTGGCCTACAAACATGAACAATTTTAAAATTACAAAAAATAAAATTGTTTTATAATTTTTTTTGAAACTATTTCCTTTTCATTGGGGAGAACTTTTTTTAAAATAAAATTATGTTTTGGAAGAGCTCAATTTTCTCGAAAACTGTTTCTATAATTTTTTGCATGAATGTCTCATTTTGTTTCTTAAGTTATCTACTATTATAATCTTTACAGCTTATAGCGACCCAGCTCTTAGATTCCAATGTTTAACTGACTACGTTTTGGTTATCGACGACATTTTTTCAACACTATTTTTTCTCAAATACTAAATTTCATGTAGAGTCTTATATTTTATATTTCTTCGTATTTTGCTTTTATACACAGTGTTGTATTTGTGTACTAAACGTATAAGTTAAGTTGATCGTAGTGTCGTACAGTGTTGTATTTTCATTTTTTAATTTAAGATTTTTGTTAGCTTTTTTATAACTTATATGTAAAAATAAATTTCGCAGAAGGCATATTTTCATGGAAAAATATGGAAACCGTTAGTGTAAATGGAATAATAAAGAAACACATATAATCAAATTAGAATAAAAGTACTCATATGTCGCCGTATATTTTGCACCATTTTATTTAATTCTAATTTAGCGATCATCCTACAATATAATCTTGTGAGGAGATTCACTTATTAATAAAGACATGTCTGAAAAAGCTTAAAGTGGTTAGAAAAAAAGGAAAGTATTAATATGTAGAAGAAAAGAACGTACAATTAGCAGTAGGAATAAACATAAATTGAACTAAATTTATAAGAGTAGTGTGTAAAAGTAGTGTCAAGTGAAGTAGTATGTGAATGTCCAAATCATAATAAATCAAGAAAAGCCGTTACGAAAGATGGCAAATATGCATTAAGATTGTTAAACTTTATTCATAATATATTAGCTAACATATTGGGGTAAGTAGCGTTAGACCAAAGAAATGAACTCGTTGTTGTAACAGCTGGAAATAAAAGGCCAAGAAATCTGGCAACCCCGATTAATTGCATCCATAGATCTTCAGGACCGAGTGAGATTGGATTGGACTGGCAGTTGAATAGATGACGTCTTAGTTTAAGCCTGTTGCTCCATTCCGATCTCAGTTGTGCCAAAACTTGTTGATGCGGCAAAATCTTTTCATTGTCTGTAATAGGCTGTGGGCGGCCTCCAAGCACGACATTCATACGGTAACTTGAACTGCGGAGTTTGAGGCGTCTCTGTGAATGTCGTTCAAAGTTATCATATACGTATTCTGATCCAAACGATCTTGCAAATAATTATGAATGCTATGTTCGTATATACGAATATTCTTTTTTACATAATTCGGTGGTAACTCCTGTTGTGTATTATTGAAGATAGAATGGTTTCTCCGATGACTTCCTAGAAGGAACTGCTTACTTAGCATTTCATTGTATTCCTTTATTGGAAGGATCTTTATTTCCTAGATGGTGGATTACAATCCATTACGGGTTTAAAGGTTGAATTCTGACTTCGATTTCAGTATTGAAATCGATTCCTCAACCATCACTATCCAGCATTGGGAACCGTATCAACAACCGTGATAACTCAGTCTTGAAACCCGAAGTATCCGAATGAATCCCTACAATCCAGATGTTCGTTTACCGTTTAAAAAAAGAATTTGTTATAATTATAATTGAATTAAATAAAGAAAACTTTGTATATTTGAACCCCTAGAAAGGGCAAATTGATCGTGTTCTTACTTAAGGTTCGTGGATACCGACGACAAAACCACGTTACAACTGATTGATAACAAAACAATCCCACCACCTTGACTTTGGCAGGCTTGGAATGTAGTTTTCTTACTTGACTTTATTTAAATTAATTGATTTGAATTGGTTAAACTTACACAGAATAAAAAATAAACTTTGTTTCTAATAACACTTTTAAATTTCAATTGTTATATATTCGTTTATATATGTTACTTTTTTGTTTGTACAAATTCCATAAAATGTAACTAATATGAATGTCAATAAAAGTAATTGTTTACCTATTTAATTCGCCTTTGACTATTCTACTATTTAAATGAAACTCTGAAGAATTTCTACCTGGGATTTGTTTTGCAAACTTTTGCTGACAACTTGACATTCAAACAAAACTGTTTGTTTATTTAATTGTTTTGAAATGTTTACTTTTTCTGTTTGGGCGAGGACTTGAGAAAATAATAAAAATGCATTAAAGTGATAAGATTTTATTTTACGTTTTAAAATTATAAAATTAAATATCCTGCTCAAAATGTCTGGATTCATAGCTGTACAAACTGGTATGTAATACATAAATGCATACGTTCATTCATTTGCATATATATTGATATTGACAAAAAACAGTAAATAATGCTTATTAATGGATAATCATAATTGATTAAAGGTGCTGGAAATATAGTTGACGAAACCAAAATATCAACGTGTTGGATAAAAGAAGCATGTGTTAGAGCGACGGATATTTTAAGAATGGTGGATCGGCAATGGATGCTTGTGAAGCAGCAATTATACGTCTGGAAAATTGTGGCAACACGAATGCAGGTCTTGGATCGAATCTCTGTGAATGTCGTTCAAAGTTATCATTATACGTATTCTGATCCAAACGATCTTGCAAATAATTATGAATGCTATGTTCGTATATACGAATATTCTTTTTACATAATTCGGTGGTAACTCCTGTTGTGTATTATTGAAGATAGAATGGGTTTCTCCGATGACTTCCTAGAAGGAACTGCTTACTTAGCATTTCATTGTATTCCTTTATTGGAAGGATCTTTATTTCCTAGATGGTGGATTACAATCCATTACGGGTTTAAAGGTTGAATTCTGACTTCGATTTCAGTATTGAAATCGATTCCTCAACCATCACTATCCAGCATTGGGAACCGTATCAACAACCGTGATAACTCGTCTTGAAACCCGAAGTATCCGAATGAATCCCTACAATCCAGATGTTCGTTTACCGTTTAAAAAAAGAATTTTGTTATAATTATAATTGAATTAAAATAAAGAAAACTTTGTATATTTGAACCCCTAGAAAGGGCAAATTGATCGTGTTCTTACTTAAGGTTCGTTTCATTGTTATATTCGTTTATATATGTTACTTTTTGTACAAATTCCATAAAATGTAACTAATATGAATGTCAATAAAAGTAATTGTTTACCTATTTAATTCGCCTTTGACTATTCTACTATTTAAATGAAACTCTGAAGAATTTCTACCTGGGATTTGTTTTGCAAACTTTTGCTGACAACTTGACATTCAAACAAAACTGTTTGTTTATTTAATTGTTTGAAATGTTTACTTTTTCTGTTTGGGCGAGGACTTGAGAAAATAATAAAAATGCATTAAAGTGATAAGATTTTATTTTACGTTTTAAAATTATAAAATTAAATATCCTGCTCAAAATGTCTGGATTCATAGCTGTACATACTGGTATGTAATACATAAATGCATACGTTCATTCATTTGCATATATATTGATATTGACAATAAAACAGTAAAAAATAATGCTTATTAATGGATAATCATAATTGATTAAAGGTGCTGGAAATATAGTTGACGAAACAAAATATCAACGTGTTATAAAAGAAGCATGTGTTAGAGCGACGGATATTTTAAAGAATGGTGGATCGGCAATGGATGCTTGTGAAGCAGCAATTATACGTCTGGAAAATTGTGGCAACACGAATGCAGGTCTTGGATCGAATCTATGTTGGGATGGATATGTGCAATGTGATGCATCTATTATGAATGGTTCTAATTTGCATTTTGGTGCATGCACAAATGTTTCAACTGTAAAAAATCCAATACAATTAGCTAGACTTCTATGTGATGGTCAAGATCGTATGCTATCAATGGAACGGATTCCACCAATGGTTATGGCTGGTCCCGGTGCAGAAAGGTATGCCGAGGAATTGGGCTGTACTATGATAGAATCTAGCGGTCTTATTTCATCTAAAGCTAAATTTACATATAATCATTACAAATCAAAAGTTGGGAATTTAACGAAAGCTTCCAGTACCAAAATGGAAAATTCTACACATGAGTCAAATTCGCAAGATACAGCAGTAAGTGCTCTTGATACGGTGGGAGCTGTATGTGTTGATAGCATAGGAAATTCAGCAGCTGGCTGCAGTTCGGGAGGATTACTTTTAAAAGTTCCTGGTCGTGTTGGCCAAGCAGCCACATATGGTGCAGGCTGTTGGGCTACTGACACTGATGATCTTTCCGTTGCTACCTGCACAACTGGCAACGGTGAATATTTAATGAAAACATTTCTAGCTAAGGAAATATGTGCTGATCTCTTTACTGCCGACTGTGCTGTAACAAGCTTACACAAAACATTTAAAAGCAAATTTCTAGAATCTCCGTTCCTTCCAGCTGATCAAGGTCTATATGGTGGCGCCTTGTCATTGTTATACTATCCTAAAACAAATTGCGGGGAAGTGCTTTGGAGTCACACAACAAAATCATTTTGCGTGGGTTATATGTCAACGCAACAGAAAACACCAAAAGTTTGTGTCAATCAATTATTTTTCATTTTTTCTCTTATTTTGTTATAATCGTTAGTTTTCTTGTTGTTCCTCATGTACATATTTTTCTCTTTCTGTTTCTTCTCATACAGTTTGTTTATTCACCATTGCCAACATACAGTCTACCGGGAAAATCGAGCGTCGTTAATGGACACAACTTCCATCTGCGTGTATAGTTTTGACGTAATCATGAGCATCACTTTAAAATGTTTTATGTGTAAACAAGAAATAACAAATTAGTAAATAAAAATACATACATACAATACACATTAATATATTTATACTACCCCATCAGGAACATTGACTTGTGGATGTGTGTGTGTGCGGACTCAATAATTAAAATCTTGTATTTTTTTAATGATCTTGGCAATAGCTAATTCATTTAATTTTCTTGTATACATCCCCCATTTTTGTTTATTTAAAAATAGTTTTTATGTCCTCATAATGATATTTATATATTGTACATATACATATAATTGATTTATATAAATATGAGAATGATATTAAGCAAATATTTTCGCTTTATTCAAATTTGTTGATTTTTTAATAAGTTTTAATCACAAATACTACATTAAATGCGAGTGGTAATACTTAGTCCTAAATAAAGAAAAAGAAGTGGGCAACTAAATTCAATATTTTCAAATTATTGTTGTTGTTGTTGTTTGATTTTATTATATTACTTTATATGACTGTAGTTTCGTTGTTTCAAATACTTAAATATGAAAATATTTAAATAAATTTAAATTTTTCTATTTAAAACCACCAGTTGTATATTTAAAACCACCAAAATTCAGGTCAGTAACAAAGAAGTTATAGGCCGATATATAAAACAATCTCAAAATTCAGACAAAAGATGTTTGTAAAATTTTCACCAGATTAAAGTAAAATGTAATTTATGGCAAGTTAGAAAAAGTCATCAATTTGCAAGTTCACTATTTTTAAATTGTCAGAAATCTTGCAATTATGAAAAATTATTAAGTATGTTTTGCCTACAATGTAAAATTATGCGTCGGTTCTATACATCCAAAAGGAACTCTAATAATAACTAAGAAAAAATAATGAGCCCAAAATAAAATGAAGCTAGTAAATCTGAGTGAAAAGTAATACTGCACCTGCATAACCAAGACAAGTCATATGACCAGATAGGTCCACCATTAAAAGGGTACACTACGCTTCGTTTTAATGATAATAAAGTCCCAAAAGTTGGACTGAAATCGTACGATCTAAAGTTTTAACACCCCACGCAACCAAAATTTCAGAAAAATAAAACACGATTCTAAAAACATCTACATCGGTGAGCATATAATATATATATATATATATATATATATATATATATATATATATATATATATATATATATATATATATATATATATATATATATATATATATATATATATATATATATATATATATATATATATATATATATATATATATATATAAGCGTGGTAAAATTACATTTTCAGGTTTATTCATAACTACCAAAAATTGTTGAGATTGAGAAAAATTGTTTAGATTGTTACTGGTCCTAACAAACATTAGTGTTGTATTATCATACGATTTAAATGTATAATTAGTAATTTAAATTTGCTTTGTATGGGAGTATATCTCTTCCTGATCCCATCAGTGATGGTATCCCGCAGTAGCATAATTGCTGCAAAATTTTAACATTCTTGCTTTTGCTTGGTATCAAATTTTAATATTTGCTTTTCTTACATAAATGCATATATTTCTCCATACATACATACGTACGTATTTCTATATAACTGTTAAAGTGAATCATTCTCGAGACAAAAATGTTCGAAATATCGAAATTCATAAAATAAACAAATATTCGTAAAAGTTAACAATTTTCGATGTTTTATAGAAACCAGATATTCGAGAAATTGTCAACAATTACAGAATTAATAATTTTGAAAATCATGAATGTTTTCGAAAATCTCGCAACGAAACTATTGTAAATTTTTATTTAGAACACAAAGGAAATGACACATACTGCAAACATAATCTAAATCGATATTGTAAAATGTATTGAGAACGATTGTTTTGGCAATGTCTATAATAATATTTATTCGATATAAAAAAACAAACTACTATAGAACTTATAAACGCTTCATCAATGATATTGCTAAAGATTCGATATAGATACCATAAACCAACCTTCGATATCGATCAAATTGCTGCCACCAACTGAATGATTTGTGAACTCTACAATCTTGTTCTCAAAATGTCTTCGATAGTCGATTTCGAAAGGTTTGCTTGAGAAATTTTTGAAAAAACTTCTAAAGGTATATCGTTATTGAAGTCTGTGTTCAATAAAATATAATGATATAATTAACTAAATTATAACCGATATTTCATTTTTTTATGGAATAGCATCAAATTTGTGATTACAATTAATATGAGCGAAGAAAATATGTATTGTTTCACCAATAGAATCAAAAATAGCAATAATTACCTTCTAAAATATTTGTGTAAATCTTTTCGCAAATGAAAATCTAACATATGTATTAGGAATGTAATATTTAATATTATTTTATTTTATTAAATTGTTTTTATTTCATAATAAACTTTAGGAAGTAAAAAATATCTCATTTAGTTTTAACATTTATTGTCATTAAGTAGGAAATACGGATGCTGTTTTAATAAATTTATGAAAAGAAATACATAAAATTTTATATGTTATATATTTATGTAAAGCAATATATTAATTATTTATTATATGTTGCATGTTTAGATTTTTTTATAGGAATTAATAATTTCAATTTGTTATTGTTCTTTTTTTAAAACACAGTTTTTGTGCGTCGTTTAAATTTTATTAACCATTTTTATTGATATTGTACGTAGTTGTGTATAAATTGTAGGCTTTTTTTAATATATTATTTTTAAATCTTAAGTAAAATTGATTCTTAATTATAATGTACAAATAAAATATTAATCTTTTTTAATTGAGAAGTACTTCGTTGCTAATGAACAATTATTAAAGTAACAATAAAATCGTTTTTTAATAAATACATAAATGGACAGTTTACTGATTTAAATATAATAAATGCACATGGCAATAATGCGACGTATGTAAAGTTTAACATATGAAAAAAAATAAAAAGATTATATATGAATGTATGTATTAAAATATAAATGTAGTGGTAGTTGATTTGTTAACTTTGATTTATTTTTAAATGGAAAATTTGTTGGTTTTTGATTATTGCTTAAGGCTTTATAATAAGTATAATAAGTATAATATAAGTATATAATTGCTATTGCAAAGTTCTATCAAAAAATATTTTGATTTATCATAATGAAATAAACGAAATATTCGAAATTAATTTGCATTTCATTTTGATTGTTATGAATGATAAATGTAAATTCTGTATTTCAATCCAAAAATATTTCAAGTCTCATTTGTAATGTGTAGTAAATTCGTATTAAATACTATGTCAAGGCATTTTTTTATATAAAAAAATATTATATGTTTGTATATATTGTGTTCATAGACAGAATCAAACGCAGCCGTACTCATACCAAATACTATTATTTTTGTCTTCAGGTCGTTTATTACGCATAAGTCTATTTTCATCTTGGTGTCCATCAATATCACGACTGGCACCACTAGTTCCAGCTCCAGTATTGGTTGTACAGTCTTCATTACCACTTAAATTTACAGAGTTGCCACCAATTACATTATTAATACGATTGTACATAAGAAATGTTGCAGGATTTTCGGATTTTTGTGTTGAAATCGGAGTTTGCGGTTCTGCTGTATTACTTTTACCGCTTAAAGTTGCAGTTGAACTACTATTACTAGCACTTCCATTATTACTACACCCATCAGCTGTTTCTGGAATTTTTTGATTCTCATCTATAAGATAAACTGTACGCCTTGATCCTGCAGCACCTAAAGTTAAGCTACTGCCCGTTACATCAGGCGCTTCCAAACTATATTATAAAAATAAAAACAATTAAATTTTTAGCATAAATCAAATTTATAACAAATAGTTTTTATAATAACAATAAATTTAAAAGCATTTCAAGCATTAAATGCATTTGTTTATTATTAATATTTTTATAATATTTTTGGCAACATATATAATTCTATTTTTAAACATGACGATACGATAATAAGTCGTTTGCAACAAACAATAAAAAATACGAATTTCATAGACATATTACTTATTTACAAGAACAAATAATACAAACCTAAAAACTTATAGAAAAAAATAATTAATATCAAAATTTGTTTTATTATTATTTCTAATTTTTAAACATATTGTTACAAAATGTAATTTGAATTTAAATTAAACGGTTATTCTACAATCTTCTAAGATTGCAGAACGGTTAGGGAAAGTTTTTCATTGATACAGTTCTGTGGTTCGCTTCGAAAGGTAGTTCTCACCCCATGTTTAAGAAGCCGTTAAAAAACACCTAGAAAAAGAGTCGATATGAGCCACGTAAAGGCGCGTAACACAGTTAGGTGAAAATAGTTCTTACGATCACCTGAGTGAGTTATTCTATTGTGAATAGTGATATAGTAAATAAGTGAATTGAGATATCAGTGTATAATTAGTTAGCAGTGTTGTAAATAAAAAGTTGTTAAAAATTTGAAAAGAATCAGGTTTATTTAAAGGAACGTTTTTAAAAGTAAAATCTTAAGAATTTTCAGTCAAATACGTTAGAATTTCTCTTCAATAAAATATTTTGAAAGAGGTTTCTCCATAAATGTGTTTTTTTTTTTTTTTTTTTTTTTTTTTTTTTTTTGTAGCTTCGATCACATGAGGAATAATTTTTATTAAATAAATAATATCATGTTTCAAATTAGGTCGGAATATCATTCATGCCCTTTTTGACATAAGGAACGATTCAAATGAAAAGGTATGACGTTACTTTCAGAATGTTACTTTAAAAATTAAAAGAATCATTAAACTACAAATCATTATCATTAATCTACAAAATATTACTTTTTGAATTTGTATCAGGCTTTAATCAATACCAAAAAGTGTTAAGAATTTTATTTAATAATAATGTAAAATGTAAATGATTATTAATTAGTATTAATAAAATAACTAGCCAAGCGAAAAAAAAAATAGTGTTAATTGTTGTCTATGCATTTTATTATTTGACAACTGAATTTTAGTACTTTTGTAATTATTTTTGAATCGTTTTTATTGCTCACTCTTTAATATTTACCCAATTACACTGAATATTCCCATAACTTTATAATAATTTTACTACATAATAAAAATAAACATAAAATAACAATTATGTCATTGTTATGTGCATGTTTTTAAATATATATATATATATATATATATATATATATATATATATATATATATATATATATATATATATATATATATATATATATATATATATATATATATATATATATATATATATATATATATATATATATATATGTACACAAAGATAAAATGCAACTATATATATATAAAAATTCTAAAAATCGTGAAAGGAAACTCTTATCTCAATTTTTCTATATTCCGGAAAATTAAAAATTTCTATATTGCTAGAAACTATTTTATTGTCGAAAAATTGAGAAAAATAAACTTTTTAAGAACCCATATACGATTAGCAGAATCTAGAAGACAGGGTTGAAGTCCTGTAGAAAGAGATATATTTCAGGATAGAATTAACTAATATAAGAGTTTTTAAAATGGTATCCTGGATCATTTCAATTGAAACAATTGGAATTAAACTTATTTGATCAATATTCATTATTGTTCGCAACCTAAGTAACTTCTTTTCAGTAAGTATTTATTGTCTTATTCTCTAATGAAAGCTTTTTAACTATTATATGTAATATAAATTCAACCAATTTAATTCAGATGAAATGTGTCACATAAGAAGAACATAGTAAAGACAATTTAAGATCGTATTCGGACAATACTGTATAATTGAAAAGTAATAATATTTTTATTGATTAATATGTTTAATATGCAAGATAAATTTTTCAGATTTAAAACTTAACTCTAACGGATGAATGAAAAAAAATTAAATGTTGATTTGAAGAACACAACATTCGTTATTAAGAACTTTAAGACTAAAGTCAATTTTTTAAGAAATCGTATCCAAAAACACAATTTTAACATACAAACTATTTTTATTCTGACAATAAAAAATACCCTGACAATAAACCTATTTTATTTCTCTCTTTGTTTTTAGTTATTAAAAATTTCGAATGTAAATTCAACTGAGTATACAAAATTTTCACATTTTTATTTTTGAATTAAAAATTAATTTTGGAAATGTTGTTTCTATTCTCAAGTACATAGTGGAATAAATTATATCAATTAAAACGAACTTATACCCCAAAATATTTGGCAGATGAAAGTGGTACTCGAATAACAATTTCACTTTTAATTGTTTGTAAATCACTATTTTTTATTTTTTCCCCTAAATATTTATACTAGAATGAATTAAATGAATTAGTAATGAAGAGGTACGATGGCCCAAACATCAAGGAATAATAGAAATCTTGAAACCAAAAAATCAATTAGGCACTTTTCAGAAATCTTAAAATGAAGTCTAAAAAATGGAATATAGTCTAAAAAAAGGAATATTTTTGTGTTTGTAAACTACTCCTCATAGTTCCACCACGAGAAATTGAATGGTCCAAAATATCACTAAATGTATTAAAATAAATAATGTATTAAAATAATTAATGTTTGTATATAGAAAAATCTAAAACAAAAAAGAAATAATACAATAATATAAAAATAACTATTTTTTATTTTTTCCCCTAAATATTTATACTAGAATGAATTAAATGAATTCGTAATGAAGAGGTACGATGGCCCAAACATCAAGGAATAATAGAAATCTTGAAACCAAAAAATCAATTAGGCACTTTTCAGAAATCTTAAAATGAAGTCTAAAAAATGGAATATAATACTGAAATTTGATTTACCTTTTAAAGTAGCTACGTAGGTACCTTTATTACCTACGTACCTACTTTAAATATTTAAAATTTTTAATCGTTTTTTGGATAAAAATTTAGTTAGAAATTGTTTATAAAGGGATGTTTGTTTTTTGTTTTTCTTTTTTTGCTTTTCCATACGGCCGTTATGCAGGTGAAAATATTCAATTAAATCACAATCGAGTTATAAATTTTTCAATTCGCTTCAGGTCAAATATCGTTTACTGAAATTTTTTTTCGATCAATTATTATGAAATTGAATTTGATTTAAGTGTACATATCGTATTTATAAAAACTCTATTGTAAAAAATTATTTTATTAGTTGTTATATAATAAAATGATTAAAGTATATGAGCATATTATAGTAGAGTTCTTTTTCGAAATGAACACATTTCCAAATAGAACTGTTCTGTATTTTGTAACATTAACATTTATTTCCGTTTATCTTGTCCACGTAAAAAAACGTAAAATTATTTTTAAATACATTTATTACAAATTCAAATATAAATACATTTATTAAAATTTATTTTAATTGAAGAAAATTATATAACAGTTAAAAATCTGTGAAAAACAAAGCAAACAATACTTCGTTATATAACGAATATATTAAAACAAAACAAAAAGTAGAATTTTCATTTTTGGAATAAATGTTGCAATTTTCATTCTTAAATCTCCAATGTAAAAAATTTAATAAGTTTTATGCATTCTATCATATACCGATCATGAATACATTACTGGTAACAGTAATAATTTCTCATTAATTTATTAATTATTTTAAACTTAGAAATAATAAATATGAATTTGTCTTATCAAACAATTTCTTCCAGAATCAACGTTTCATAAATGATAATGCATTTTTTTTAATCACTCTAATATAAACTTAAAAATTAAACATTTTTGCAGTGAGTTTATAACTCAAACAACATAAATTTTAATTTTGCACCAGTAATGCATAGTAACATATATAAAATTATTACTATTTTAAAGAATTGAATAACCTTGTTAAAAATGTACCAAATAATTTAACATATAATATTAAAAAAGTATATAAGTATAAAAATTAATAATAACATCAATAAAATAACATTACCCGTGCACACTATTTCTACGTGAATTATTTAAATCCGTACGTTTTTGTGTTTGTAAACTACTCCTCATAGTTCCACCACGAGAAATTGAATGGTCCGAAATATCACTAAATGTATTAAAATAAATAATGTATTAAAATAATTAATGTTTGTATATAGAAAAATCTAAAACAGAAAAGAAATAATACAATAATATAAATCGATTCTACAGGTTACTTTTTATCTGAAACAACCACAAAATGTACAGTTTGTCAAATATATATATATATATATATATATATATATATATATATATATATATATATATATATATATATATATATATATATATATATATATATATATATATATATATATATATATATATATATATATATATATATGCAATCATAAAAAATAAAAAAAATTCAAACTTCATTCATAATTTCCATGTAAAAATCATTTAGTTATTCAAGTGTTTTCTGAACAGTTATCGTTGCTATACCTGTTTAGGACTATAAGATGCTAAAATTTCCCAAATAGATTGACATATTACAACAACAACAGAGGAAGAAATTTACTCAATTTCAAGAGAGAGTCAAATAAATGTTTGGAAAAATTATAAAAACATGGAAAATAAGGATTTTCGGAAATTTTTTTGATGTTCTTTTTTATTTTTAAATGGAATGTAATTTTTAAGGATCAAGAAAGCTTTTTGAATTTAAAGACATTAATTTTACAATTACAGAAATTTTGAAGTTTACAATTAGACTTCTATTATTCAAAATTTTATTATTGATGCATATTTTTGCAACGATTAATTTTTTTTGCAACATTGGATAAAATGGAAATGAGAAGAATTCCTTCATTTCTGTATGTCATATACATTGAAAAATGTTAATTTTTAACACTTACACCACCGTTGTTGTTGTAACAGCTCGTCTGTATCCATAATTCTTTCATGGGTAAAGAACTTTTGTTTGATATAGCTGCCTACACAGATACACCACATATTTTGTTGTGGAATTATGTGTGTGCAGAAGTTTGTCCTGATGATCTTTTTCTCATTTGTTCCTCACATCCCCTTCAAAAATCTATGTGCGAAATTTTACGAGGGTTTGAAGGCACTTTTAATACATCTCTAAAAATGCATTCATACAATCTTTTTATTATGCAGATTTTCACGTCATTCATTAGACATTGACTATACTAATTGATTTTAAATTAATTTTAATATTTTAATACACTTTTTTCTGTAAATAAATATGGTCTCCATAGGTGACAATTTTCA
The DNA here is from genome assembly GCA_004302925.2 of Cochliomyia hominivorax. Classification (NCBI taxonomy): domain Eukaryota; kingdom Metazoa; phylum Arthropoda; class Insecta; order Diptera; family Calliphoridae; genus Cochliomyia; species Cochliomyia hominivorax. Next base: position 62,296,435 of record PYHX02000413.1, read on the forward strand.
ATTTATTTAAGAAAGAATATAATGACTTGGATTTTGGAAATAACATAATTTTAAAGTTTTGTAATATAACATTCTCATTTGTTTAAACTTCCCTAGAAATCATAGATAACATTATTTTTATTCAATAGTAGTAATGTCTGATAAAAGATATTTTCTCTTACTGAAGGAATTTTTGCTGAGAATATAATGGATATTTTATTTCTTTTACAAAATTGTGGATTTTTAATATACATTTTTCCATAACTTTTCTCAGAATTGTAAATTTTAAATAGGAAATATTTAACTTATTATCTATGAATGAAGTAACATGTAGTAAGGAAATTTAGTTATTTATAATGAAATTTAGAAATTCCGTTATATTTAAGGAAAACATTCAACAGAACAATTTCAAAATATGTATTTTCATTTCCAAAAAGTGTTTTTAAATGTATATTCTATTTGTATTTAACTACATATGAAATAAATAATATTAATTAAATTATTTTATTCAAAATGTCCACTAAATGGTTGTTTTAAAGTATAATTTTCGATTAATACATACATTTTCATTTAAACCTTTTCCATTAATTATAAAAAATTTCAACTTTTATAATATTTTGGAACATTCACATTGTTTAATAAAAATATTGTAATCTCAAATTTCTTTGATTTTAAATGGATTTTAAGAAATTATCATGCACAAAAGGGCCGCAAATCATTTTATACTTTTTAAGTTTGATCTTTTTTTTTTTTCTTTTTTCTTGTATTCAATTTAACAAATAAATAAATTAAGTACTTACCGTTGAAGACTTTGACGTACTGGTATATTGCGTTGCAACAAATGGGTATCCGAAGTTATTGATAATGGCTCTTCAGTACTATTGTCAGAATCATTTCCTCCCGATTCAGAACCAATCATGAACTGTGATTGTGTTAAACGTGAATCATCAAACCAGGAACGACGATTCTGTAACATATAAACATGATTTTATAAATATTTACTTAAATTTTTAGATAAACAGTATATCACAACTTACACGACTGGGCACCTTATTCATCAAATCTGAGCTGGCTTTTTTTACACGACTTACTAAATTGCTAGCAAATGGCTTTCTATAAAAAATATTATGAAACAGGTAATTATTATATGTTATATTTATGAAAGGTTTTATATTGATATATAATACTTTTTAGGTGCAACAGCTTCTGATTTCTTAAAAAGTTCCATAATCTTTTCTTCTAATTTTTCTTTTTGTCGATTTAAATTATGCACACATTCCGTATAGCTTTTTTCTTCCTCGTGAAAGTGTTTTTTGTCTTCTAGTGATAGCGTTAATAATTCATGATACTGTTTAAGTAAATGTGAGACATTTTCCATCAATGTTTTGCGTTCGTTATCCAAATCTCCATTTTGTTGCATCAACATCTGAATTTATATTTTAATTAGTTTTTTTTTCTTTAATTTCATTCATTAAAAAAATTACCTCACAACGTTGAGCAGATTTGGCATATTGAATTTCCAACATTTTTAATTTATCATTTCTATTTCCCAGCTCTCCATTTAATTCGTTGTTTTGCAATTTTAATTTTCCATTTTCCATTCGGATCATTTTGTATTGTTCCTGTATATTTTTGTATTCATTCTTGAAACGTTCACTAGTTGCAAACAAGTTACGAAAATCGTCAGTTAGTTTCGAGTGTTCAGTACGAAGAATGGCAAGATCCTCGGAACAAGATTTCATTGAAGTATTTTGACGTTTTAATTCATCAATTTGCTTTTCTAAACTTTCAATTTGATCCCGAAGTTCACGCGATTCATTTCGCAAATCTCTCACAACCACTTTAAGTTGTTCTTTGCCCTTGTTTAAGGATTCATATTCCGATGATAGTTGATTATGCAAACATTGTAAAGTGACTTGATCGTGTAAAAGATTTTTGTGTTCCTGTTTCAACTGTTCATTTTCTTTAAGCAGAACATCTTTGTCCGCAGCTAATTGTGAATTGGCCAATTGCAAAGCAACATGTTGTGTATTTAATGAAGTAATCTGAGAACCCAACGTTGCAACATCGACTTTAAATCGAGCATTTTCAGCTTGTAATTGATCATATGTCGATTGTAGTGCAACATTAAGTGCACTTAGTTGAGTATTGGCCTCCGACAGTTTTGTTATCTCAGCTATTTCAAATTCATCTGCAGCCGACGAAAGTTCTATATTTTTCTCTACAGTAAACACTTCTTTGCGATGACACAAAACACAAATATCCGACTTGGCATTGCCATTTTCCGATTGTTCTTTTGAAACATTAAGCATTATTTCACGAACTGTTTTAAATGTTTCTGGATTGCGAACTAATTTCTCAACTACTGTTTCTACATTCAGCTCCGATTTTTCATCTGTCGGATCAACATTTAAACCAAGTTTTTCCAAATTATGTTTCACCTTATTGGTGGCTAGAGTTCCAGATACCAAATCATTACGTAAAGTTGCAATTGTTTGTAAATCAATATCTCGTTGTGATATCAATTCTTGATTTTGAATTTCTACATCATTGAGACGAGATTGTATAAGTTCAGATTCTTCCAACGCCTTTGTTAGGCGTGCTATTTCTTTATTTTGATTATCGCCTAATGCGCACTGGTCATCTAATATTACAGATTTTTCTTCGAGGTTCTCTTTGAGTTTAGTCACTTCTTTGGCAAGACTGGCATTTTCACGTTCACATGTATTAAGTTTGGCTTGCAATTCATATACAGTTTCTTTAGTATTGTCAAATAAGTTCACCTTCTCCTTGTACTGTTCAATCTCTTTTGATCTCGATTCAGCCATACGTTCTAGGTCGTCAGCACGCCGTTGCACACTTTCGTTTAGTGTTTGAATACGCTGTTTTTCCTTATTCAGTGTTTCAATTTGTTTTTCCAAATTTAATATTTTTGTACGTTCGACATCACGTTCTTGACTTTGTTTATCATATGCCTTTTGACGTTGATCTAAAGTAATTAGCATTTTTTTATTTTCTTCCAGAGCATCTTTAAATACATTTTCTAATTCTATATTTTGCTGCGAAAGACGTTGTATATTATCTTGCATCTGTTCAATTTTTAAACTTAATTTCTTTTTCTCCTTCTCCAATTCCAATATTTTATTTGTTGATTCATGGAAAGAAGACTCTTTAAGTTGTTCTAAAGCTGCGGTAAGTCGGCGATTTTCAATTTCAAGCTTTAAAGCTCGTGTCTGCGAAGTAACAAAAGTAAAAGAGAGAATTTTACACACACAAAATAGGACTACATTGCCAGCCGCTCTTACCTGTGCATTATTCGTCAATTGTTCAGATAAACTATTGTCACCGGAATTACAGTCATCTTCGTTATCAGAAAACGATTTGTCCATGTCTATAGTACTATTTAAATTTTTGGCTACTAGTTGAAGATGAGTGTTCTCTTCAATCAATTCTTCTAAACGTGACCGATCAGAATCTCTTTCTAGTGCCATATCATTTAGTTTTTGTTTATATTTAATAATTTCCGACTCTAATGTCATGACATGCTCTGATCTTTTACGCCATCTTTGCAATTGTTCCTCCAACATTTCCCTTTAAATATAATAAAATTAAGTTAGAGTATGCAAATAATATAAATTGCACATACTTCGATTCTAGAAGCATTCGGTTATCTTCTCGTAGTTCCTCAACACGTGTTTTATAGAATTCCGAATCTGTTAATTTTTCTTTGAATTTTTGCAATTCTATTTCCAAGCGATCGGCTCTTTCAGCCCGTTCCCTTAAAACATCTACTTCGTCACGATACGCGGAAGCGCGTTTGGCTTCGGCATACCATTCTTGGCTCTTAAATTTAATATAAAATAATTCGTATTATACAAGAGGTCAATACATACATATTTATTTATATTTTCGCATACCTCTAGTCGGAGCTTCTCATACTGAGCATTCTTGTGTTCTAGTTCTTCACGCAATTCCAATTGGCCTTCCGATTTCTCTTCGCTACAAAATATGTTAATATATTTTTCACCATAGTTTTTAATTAGTCTTGTACTACTTACAGCTCTTGACGTAATTTCCTTAATTTTGATTTTAAATCTGCCAATTCAACTGCCATGTGGTTGTTTTCCGTATTCGATGATGACGAAATTGGTGTAGATGTTAAAGCACTTGAAGCCGATAATGACAAATTAGATGTATTATCTCCACATGCAGATGTATTCAAAATATAGCGGTCATTACATACTGTCGATATCCACTTTAAATACATATTATCACGTTCTTTGGTCAATCTTAAAACGTGGTTGTACATGTCTTGAGGCTTTAACAACTCCAATGATTCCTCCGTCAACACTAAACTATGATTGTCAGTCACCTGCTTTATCAATTCAACAATAGCATGTTGTGTTTCAACATCTAGTTCTTTTATTCTAGCAATAAATAGTTCTTTGTTTGGACACTGTACTGCAGCACCTAATAAGAGTGTTAGCAAAATTTTCATCTGCTCCAAACCTTGTTTAGTTTCCGGATGATAGCCAAGTATGTAACAATCTGGCAGCACCAAAATAGTTTGTCCAAATTCATCTTCAAACAATGATTTCAAATTTCGTACTATACATTCAAAATTTTTGGCTCTGGCAGTGGATAGGGCTACATCACTGCACTCATTTATTTCGGATGGATTATTTTGGGGTTCTGGATCAATCTGAAGCCAAACGCTATGAATAATGTGTCCATCAAGAAGAGATGAATATCCCGTAAGTATTTCAGGTCGCGAGAGACAAGATTCCAGCTTAATTTTTTGAAATAAATAAATAAATAAATAAATAAATAAATAAATAAATAAATAAAATATATATTTAAATACTAATTTCAGAATGTGATATTAAAATAAACTGCGAAAATTTTAAACTTATTTTACTGTTGCTCTTATCAACTCATACTTATTGTACATATTCTTTAATTTATTAGCTAAAAAAAATCAAAGGCCAAAAAATTGCAAACAAAATCAAAATTTATTTAAAAACTAAAATTGCATGCATTTACTAGTTAGTTAATAAACATTTTTCTCAAAAAGTTAAAATAATAAATTGAAATATATGTCAAATTAAACACTTGTTATGGACACTCTGTGCATTTATCACATTATTGATGGCATTCTTCAATATTACATTTTTGGACATGTGATGGTTTATAGTCTCTCCCTCTTTCAAAAAAGGATTAACATTTTTCAATATAATTGCGACCGATACATTGGGAAAGTGTTTTGTTTTTTCATTATAACCTCATTTCGAACTCGATACTGATTCTTATAAATTTTGTGGTACTGAAACATGTCCAAAAATCACTTCCATATAATATCCTCTAGGAATGTTGTTTTAAGCTTATAAAGCTTACATATCTGAATAATATAATAATTTAAATTTAGTACATATTAATTCTGTATTCGTACAAGTGTAGATCCCAAATTTCATGAAAATTGATTCTCTTATGCAGGCTCTTTTTCAAACAAAACTTAAAAGTGAAAAAAGTAACAACAATAATTTACTATAGAGTTTATATAAGCCTCACTTCCGAAAATCTCTACAAATTGCATAGGACCTTCATATATGTGAATATCATGAAAATATTTTGAATAAATTGTATACAAGCACAAATCACAAATTCAATATCCCTAAATTGTTCCCAACAAATCTATATTTGGTGGAAAAATAGCTAAATTGAGGTAATGGTTTGTTGCCACCTCAAAGAGAAGTTGTAGAATAATATTAATTTTCTATTATATAATAGTAATATTAATTTTCTTTTAGGCTTAAGCAAAGTTACAATGAAGAAACAAAAAATTGTCGGAATTCTTACAATACCTAATTGCAACTGGAGACGGTCTTCCACTAGAGGATATGGTAGACGAAGCCATTAACATAATAAGGCTGGACTGCTAACAGAAAACGTTTAAAGTTTTGAGGAAAATATATATTAAACCTTTGCGAATAAAAACGAAAACGAAAAGAAACCCAACTTTAACAATACTTCATTTTAACTTCAACATTTTCAATATTAAAAATCCAAAGACGAAAACAGTGACATTAATTTTACAAACTACAACCATTATTGCACTATAGAAACTAAAACAAACAATCCAAATATCTAAAGCCGAAAAATATAAATGTAATATTTTTCAAAAATACAATAAATTTGTTTCAATTTGATAAATTCAAATAAATTAAAATTAAACAATTGTCGAACCAAAAATAAAACGCAATTTCTTTTGGTGCAAGTTGATTAAAATTTGTTAATGTGCAAAGTAAACATTAATAATGTTAAAATAAAAATGTAGATTTATTATATTGTAAATAATAGAAATGAAAATATAGAAAATAAAAGAACATTTTAAGGAAATTATAAAAATTATTGTTAAAAACTGGTTATACCCTACAATACTATAACAGATAAATGGATATATGTTGACTCTAACCTTATTAATATCTGAGCGTATTTAGATATATTCGTATTTTGCTTGAAATATTCAAATTTTAATATTAAAAACAGAATTCAATAAAATTAACAAATCGGTGTTGTAACATACAAATTAGTAGACCCATATAGGAAATAGTCATACAAATTAATTTAGAGGTTTTCAGGACATTTTATCAATCAATAATAAACGGGTTGAAACAAAATTTGGCATGTTAGGAAAACCTTTTATTTTTACAGTTTAGAGTTTGTTTTTACTAATCATAATTTGTTGGAACGAAATTGTGAAAATTTTTTGTAAAAATTCTACGTAATGACAATAGTTTATTCTTATACAGATATACAGTGTTGTATATATATATATATATATATATATATATATATATATATATATATATATATATATATATATATATATATATATATATATATATATATATATATATATATATATATATATATATATATATATATATATATATATATATATATATATATATATATATATATATATATATATAAATATATATATATATATATATATATATATATATATATATATATATATATATATATATATATATATATATATATATATATATATATATATATATATATATATATATATATATATATATATATATATATGTCATTGTCAACGTATATTTCTATATGTTGACAATGTCTATATCACGGTATAATAAAATATATATTCATACATATACAAACTTGTTTTTTACGAATATTATTTTATTTTTTATATATTATTTTAATTATAATTATAACAAAGCATAAGTGTTGATATTCAACTTGAACTGCTCTCTTTTTATAAATCTAGCTAATTTTAATAAGGTAAACAATATATACAATCTTTCTAATAATTCTAGCGTAATAATAAAATAATTCTATACCGTATTATTAAATATTTCTTAAAAAATACAAAATTTTTTAGCCAATACTAATAAAATTTTAAACAAATAAAAATGCTTTAATGCATCAAAAATACATTACATTACATTACAGATGTCGGCACCTCACTCCAGAATTTTCAAAAATTGTAAAAAGTTATACCCTTAATATATGTTTATATCATTGACCTTGTGAGTGTATTCGTTTAGTAAATTGTTGCTTCAATTGGTAAGAAACTTGGAACTTGAAGAATTGTTTACATAAAGTATTCTACTTTGGCATGTACACATAATACACACTAAGATAAAACAAAAACAGATAAATGTAAATTCATACAGGGTATTTCAATAGTTAATAAATCTACATTTTTAAAGCAATTTTGTTTATTTTTATTTATTTATTTATTTATTTATTTATTTATTTATTTTTTTTTTTTCTCAATTATATTTATTGCAGAGATAAGTATTAGGGACCTAATTTTTTGCTTGAAGTTGTAAAAGAAAGATAGTATAGTAAATAACTTAAAAATAATAGATCCTTTAAACATTAAAGCAATAAAGACCTCTAAAATGTGCACAAAGTTAAGAATGAAAAATTTTACAATTTGATTATTTTGAATAAAAACTGTTATATTTTTTAAAGCATATATTTTTAAGTCATAGTATTCTTATAAAAAAAACTAATTTGTAGTTGTAAAAGATCCTCCTTTCAATTATGTAAATTGTTTTCATATGTACGTTATACTTTATTCTTATTGTATACAAGCCTAAAATGTCCAGAGGTATAATTTTACTCGATTTGTACATTCGAAATTGGATTAACCATGAGATAAGTGAATAATTTTAAGAAAAACTGAAACTGGAGTACAGTAATGGGAATAAAATTAATGTTTGGTTCCGACGGCGAAAGACTAGAGAAGCTTTGAAACTATGTATCCTAAAGCCAATAGTAAAATACGTTGCTAGTTCTCTAATAGTATGTAGGTAAAAAATGCACTTATCAACTCACTACTTCTTTTTCCAACGAGACAATGTATGTATGAACAATGTTTATTACAAAATATACTTTGAATAGTTAAAGATACAGCATTATTTAAAATATACCATATGTATATGATTTATTGCTACGTTAAAAAAATATGCCTAATCTATGTTTCAACCAAATCGTTATAGATTTTAACACTATAGTGAAACGCAAATCATATTTTCAATATAATATATAATCCAATAACGTATATGTTCCGAATAGACCTACAAAATCGCCAGATTGAAAAATACGAAGAAAAATTACTCCAGTATTTGCAGGCAGTAATTAAAAGCAAAATCAACAAAATACTAGTTTTGTCGAATTTTGTTTTTCTCATTACCTAAATAATTAATAAATTTTGTTTTTTTCCTATTATCCAATAATAATGCTAATTTTGTAGTTTGTTTAATGATTTTTCTCCTAAAATTATGATTCCTCACAATTTTTGGCAACGCTAATAGTCTCCTCTGGTTAGTTATACACAATGTAGAAATATTCAAAGATGTCAAAATGCAGCCTTATGAACCGTAACCAACTGTATACAAATATCTTCAATACAATATCTACATGAAAAGACGAAGATTTTCCTGGTTAAGTTACATAACGAAATATTCAATAAACAGTTCTTTCAACTTTAATAGATGAACAAGGCATACATAGGTATTTGCAAAATCCTTTTGATTGGGAATCATATACAACAGCAATGAACGACACTCACAGAGACTCCAAAATTACATGGTTTCAAGTTATGTCTCCTTGAAAACATTGAACATAATCTGCCGAGGTCTACAAAAGTAGTTCTCGCACAGTTATGATCGGGATGGAGAAATAGGCTCAATGCCTAATAGTATCTTATTGACCGTGTCGTCTTTAACACATGTCCAGCAAGTGACCAAGGAGCCACCAAGCCAATCTTATCACTCCTAGTTCAGAAGGCCATGGACTCATCCTATAGAAGTGGTACAATTTTTTGGCCTGGAGTTTAATCAGAACATGAATCATAGCTATTAATTTTTACAGCTGTTAGAGCAACAACAGTGGGGTATATACATCATTATAAAATGTTTAACTAAGTAATTATCTTATAGAAATGAGGTTATTGAAATAGTGTTTTGTATAGTGCATCCCATATATTTATAATTTTATAATTTTTAAATCATAATATAAGTTTTATTGTATTTTTGTTTAAATTAAATTTATCAACTTTTTATAAAAACCAATTAGTTACATATTGTTTTTTGTACGAAACGTATAACAAATTTATATAAATAATGTTTAATTTCCGTGAAAAAATTACAGGATCTAGTGACTTTACTTCAAATATCTCTAAAGTAGATAAATTGTACAGAAACTGCCCACGCTAAGCAGATCTTTTAAATAGAAATTTATTAAATTACAGACCATTCATATTAAGTAGATTTCCTCCAAATCTTATTAGTGTAACAAGATTCTAATAAAATACTTTCTACATTGAATTATGCTTACGCTATCACAAGCTTTATAAAAACTAAAGTAACTAAAATGTAGATTTAAAAAGAGGATTTCGTGGAGATAGTGTTTTTGCGCCAAATATTAATTGAGATAATTCAAAAGCAAATATGTCAGGAAGCTAGCTAGCTAGTGAAAAAATTACAGGATCTAGTGACTTTACTTCAAATATCTCTAAAGTAGATAAATTGTACAGAAACTGTCCACGCTAAGCAGATCTTTTAAATAGAAATTTATTAAATTATAGACCATTCACATTAAGTAGATTTCCTCCAAATCTTATTAGTGTAATAAGATTCTAATAAAATACTTTCTACATTGAATTATGCTTACGCTATCACAAGCTTTATAAAAACTAAAGTAACTAAAATGTAGATTTAAAAAGAGGATTTCGTGGAGATAGTGTTTTTGCGCCAAATATTAATTGAGATAATTCAAAAGCAAATATGTCAGGAAGCTAGTATCACAATAAAGTTACTTTGATAAATAAATATAATATGTATGTATGTCACAAATATAAATATTTATATTTTTTATATGTTCAAATAAGGATATAAATTCACATGTATGTACATAAACTTAAATTAATTTTTTAACAATAAATCTTAATATTTATTTTATACTTTATACATATACATTATCCTGAAACAAAATATGTATGTTGTAACACGTGTTATTATATCATTATTTTCACCTGTTAAATCAGTTATATCCATATACAATAAATATTACAATTTTTTCTCAGAATATCGCACCAACCCTTAAAAATACATCATGTCATATATATATTAAACTCACCCATGACACAAGTGCACCATTGATGAATTCATCAATTTCATTAGCCGAAACAGCAGCACCAGCCACAGCAGCTGCCATTATTAATTAAATTGTTGTTGCTGCAGCTCAACAAATTCTTATTACTTTTTAAAATAAGTATTATCCTGTTGTGTCTGTTTATGTTTTCAACAAATATATGTACAATTTATTGATAATATAGATACATAAGTACGCGAGTATAACTTTTTTACTTTAGTTCAACAAATTTATTTTATCATATTTTTAAGCAATATTTGACTCTTATTTTCACAATTAGAAATAAAAAATTAATTGTAGTAAAATAATTCAAACTAATTAATGTAAAGTTAATGTTGAAGGGATAAGAGTATCAATTTGATATCTTTTAAATTATACATTATTGTCCCATTTAATATACACAAATAAAAGTTTTTAACAATAAAATATCACAATGAAAAATAATAGCAAAACTAGTGATTGGAGAAAGGGTTTCGATTATAAATGGGAATCGTTTATCGAATGAAAAAAAGCGATTACTTTGTGGCCGTTTCTACACAACCAACCTTATGTTTAAATCGATTCTAATTGGGAGTATTTCGGTTTCCTTTGAAGTAAATATAGTATATTAAAAATAATAACAAAATTTTTAATTTACTTGTTTTTAATGGGTTAATCAAAACGAACGGAAGATTTTGACATACGGAGGCAATCACTCAATAATTTATAAAAACAAACTTTTTCAACAAACGCTCTTTGCAAATGAGAGAGAGAATTTTCAGCTTTGCAGATAAAATTTCCAGTGGTACCAGCCTAAACTACACAAATTTAGCACTAGACTTTGTATAAAATATGGCAACACTAGGTAAGAAAATGTTAGTTAAAATTAATTCTAGCAAACCTTTCATACAATTTTCGCTCTTGTAATGAAAAATAATTTTTAAAAAATCTGACTATACCGATTTATATAGAATTCGTATGTCTACATTTTCTTTTACACAGTTTTTCGATATCATCATATAATTTTTTTTAAATCCATTTTCAATATTTTTTTTTTTTGCCTATAGCGTCAAAACAGGGACATGTGCCAAAATTTGGCATATAGGAGTTTATGAAGATATGTCTTCTCTATATTTCCTCATTATCGGTGTTCTTGGGAGATTTTTTTTCATACAAAGTGTTCATAATATACATTGGATTGTCAACGCAACTAAAGTTAGGTTGTCATACGTAATTCACCCATTAATTATTAATTGTTATAAATTTTTATAAAAATGTGTTTTCGTAAAATGTTTTAGGTGTTCTTCAATTTTTGGCGGTCAAAAATATAGAGTAACCAGAAAGTTTTCCTTATTTTGATTTTATTGAACACTTTAATTTTTTATTATATTATAAATTAAAAATAAATTAATAAAATGTATACAAAAAAGTGGAATATATTTTTTTTAATTTTCACTTAAAATTCATGAAATGTTTTATTTAAACTGGTGTACCGAGGTTTACGGCCACAATTTTTTGGTGTTTTTTTTTTCATAGCATTTTCGAAGATAATAATAATTTTTAAATTATATAAAATAAGCAGTGAGGAAAATAAAATTTAAAAAACATTTGTTCCAAAATCGTAATTAGTGGATTCTGAGGAACATATCATTCGAGACTGAGTTGAATTGGTGGTTAGATACAAATATGAAGAAGTTTACGATGTGAGTTTTTTTTACCTGTTTCAAAAAATGTAATAGATTTACCTGACAAATGTTTAGGGAATTACCGTAATTTTTGGAATGATTGATTAGGTTACAAGCGCAAATAGGAAGCACTCCAATATAAGTTACAAGAGACTACTTCGGAATCGAAATCGTTGAAGTATTATCAGAAGAACCTACTCTAGCATTTTATATTGATTTCGATCTCTCTGTTAGGCAATACAATATAATGAGGATTTTTTCAACTCTTCTTTTAAAAAATGTCTTAAAATTTCTGTTATTCAGTGGCAAAACTAAAAAAACTTATTTTTCTAATCAGCAAACGGTATGGAAAAAATTGATTGAGCTGTGTCCGTCTGTCCGTCCGTGTGTCGGTTGAAATAATGAAGCCGACCTATAATTAAAATATATGATATGTATATAATATTGGAAAATTGTTTCATAAATGGCTCAGATATAAGCAAAAAATAGAAGGTACCTAAAACTTTTTTGGTTTTTTTCTATGTTTTGAAAAATCTACAAGAATAATTAATTTCTTCACAGATAGATTTCAATAAATATTAGTTCCTGAGTTACAGGCAAAGCATATTTTTCTATATTTTTAACCCCCTATGAGACCTATGGACTTGGACTTGGCATTGATTGATCATAATTTTTTCCACAATTTAATCTTTTTCACTTTTCAAAATCGGTTCCTAAACCACCGACCTAGTCCCCACACAGAAAATATAATTATTTTCAAATCGGTTCATAAATAGCGAAAATATAAACAATTCTTTATTTTCCTTGTGGTTGTTGTTGGATATAATATTGAAAATAATAACAAAGTAAGGCAAAGTAATGTTTTCTACTTTTTGTCCGTTCTATTTAAGCTAGAGACTAGCAGATCGAAAATAATTAGGAGAATTTTTGTGTTGAGTTGTAGGCAACAATGCATTTTCCGATATTTTGAACCACCAATGGGATATATGGACACAATTTTGATTTTTTAAATTTCCAAAATCAGCCTATAAATAGTCCAGTTACAGATTACTCTCATATATTTATACTAGTATTGTTTAAGTGAAAGCGAAAACTACACTGAATAAAATTTTGTATGCATATTGAGTGCTTTAGAGAATATATGTTGACTCATATAAAGGCTATAGTAATGGCTGCCATTTTCTCCTTTTTCTACAAGTGATATTTTGAAAGCCTATTTATAATAGGGACTTAACGTTAAGTATTAAGTCCGTTACTAAAAAATACTAAAAATTCCATGTAAGCAAGGGCGAAGATCATAGAAATTCGGCACGGACACTTAATTTTGATATTTCAAAATCCAGATCATAGCAATATTTTGATTTTTTTTTTTTTTTTTTTTTTTTGCAAATTTATAGAAAACCCGATAATATTGTTTGGACAAAATAATTCATTAAAATTGCATTTTATTTTATTTAAATATAATTATATGTATAAGTATTTTTCTTAATATTATATTGAAATAAATCGTTTAACAAACTATTTAAATAAAATAATAATATGTGTTCCTCACCTATGTTGTACTATACATAATTTTAATTTAAATGAAATAAATCATAGTAAAGGAAGAAATTAGTAAATTACTGTATTTATATATATGCATTATGTCGTAAATGAATGAATGATATATATATATATATATATATATATATATATATATATATATATATATATATATATATATATATATATATATATATATATATATATATATATATATATATATATGTATATACATATTATATCTATCTATCTATCTTAAAATAATTATTAAGACATAAATTTTCTTTAGGATGGCAGAATTATTATTAAATACAACATACAAAAATTTATTGCAGAGCATTAAAATACAAAATTGTATATAATATTTTGATTTTCAATCTTCCTAACTTTCCCAGATTTCATCTCGTTGTTTGGCAGCTAAAAGTTTTCGTTCTATAAAAAATATATATTAATATATAAATATATATTTAAATTGTAAACAATATTATGTTTACCTTTGGCTTCACGCAAAACACGTTTTTCATTTTCACGTTCTGCAGCTGCCGTTTTCAGGCGAACCCCAAGTGCTCCCGTTACTAAACGACGGGCAAGGGCAGCGCACGTTTCGGGGCGGGGACGATATGGTTGTAAGGAAGCAGCACATTTTTTGGCTTTTAAACGAGATTCAACAGTTGCCTCTGCCAATGGTTTTAATACCACAAATGGATGACCCATAGTAAGTACTTCAGCAGCTGGAACAAAGTTATATTGTTAAGTAATAAATAAATAAATAAATAAATAAATAAATAAATAAATAAATAAATAAATAATATATATATAATCTACTCTACTCGAGTATTTATTATCACATCTCCATTATAGATTGACTCAATATATTTCATCCAACCCCTTTCCAGAGCCAAAATATAAGGGAGATTTAACAACTTTTGATTACTCCAATCAAAAGTTTTCAATTATATAAATCTATATAAAATTCTATACATATAAGTTCAGAAAAAATTTTACTACAATTTATACTTTTCTTGCTAAATTTTCAATCATTGTTCGAGTTATAAATATGAGTTCAAAATAAAAAATTGAATGCATTAAATAGTTAAATTTTACTTATTTACTATAAGATAATATGATGTTCCACTCTGTCCGAATTGTTTATTCAGTTTGGAAAATTTTAATAAAATGAGATTAAGACTTAATAAATTTAATTACCGAAACGGGTCACGCTCAACCCACTGTGCGTCGATTGGAACTGGATGCTATATTTCAACTTACAATGATGGTTCCAGATAAAATAAATAACCTTGTTTGAACACCAATTATAATATACAGAGTTGGGCGTAGTGCACAAAATTTATTCAACAAATTTGAATTTTTCACTTATTTTCATCACAATAAGCAAAACAAATTTTAACTACCTGTGAAGAAAATAGTGATAGTTTTTATTTATTTATTAATTTTTTTTCACTATCACTAACAATTAGTGGTTGTGACAATTTTTAACAATTACTACAATAAGTGTACTAAAATAGTGTTTACAAAAATAATTAAAACAAACTTAAGTTAAAGCTGAAATGTTACCATTTTATTGCTCTTTTATGTTTCACAAAATTTAAATATTTATTAATTATGATGTGATTTTTTGGGGTTTCTCTAATATTTGTGCACTTAGCTTTGCTAAGTGAGATGATATTTTTCAACTCACCACTATATGTCATTTAATGATAATGCAATATTTTAAATTATTGCCATACATTTTTGGAAACTAAAAATTTTGCGCACAAAACCTAACTCTGTGATATACATATGAAATGGAATATTTATGTATAGAATTGCATAAAATTACCTATACGTGAACTGCTGAACACAGCCAATGCATGAGTATCATCCACCCATTTAATATCAAATCCAGACTCTTTATACTGAGAAAAAACCATTAGCAAATCTTGGTTTTTGAACTCAACTGGAAAATTTGAAACTTCCAAAACATGTGGAAATTCTTCTTCATTTAAAATCGACTGTTTAGTCAAATAAGCCTAAAAGTAAAAAAAAACATATAATTGCATAAAATAACAAATTAAAAAAATATTTTAAGAAATAATAAAAAAGTAAAGTATTTTACGCTGTAATCCATTTTGGGTAATTCTATTTTACATTTGCCCACGGATGCTGTCAACTCTTGCATAATTTTTGGATCCAAACAATCTCCACTCTCGTTATACATATTTTCCCAATCATCTTCCTCGTCTTCTTCTGTATTACTATCGATCGATTGTGTTGTGTTTGTGCGTACTATATTATTAGTTGTTTTATTAATTAAGTTTGTTGATTTAGTTTTATTTTCTTCTTCTTCATTTATATTATCAGGAATTTGCAAAACATCAGATACAAATGTTTGTTTTATAATACGACGATTACTACGATTTATTTCCTAAAAAAAAGAAATATCATATTAAATTAATATAGAGACTAATAATTTATTTAAATATAATTATCAAATAAATTATTTTCCATCTATATAAAAATCAACGTGTATTTTTTTGTATGTATGTTGGTTTGATGTTTATAGAAATCCAACGACTCGACCGATTCCTGTATATCAGCAATGAAACATGGGCTATTATTTTTTCGATAGAATAAGGATAGAGGTTCCCAAACCAAACAAATTTTGATTATAAGATATCTAGTTACTTATAAGATATCTAGTTACTTAGATATTCAACGAACTGTTACAGCCATATCAAAAAATGTCGTCTCAGTAGCCCATATTATACCTTAAAATAATTTGAACTATTATACTTTAAAATTAAGGGACAGCTTAAAGGCGATAAACTTCTTGCATTGTGCAACGACTTTGGCAAACGCGAACGTAAGAAATTCAAAGGATTCTGTGTTATTACATTAAAAAATATTAAAGAATTTAGTCCAATTATCACGAAGTGTAGTACAATTCCTAAAAACTAGACCAAAATTAATTAAAACGCCTTCGTAATAAAAGGCTGCGTTTTATTAACAGTGTAAGATTTGTAAAAGCTTTAATCAGACCACATACTCACTTTCAAAAACTTTAATTATCTAAAAATTATGATTAAATTTACAACGAATCAGTTTCATAATGATGACATTTGGCATGAGTAAAGTTTTATTTTATTCGGTCCACAATTTCCCACAAGTACTTTTTTCCGTTTGAAATTTTACATGAACGTGTTTTATAAAAATTTGAGAGATTTAATCAAATTTTATTATGATCGGTCCATAATTTCCCATAGATCCTCGTAATCATTTTTAAAAATATAAACAATACCAATTGATCTTATCTTTCAAACAAAAAACATCTGTATACAGTTTGTCATATATATCTTTGCAATCATTAAAAATATGAAAAATTTCAACTTCGTTAATGTCAAATATAAAAAAGTAAGTAAAATAAGTAAATAAAGTAAATTTCTTCTTTTATTTTTGTTGTTGTAATCTGTCCACCAATTTGGAAAGTTTTAGCATCTTATATTCGTAAACAGGTATAGCAACGAAATGTATTCTGAAAAATGGATAATTAAAGGATTTTTACTTGGAAATCATTATTTAAGTTGGATTTTTCACATTTTTTATGATTGCAAAAATATATTTGACAAACTGTAAAATCTCTATTTGTTATGACACAAATATATTACATAAAAAACCCTTTTAAAATCAATAAAATTAAAAAAATCCGTAAAATCAAGTTTAATTTTGTTCATTTTCTCAAACTTTGGCGGCATCTCAAACCTACAAATCTAATCTTAAGGTCTTGAAACTTCACTATATAATGCAAAATATTGTGTACTAAGTTTTTCAAATATCTTTAAATTTATGTTTGCTTTTTTGGCAAGT
Source organism: Cochliomyia hominivorax (assembly GCA_004302925.2). Taxonomy (NCBI): domain Eukaryota; kingdom Metazoa; phylum Arthropoda; class Insecta; order Diptera; family Calliphoridae; genus Cochliomyia; species Cochliomyia hominivorax. The sequence continues at coordinate 62,314,191 of PYHX02000413.1, forward strand.
TTTGAGATATTTTACTACACTGTCCGTAGCGAGTTCCATAGTTTAAGACTGATCTTTCTGTTTGGAGCTCCTGCCTTTGGTCGTCCCCATGCAGAGCTCTCTTAATCATTACATTTTAGTAATGATTAGAAAATGCTATTAAAGATTGACCAAACTTCCTAGCAACTATGGACAGTTCCCGTTTTCGTTTCAACATTTTTGTCGTCAAGAAGCCATGAAATATAGTACATTTATCAATCAATTTTGGTTCATATTATTGCTCAACTCCAGGCCTAAGAATCTGGCAACCTCGACTGGTTGTGTCCAAAGATCTTCAGGACAAAGTAAGGTTGGATTGGACTGGCAGTTGAATAGATGTCGTGTATTATGTGGTCCTCGACCACATGCAGGACATAGGTTTGGAATGGCACTGTCAATACGTGACCAGAAGGCATTGAGCCTATTGCTCCATCCCGATCTCAATTGTGCCAGAACTACTCTTGTTGATCGCGGTAAATTCTGTTCATTGTCTGCAATGGGTGGTGGGCGGCCTCCTAGCACGACATTCATACGGTAACTTGAAACCGCGGAATTTGAGGCGTCACTGTGAATGTCGTTCAAAGCTGTCATATACGAATTTTGATCCAAAGGATCTTGCATATATCTTTGTATGCTATATTCGTATATACGAATATCCTTTCTTACATGTCTCGGCGGTAACTCCAATTGTGTAATATTGAAGTTGGGATGGTTTCTCCGATGACACCCTAGAAGGAACTGCCTACTTAGCATTTCATTATGTTCCCGTATAGGAAGGATCTTTGTTTCCTCATGTAGGTGGTGAATTGAGGACATTTGTAAACAGCCCGTTATGGTTCTTAAGGCTGCATTTTGACAACTTTGGATATTTTTCCACTGCGTATCACATAGTGATGGTGTCCACACTGGAGCAGCATAATTCGCCACTGGCCGGCAAATCGTTTTATATGTAACCAATAAGGTTTCTTTATCCATACCCCAAGTGCTGCCGGCTAAAGCCTTGAGGACCTTATTTCTACTTCGCATTTTGTGCGTGATTGTAGTAGCATGTGCTGAAGTGGTGAATAGGCTATCAAATGTAACTCCCAAAATTTTTGGGTGGTTAATTGTCGGAATTTGTACTCCATCGACTGTGATACCTAAAGTCATATTTACCTCTTTTGTCCAGGTGGTGAAGAGTGTTACAGTTGATTTCGTTGGTGAAAGTTTCAAGTTTCGTACAGTGAAAAAGTTATGGATTTCGCTGAGATAACCATTTACCAAACCACATAGGTCATCAACTCTATGGCCCGTAGCCGTTATCGTACAGTCATCTGCATATGTTATCATGTCTACTCCGGGTGGAGACGCTGGGAATTTCGAGAGGTAGAAATTAAACAAGAGTCACAAGAGCACACCGCCCTGTGGAACTCCTTGCTTAACTCTACGGGATTTTGACTTTTTGTCCCGAAATTCGACAAATGAATGACGTCCACTCAAATAATTTACAATCCATCTCTTCATATTGTTCTATAATGTGGACTGCAAGATGTCCTGGAAGAGAACCGTATGACTTACCGTATCAAACGCTTTTGATAGGTCAAGAGCCACCATGATTGTACGTTCACAAGGTTTTTGTTGATTTAAACCATGCGTGATTTGAGTGGTTACGGCTGTTAATGCTGTTGTTGTGCTGTGCATTTTGCGGAAACCATGCTGATGGCGAGCTGCTGTTAGATGACAGTTCAGCTGGGGGAGGAGAAGAGCCTCAAGAGTCTTTGCGACAGGAGACAAGAGGGAAATCGGCCTGTAGGATTGTCCCTCATTCGCATCTTTCCCAGGTTTTAGAATGGGAATGACTCTACCCATTTTCCAGGCATCGGGTATTAATAGGCTCTGCATTGACAAGTTAAAAACCATTGTCAAGTACTCAACTCCCCGCTCGCTAAGGTTCTTTAACATTAGCATCGATATACCATCGGAGCCAATCGCTTTAGATGGTTTGGCTGCGTTGATGGCCTCTGCAACTTTAAGAGGTGTAAATAATGGTGGTGAGTCCATGACTGGAAGGTTGTGAAGTTTGCGAACAACACTTCTTTTCGCCTTATCTCTCTCCGGATGCTCAATAAATTGTCGGCAAAATGCTCGTGAGCAATCCTTAGGGTCGGAAATGGTTTTATCTGCAAACTTAATCGCAACCCTATCATCCTTTTTCTTGGGATTAGAGAGAGATCGGACAGTCGACCACAATTTATTTACACCAGTATTTAGGTGGCACTTGCTAAGATGATCTAACCATTTATTCCGTTTATCCACATTTACCAACCTGCTGATTTCACTGTTCAGCTGAGCAATCCTAGGGTCGCTAGGGTTGGTATTACGGATATCATCACGCTCATCTGCGAGTCTCGCTGCTTCGGCTGGGAAGTGTGGACGCACTACGGATATTCTCCCTGATGGCACAAAGCGAGCGACTGCTGCATTGATGATTTCTCGGAACTTCCTCTCGGCTATTCTTACATTTGAGAGAACAGGTAGTTCACCAAAGCGTCGGTCGGTAAATTCTCTGGAGCCGCGCCAGTCTGCTTTCTTTTGGTTCATATAAGTGCGGCGTTCAGAGACGATAAAATCGTTAGGTCGCTCCAAGGAAACGATTATGGATAGGTGGTCTGATCCCAGAGATACTACAGTTTGCCAGGTTGTACAGTTAATCAGACCAGCACTCGCTAATGTTATATCTGGCAAACTAGCGCAATACCCATAATCCGTGTGGGGGCATCGTCATTCAATGTCGGTCAGTGACGGTCGTTGTCGTTGTTTTTCTGTGCTCATGCTCCACAAATGGCGGGGTACACGGTCTGAAGAATTAGTACAATAGGCATTGGGAACAGGGATGGTAGCTACCAGTTTTTTAACACTGACTGATGAACCAGACGCTCGGTTTTATAATGCCATCATTTCAGCTGGGACCCCGTATATCTTTCGACACATTTTGAGTTTGCATAAAAATTATCTTCATTTTGTGTTTGTTTCTAACGAGGACATTTCAATGCTACTGAGTCTAATTAATGATGTCCATCCGCGCAATTGTAATTTTTAAGATATCTCGATGAAATTTGACACGTGGCTCATACATAAAAATTTTATTTAAATTTCATACAAACATATTTTGTTTGTATGAAATTTAAATAGTTTTTGACTGACTAATTTTCTTACATATTTATTGTTATTATTTATTTATACAGAAAAGTTTATTATACAGAAAATCATATTGGACACATCTTTGGAAGCCAAAAGCAATGCCACCAGATAAAATAGCAGATGACTCTTATTTATCCTGCCCACCAAGTTTCCGGTGGTCAAAGAAGTTTCACAAAAGACCGCAGAGAACGCTTACTAAATGTATACTGAAGTTGATAAATATTTTGTATTGGCGATTTCAATCTCTCAACTCAAATCGTATCGAAAATATATTAGAGTGATTTTATAGGGAAGTAAGAAAAATATTATACGAATAATACGGAATTATAAAAGTAGATGGGACAAAACATTTTTATTATTCCCATAATCAAAAATAGTTTATCCATTAACATATAAAAGAATCGATCAATTCAATTTTATTTGAAAAACTCAATAAAATTATGTTTTTATTTTAATAAATTACACTAAATATAATTAAAAATTATATATTTTAAATGCCTAATTAATGTAAATATTACGAGATTTCTTGCAATTCGTGTTTAACGATATTAAAAAATTGATATAAAAAATAAGGAAATACAAAGAATTTACCTTGGAGGCACGCAGTAATTCCTGTTCCTCAATATCACATTTTTTTGATGTTTGTTGTGATGCAACATCTTCAATACGCAAATTAGGCAACTTAGACACTTCACTGTTCACTTTATTTGATTTAGATTTATTTGATGGTTTGGGCATTGTGTTATTATTGTTATTGCAATTCGTTGTTATAATTATATTTGTGGAATTAACGTCGTCGTTTAAAGTAAAATTTATAATTTCGTTATTTATATCAACACTTTGATTTGGAACAGGTTTATTTAGTAACTCGTTATTAGACTCGTTCAAAATAGAATTTTCAATAATTACTGTATTGTTGATTTCATAATTATTTAACGATACAAATTCACTATTTGTTCTTAACAATTCAACATCAGATGATTGTTTCTCTTCTTGTTGTTTTCCCTCTTCTGAATTTATATTTCGATCTTGATCTTGATTTAAATTATTTTCTTCACAATTATCACAGTTGAAACCTTTGGATATATTTATATTGTTATCACTAAATTCATATAAATTGTTTACATCATTTATTAGAGAGTATGATTGAATTTGTTGTTCAGAATTAATAAAAACTGTTTGATTTACAATTTCGTCACATTCACCAATACCAATACCAATATCAATACCAACACCATAACCATCACCGTTGTCGTTGTTTGAAATTATATTTATAGAATTTTTTATTTTTTCATTATTTTTAGAAATATGATTTTGTATATGTTGTGTCGCAGTTGATGATAATTTTCTTAATAAGCGCTGTTCTCGACGTTGTTCTCTTGACTCTTTATTTAATTTTTCTTTCTTCTTTGTTGTAGATATATTATTATTACATGCACTAACACCATCAACATTAATTTTGCCAACTTCGTCTGCTTTAGACGATGGTTTTTGGTTAACTGAAGCAGTTGTGTCGTCTAAAGTAATTGCCAATTGTTGGCTTAGACTTTTGCTTGTATGGTTTATTGTTATTGGTGCTAGTGCTGGTAGTTGTGTTGATGGTGGTTGCGGTTGTTGTTGCTGTGGTATTTGCGTTATTGCTGTATTTGGTGGAGTTGTTTGACTGCGTCGTGCCCTTGGAATATAAACAGCTCTATCTGGACGTCGTTCACGTCTCGTTTGTTGTTGTATTTGATGCCTGTAAAAATTGACATATGTATGTAAAGCAGTTATATTTACGAATAATATATATATATATATATATATATATATATATATATATATATATATATATATATATATATATATATATATATATATATATATATATATATATATATATATATATATATATATACAAAGAATTTTAGAATGAAATATAGCAACAATAACTAGAAAAAAATATAATAGCAAAACAAATACAGAAGATAAATAAAATTAACCCATTAAAAATATTAGCCCAATAAAAACATTTAGGATTTCTCTAATTAATGAGATATTTTTTAAACCATTAAACCATGTGTAAACCATTAAAATATTGAGTAGAATTTGGAAAACAAATCAATAAGATGGAATCTTACATATTGACATACATGTGTTTCGATGAAGCAATGAGGAAACCACCATTATATATAAAAATATATTTTATTATTTTTCTCAATTAACCGCTTAATTTATATTTGAGGTTATTTTACATTATACAAGGACAATTATAAAAAGTTAAATTCTATCATTTGTGTATATAACTTCAATTTAAATTTTTTTTATTTTTTCTAATAATTTCGGAAAATATCAATTAATTAGTTATTGTCTTATAACAAATACTTTAATAAATATATCTGACGATATGTGAAACGTATGTATTTGATTATTTCACGACCTTCGACTTATTACAAATATTATAAAAAGTGAATTTCCGTTAAAGTGTATATTCGTTCATAATGGGTTAAATTACAGATATTTCATAAGCATACATATAAATTTTAAATAGTCTTCGGGGTCGTTGACAGTGTGGAAACGTTGATAACAAAACAAAACGAAACAATAAATAAATTCTCATGCATACATACATATGTTTGTTTTTATATTTATGTTAATATAAGTTATTTGAGATATATACATATTTACCTTTGAGATTGTTTTTGTTGTTCATCTACTGGCTGCTCTTGCTGAATTTTATATATTGATGTTTGATGTGTCGAAGTCGTTATATTATTTGTGTTAACATTCTCATTTCTATGTATTGGAGAATTATTACAAGATATTGAGGTAGTCGTTGTTATTGATGTTGCTGTAGTCGAAGATGTAGAAGGAGTTATTTTTTTAGATAAAATGTTAGAAGTTTCATTCGAACTCGATTCACTTAATGCAACACCATTCCTTTTAATAGTTTCATTGCAATTATTTCGAAGCGCTGGCGGTCTGTATAAATCTCCAGAATTTGGTTTATTTACTGTTAAATAAAAATCATTAATACATATTTATTTTTAATTGTTGTTCAATTTAAAATTTTTGCATACAATATTTAATTATTATTTATTATTTATTTTATTCTTATTTATTATTTATTTTATTATTATTTATTATTCAATTTTAAATATGTTGTTCAAATGTATTAATATATGTAAACATACATATGTATGCGTGATTGTAAATACCTATGTACCTATCGCAATGGTGCTGTAGAAGTATTTAAATATTATTAAAATTCAAAAATGTGTTACTATTGTTGCTGCTTGACCTCAATTTTATATTTGTTTGTATATAAAAAAAAATAAAAAAAAATGTTGCTTGTGCATAAATATGTTTGTACTTAACATTTCGTTTTAAAATTCGCCTCAGTTTTATTGCTTTTTATGAAAACAAAATATTTAACAAGTAGACTTTTTATTTCTCTACAACGACATTAATATTTTGCTTAATATATTACACAAAATTAGTTTACAGATTAAATATCAATCTTAGCTTCCACATTCCACACAAACTGCGACCAATTGAGTAGGAACATTTTCAATTATGTTCAATTGATGTTGCATTTTACAATTTCCAAATATAGTTAAAAATTAAAAATATGTTTGGTAATGTAAGCATATGACTTAAAATAGGGTATCGTTATTTTACTCTCTGTCTGAGATATTGCATGGCTACGCTCTGAGATTCTCTTTATATGAAATGTGTATTTCCCACTGATTAAATTAAAAAATGTAAAATCAGGTAAGTTTACCATGGCATCATATAAAATGAGGGCGACCTTGAATTTTGACGATAAGTAAGGTGATTGTACGTTAAAAATAATTTATATGTATATACATAGATGTTTAAATACATATGCATATGTACATTTCTATATTAATTATAAAAATGTTTTGTGACCCGGTGTTTTGCTTTTTTAATTAATTTTGTTTATATTTTATGTATATATCTACATATATATGTATATTTATAAATATTATTTTGTTTGTCTGTTTCTTAATATAAATTTATATGATTATATCTAATTATTTATTAACATGCGAATGATTGCAAAAATAATATTTTAAATTTGCAAACATTTTTTCGAAGCAAACAAAAAATATAAGAATGTCAAAGTATCCAATATAATCGTTTAGTAACTACAGTATTTTTAAATAGTATAAAACTGTATATTTGTTATATCGACTTTAATAGGTTCGACTTAATATTGATTAAATTTCATTTTACCATCTGAATTAATTAAAATTAATAACTTTTGTTATTTTATGCTCTAATAATTCCAGAACTAATGAAGATATTCAGATACATTTATTAATAAAAAATCATCTATAGGAATAAATTAAACAAGTTTATTAAATGTTTTAATTTTTATTTTAGGGTCAAAGTTTGTTCTTTTTTTTTCAAAAAATTTCAAAAAAGCCAGACTTTAAATTGATACAACTTTTTGACCCGTTACCCGTTTTTCAAATACATGAACTTAAATGGATGTTAATTAACATAATATTTTTTATAAAAAGATAATAGTGACAAATTATTTAAGGATATTAAAAAAAAACTTTTTCATTTTCATAATATTTTGTTTTGAGTGGGACCATCAGAGGATTAAAAAAAATACGAAACAAACTCGCTTTTTTTTAAAGAATATAAAATTTATATTAAATTTTTTTTAAATATATATACGAATCATAAAATCATGTATAAAAATATAATTTTTTTGGAAAATTGAAACGTTTTTTTTTAAATTTTAAATGACCGATTTTTGTCACCATTATCCTTTTATAAATAATTAATCTACAATAACAGTAAGAAACTACGTTATTAGAATTCATTAAAGTCCAAGTATTTGAGAATCAAATAAAATCCAAACGAATACAAATTAAAACATTTTGGAGAACTTTAAATTTTATATTGACATAGAAAATAAGTGTACCGAATTTCAATGGAATCGGAGAAGGCGAGGTACGGTAGTATGGTTATACTACTTTATAACCATATATGGTTATATATATATATATATATATATATATATATATATATATATATATATATATATATATATATATATATTTTAATCTGAATATTGATGAATTTCTTTTATATTAATATAAATTTATTTCCGTGATTAATGAATAATAATGAATAAGGCTTCAAATATATAATGTAATTTATATTTTTGTTATACTGACCTAATTTATTTATTTATTTTTTTCATGCATTATTTGTAATTAAATATTGGTGTAAATAACTAAATTTATATCATCTTATTCACCTCTTGTATCATTTTCTTTTTTTTTAACTACATGTTGCAGCTGATTTTAAACAAACTTTAATCTAAGCTCTAATTACCACAACTGCTCTCATGCAATCTGATATTCAATTACATATTGTTTAAAAATAAAAATAATTAGTGTAAAATGTGTGGTAATATTATACAGATACATATATTTTATACATAAATATAAAATATTTATGTATAACATTGGGTCATAATAAAAATAATGTTTATACATTCATAAATATGTACATACAAATATATTGTACGAAAATACTTTAGTTTAAACATTGGGAAGATGCATAAACCGATATACATATTAAATAAAATTGATGATGATATGATGTTGAATAATATATAGAATTCCATTCCAATCGGAAGTGGAATTAATTCCGTACTCTTCTTCTTCTTTAAAAAAAAGATTAACAAATATTTTGTCAGAATGAGGCCATTTTCAGTTTCATAAGTGGAATTGACATTTTTTGAGTTTAAAATAAATAAAATTATAAAAAATATAATTTATGGAAAGATAAAAAGTAAATTTTCATATTTTTTTATTATATAATGAAATTTGTTTATCTGTTAATTGTGTGACACAAAAAAAAGCTAAAGAAAAGTTGTGTAAATATTTTTTCAAATTTAATTAAATTTAAATTAGTTATTAATATTATTCTACTTACTTTTATTACAATCTATTAAATTTCTTTCAACACCCATTTTTCTTTCTCGTTTATTTATGGTCGTTCCTGTAATATTATTTGTTTGCTCAATTCGTCGATTGTCGCTACGCCAACTTTTTACAGTTGTTGGGGTTGTGTTTTTATGACGTCTGAAAATAATTTTAATCTGTAAGAAGTATTACTTTTTAAAAATCAATGAAGACTCACGTTTCAAAATTAGCAGCTGCTGCAGAATCAATGTATTTGTGTGGATCCAACAGTTGATTTTTAAAACAAATTACAGTGCGTCTTAATGGTCCCTGTCCCACAGAAAATGTAAAGAGATCATATCTATTTCGAAAATTCTCACATGTTTGATGAATAAGAAAACGTCGAAAGTTGTTAACAGGAGGAAAAAGTAAAACACTGGAAATAAAAAATACAATTTAATAATATCATACACATATATCAGTGCCGGTAAATGAAATTATAGACTAAACATGAGTTTTTCCTTTATCGAGTTCTTCGATAAAGGAAAAAATCAATATATATATCTAAAGCTAAAACAAATTCGATCAGAATGGTTACTATGGAATTGAAACCATTTATATGTGGAATGTATTTATATATTTATGTGGAATGTAATTTTTATTGTAATTACAGAAATTTTAAAAACACACAATATGCGTTACAATTATTTTCCATGCAAAAAAAATGGAAAGAATTTGCTCACCGACTGATTGTTTCTATAATGTATTACAAAGTTTTATTAAAGATAATTTAACGATTTTTTGGTCAAGTAAAAGGGCTGTCAACCCACCAACGGAAGACAGAAGTACATTTTTAGTATCGGAACAGCACATTTCGGCTGTACTGCTCTTCTTATTACTGGTCCGCTCCGGAATTGAAAAGAATCCCGGACCATAGTTCTGCTCAGTGTGCCAGAACCGCTTGCACCACATGTTAAAATAATTAAGGTGCAACTCTTGTTTGGGCTGGTCATCATAGGGAATGTTCGGAGAACTTTGTTGCACCTTGCTGCCAACAGCAACATTGTGATTCTGCGTCATCATTATCATCTTACGCAACTCCACCATACTCCCCAACACAATCACAACAACTGCAATAGCAACATCAACAGCAGCCACCTCAACAGTCCCCGCTCACACCGGTGATTGCAGTCAGATTGAGGTGATATCGATATTATAGTTTAACTGTAATGGTCTCCAGGGTAAAGTAACTGAGATAACCCGATTCATGAGACAACACAACATCATAGTCATTACGGTCCAGGAGACGAAACTGACGAGTAATTCCAGAAATTAGGTCCTCAAGGCATTAGCCGACAGTACTTGGAGTATGGATAAAGAAACCTTATTAGCTACATATAAAACGATTTGCCGGCCAGTAGCGAATTATGCTGCAGTGAAAAAATATCCAAAGCTGTCAAAATGCAGCCTTAAGAACCATAACAGCCTGTATACAAATGACCTTAATTCACCACCTACATGAGGAAATAAAAATTCTTCTAATAAAGGAACATAATGAAATGATAGAAACAGTTCATGCTAGGATGACATCGGAGAATCCATCCCAAATTCAATATTACACAATTGAATTTACCGCCGAGGCATGTAAGAAAGGATATTCGTATATACGAACATAGCATACAAAGATATATGCAAGATCCTTTGAATCAGAATTCGTATATGACAGCTTTGAACGACATTCACGGAGACGACCCAAATTCCGCGGTTTCAAGTTACCGTATGAATGTTGTATTAGAAGGCCGCATACCGCTCATTGCAGATAATGAACAGATTTTGCCGCAATCGACAAGAGTAGTTCTGGCACAACTGTAATCTATTCAACTGCCGGTCCAATCCAACCTCACTCTGTCCTGAAGATCTATGGACACAACCAGTCGAGGTTGTCAGATTCCTAGACCTGGAGTTGAGCAACAACATAAACCAAAATTGATAAATGTACTATTTATTTCCAGCTGTTACATCAGATCTTCGAAAGTTATTATTAGGAATCCATATAGAAAAAATGTCAAACCGTGATAAAAAAAATCGTAGTACTTTTCAAATCTAAGTAAATTTTGATTTCTCATGTCTTTGCGTTTTTTATAAAATAAAAAATTAAAGACAAAAAGTAAATTTTATTAGAAATCTTCATTAAGAAAATTGAATTTTATTATGATGTGAATGTTTAATTATGTTTTCCCATTTAAAATGTACTATTTTGTTAGTTGTTTCGGTTAATACATAACATCTATAAGATTACACTCTCTCCTGATTTCCTGATGAAGCATTATTTTATAAGAAAATATTGCGCCAAAAAATGTAAGCAATTCGTTCAAAAATGAATCTTAGTCTATAAATAAAAAAAATAGGTAAATAGTATATATATATATGAATGCGCAAGAGCCTCGTGTTGAACACAGTTTAAAAATATAATGATTTTATAAATTAAAAAAAAAAATATATATATATATATATATATATATATATATATATATATATATATATATATATATATATATATATATATATATATATATATATATATATATATATATATATATATATATATATATATATATATATATATATATATATATATATATATATATATATATATATATATAAGTAGCTGCATAACTTACCAAACAACTGTATGTCTACGTAACAACTTGCTCATTGATATTAAACAAAAATAAAATAAAAATATTACGTTACGTTCAACATTAGATTTGCTTTTCCGCGTTATTTAAAGTGGTATTTCTTTTTTGTTTATATTATTCTCTTTTGTTGTTGCAAGGCATGTTGCACGTTAAACTACCTTGTACCAAGTCCCAAATAATGCAAAAGAAACTTGTTTTTGCCTTGTTGATTCTCCAAAAGACTGCCTTGCTAACACGGTTTCAACGAACCTCATTTATTTAATTCGTTTTTGTTTTGGTCGGTTGAATTTGTTGGACTTTTTATATGCCACAATTTGCAAAAAAAATGTTTTAGGTAATATTTTATGTATACGTAATTTACCACATGTTTTAATGGTTTATAAGCATAACTAGAAATAATTCAAATTCAAAGAGTATAAAGATTCGAACAACCCGTTTAACCTCTGTAAGTAATGCAGAAATATTTTTTGGATATATAATACCAGCACCTCACCCAATTAGGGCGATATTTCTACAAATGATTAATTTTATATAAATGCATATTTTGATCATGATGGAACCATCATTTCAAATTCATTTTATATAAAATTTAAATTTCCATTAAATAAATATTTTTTCTCCAATACATAATCAAGCAAAATATGGTTTACAGTTTTTTTGCAAATCACATTTTTCAAATAACCAGAAAAAACGGTTTTCTGGGAATGTCGGTTGAATTACTACATTTAATTCTTTGTTCTATTTATAAATTTTTATTAAATTTTATATCAATAAGATGTAATGAATTTTCTATTTATAAATATTTTCATATCTAAACTCCTAGTAAATCGAAAGTTATTAATTCAATCATTTTACCGTTTACGGAAAAAATTATTGAACTGTTTTACAGAAAAAATTATGTGTTCAAACTACCATACAAAGCAAATCTTATCAATTTTAAGACTGAATTTTAAAAATTCAGTCTTTAAAAAACTTTCTTTTTGAATTCATGAATAAAGGAAAATACTTACTTCTTAAAGAAAACAGATATTAAATAAATATTATTTTTAAAGAAGCTTCCGGGTATATGCTAGAAGTATATATTTTATTTATTGTAATTAACATTTCTTAAAACAATCATTCTTTATTGGTATTTGTTAAAATTTTACTAACTTTTAACAAGTTTTATTATAAAAAGAATTTTATTTAGCAAAATTTTCAAAAATATATCGAACTACATTTTAATTGATTTTGTAGTTTACAGAATCTATTAATTATTTAATAAACTAAGTAAAAGGGGACAGTATGTTAAAAAGGAATGTGTAATAAGAATAATACCCATAACATGTTTAACAAAAAATGGTCCTCCAAATTACTTACAAATAATCTCTACACATATAATACCAAAAATAATACTGGTATTCAATTTATTTTACTTTATGGTACACATATTAAGCTATATACTTATGATGGTCAAATAGACCTCTAATGAGGCACGCCTAGCGAAGCATTTTAAAATATTCTGGAATTTAAGAAAAAGCCGTGAAAAATAATGAAAAACATAACAAAATATTTAACAAAAAATGAAACACCTAATTGGTTTTTAAAATTATAAATTTTTGTATTCGTATCTTGGTAAATTATATAATATGGGAAATTATATGATATGGTAGCTTGAAGTTTTCATTTTATTTTTATTAAGAATTGTGAATTTCCTCATATATTAACAATTTTAAATGTTGGCGTTTTTGCAAAAAATGACAAGATAAAAGTTCACAAAGTTACATCTTGCTACTGAAAGCGTTATGGGTCTATCAGATTTAAAAGTTTTAAGTGACAGTACCGTTTTTTAAAAGTATATTTTGTTATTTTTTTAATATTTAATGATAAATGGATTTATATATTAAAACTAGTAACCCCAACATTTCGAGAACGCAAAAATTTTTAACGTGGTTGTATTCCTTTTACGAAGGACATTTATAATTGTTAGGGCATCCAGACTTATTCTTAACATTTAAAAATCGATATAAATGTTAAGAATAAGTCCTAATTATGTCTATACATGTTGAAAACACATCCATAATATGCGACATATGCAGAAAAAAAGAGTATCAATACAATTTTAAATTAAATTATATTCAACTGAATTTAGAACTTTCTGTATAAAGAGTTATTTGAAGTTAAACTTTAATCATTAGCTAAAAAATCAAGAATAATATAATTAGCAACAAAACTTTTAATTTTAATAACAATTTAGAAAAAAAAACTATTGTTTACTCTAAGTGTAAAAAGTAAAAAAACAAACATATTGTGTATTTAACTTTTAAATTTATTGAATTGTTTTCATAAAATTATATTTATTTTGAAATTAAAACATTTTGTCAACCCTTACTGAAAATAACAAACTTTTAAATTTACAAAACATTTTTATTTGCATAGAATACAAATAGACCAAACAGTCATAAACTCACAAAACTTATTAGAACAATAGGAAAAGTCAAAAAAGATAAGATTTCACATTCTTACATACATACATACATACATACATACATACATACATACATACATAGATGCATACATACATACATACATACATACATACATACATACATACATTCATACATCCATTCATACATCCATATGTATGAGTGAATATATTCAGACACATGATATACGTACATGCTGGTATATTCTGACTTGTATAGACAACACAAATATGAATGCACACACATACTTACGTATACAAAAATATAAATTATATACGCACATATGTACATATTGCTAGAATGGTATTTAATTCATGTATAGATATTTTATGTGTATTTGTGCGTGTATAGAATTATTCTTACCCGTTAGTGTGGCGCTGCTTTAGAAAATGTTCAATATCACAATTAACATTGTAAATAAATTCTTCATCAGCAATAGATAAATTTGTAATATTTGTTAATTTTCGAAAACTTGTCTGATTTTGCTGATCCACCTCCAGTTTTGCAATGTCTTTGCGGCTCCTTCACAGCCGCTGTTACCGTATCAACAACGTCAATGTAGACGCTGTCACAAGACCAGAGAAGAAAATTAACTTGCAATAATATAGAATCAAATAAGAAATTCAGGAAAACTATATTATATATTTCATGAAGAACAAACATACAACTCCAGTCAATTAAATTCTCTCGACACAACTTTTTTTTTAAGAAAATGTTTTTTCATATAGAATTTTGCACCACACAAATCAGAATAGAACAAGAATAATAACAAGAACAAATTATGACGTCTTTGAAAATGTCATTTGAGCAGTTGGAAAATTATGTATTAAAAATAATACAAAATAATTTTGTTAACATTTCAATCTGGCTGGCAACGTTCTCATGTACAATAACTCTGTTCTGCCAAATTTGTTTGAAGCTTGCCCGATTGCATGCATTTATGCAAAATCGTAATAAATGTAAAGGAAATGTTTTTAGTCATAATGGCTTTATACTAAAATTTAAAATGTTATGTTTTGCTTTTTTATACACAATTTCTTATTATATTTTAATAATACAATATCATTGAAAATCATTCCAGTACAAAGAACCAAAATTTTTTTTATAATTGTAAAGATATATTTGACAAACTCTACATTTCAAATGAAAGCAAACGAAAATTTATTTTAAATTATTTTTGCATTTATTTCAAAAAGTATAATCGGAAGATGAACAAGTTTTATAAAAAATAAAAAAAATTAATATGTATATACTGTTTTTTAGGTTTTGTATACTTTTATTCACAGCATTTTTCGCTATATTTTTAAAACATATAAAAATAAGGGTAAAACATTTTCAAAGGTTTCATTTGATATGTATTTCATTATAATTGGTTA
This sequence comes from Cochliomyia hominivorax, assembly GCA_004302925.2. Classification (NCBI taxonomy): domain Eukaryota; kingdom Metazoa; phylum Arthropoda; class Insecta; order Diptera; family Calliphoridae; genus Cochliomyia; species Cochliomyia hominivorax. The sequence continues at coordinate 62,329,862 of PYHX02000413.1, forward strand.
CCGGTTGCTAAAACCTTTTTAACATTTGTTCGGGTGTCATAATGCATTTCCGGAATTAATGTATACAATATGTAATGTCAGCTAAGATTTTGCTAAGAGAAAATTCTCAATGCAAACCAACAAAGTTTTAAAAGGCATCGAAATCCGGATGCAGATATATCTAATAATTTCTGTTTTTACTTTTGTATTTAATGTCACTACCTATTTTCCGATTTATTTCCAAGGGTTCTAATAATAATTTCTTAAATTCGTTGAAACTCATCACCACTTAAAAAGGATAGATCTAACAAAAAGAATTCTTTACTATTGTGGCCAAATTTAGCGTTTTTCTACTATTAGAGTACATATGTAATAGAATAAGGATGTAATAAAATAATACCTTTATTATTTTATTATTTTATTATATTATTATTATATATTTTATTATTATTTTATTATTATTTTATTATATTAAACAACAATTTTTTGTCGTTAAAAAGTTACGGTTTTGCTAAACTAAAGCTAAAGTTTAAAGCTCGTGATATATTATTACAAGCTTGAAGATATCAATGTATACAGTTTTCGAGTTACGATTTAAAGCAGGAAAAATTATCGATAAAATGACTTGAAACTTATCTGATATTAAAGACATTATATATTCATTATTCCAATATTATGAGTTTTTGACCTGGGTCCAAAAAATACACAGAAAATTAAAATTTTTTAAAACTGTTTTGAGTCAAATAAATCTAACATTTACAAAACATATTGATTACTTTGATTTAAATAAAAATAAGGAATAAAATTTGTTTTGATTATCATATACGCTTTTAACATAAATGTTATATTACTATTAAATATAGTAATTCTATGCTTCTGAATTAATGCTATCGCTTTTACAAACAACCCTATACGTGATTTTTGCGCTTTTTAAATTGTCATTTTTGACAGTTCTATGTATTTTTTAGGTGCGACTTTGACGAGATTCGGTAAAAACCGCGTACTTAATGTAATGTTAAATAAATGTCTTAAAAAATTTCAAATAATTTTAAAACGGAGATAGATATTATAGGTTTTTAGTCTAGGTCACTTATAATTATATTATTTATAAGATATAAATATACTTATTATATGCTCGTAAAAATGCCTCAAGAAATTCGTGTTTTGAAATGTTTCCACTGTAATTTATTCCAAGTAAGATATAAATAAATTCATTTTTCAACACCATCAATTGCGGAAATTTTCTGTATTTTTTTATAACTTAAAGGTGGATATTGTTAAGAAATCATACAAATGGCAATGTCGAGTTTGTAACATGAAGCAAACACTTCGTCACGAATATTTTAGAGGGACTGGAACAGAATGTAGAGTTAAGGTTCAAGAGTTAAATATGAAAGAAGGTCAAAAAGAAAGTGAACACATTCAAACATTTCTGGGAATTTTTAATAAAAATGATGGTAGTCCAATCTTAGATGACAAGGAAGCAAAAACAAGTAAAGCTTCATGGGAGAAGGTAGATAACGATAGAAAAGATGAATCAAAATTACCATCTTCGTCCAATAAAGATGAAAATGTCATGTTTAATTTTTCTCAAAACAAAAAGTGGCGTTTAACTTCCAGACCAGAACAAGAAAACATATCTAAATTTTCAAAAAGAACAAATCAATTAAGAAATAAACCTAAAAAATCAAAATGGGATAATTATTTGTAAATAAATCCTGTTATGCTCAAAAATGACAGTATGTTTGTTTGTTTGTATACAAAGTATAACTTGAATATGTATAAATAGTGTTTGCAACAACGACGTTGCTTCAGATTCAGAAGAATTTCATTTAACAAATTATTTTCCCCAAGGAATTAGAAATGAAATGGAAATAAATCTGTAATTTCCGAAAGATTAGACTGATTTCAAAGAAATTTCACAAAGTAGGTTTAAATTTTGACTTTGAACTTTTTAGATCTAACAGGGGTCGGTCCACAGGTCCCGAAGTTGGTCACCTAAAAGATTTCTTATATCTACCGATTTTAAAGATTTATGCATAAGTATATTCTAACGATGGAGTGCAAATTTCGAGATTTAACAACCCAAAAATTTTGGGAGTTACTTACAAGATGCAAGGTAGAAATAAGGTCCTCTAAGCATTAGCCTGCAGTACTTGGAGTATGAACACCATTGTTAAGTGATACGCAGTGGAAAAATATCCAAAGCTGTCAAAATTCAGCCTTTAAAACCATAACGGACTGTAATCATTCATTTAGGAAATAAAGATCTTTCCAGTAAAGGAACACAATGAAATGTAAGCAGTTCCTTCTAGGATGTCATCTTAACCAATGTGCATATTTTGCAAATCGTTTTGTTTTGTTTGTACGCATTTTTTAATTTATTTTTCTTTCTACAATTAGAGTTCCTTTTTTCACTTTTATATCTCATTTTTAATTGAAGTCGCTATAGAGATTTTTTTTAAAATTAAGTATCGCTATTATATTTTAATAGATCAGTCTTAAAGTTACCATAAGCGAATTTAGACGGAAGTGTGATAAGAGCGAAATATCCTAATGTAATTTAAAAATTAGATTTTGTCCACAAGAAATATGAACTTCAAATAATAAATATTTATTTTTGTTAATGAGTTTTCACTAAATTATTTTAACTAAAAAACATTTTAAATAAAACACATTTGATGCAGAATTGAACTACTTTTATATTTTCTTTTATGAGCACCTTTCAAACTTACGTAATATCCAAGTTACACTCGGCCAAAAATTGTCAACCCAGTGACATCTGTATCAATCGAAAATTTTTTCCACAAGAGTGAAAAACCAGATACAGCCGAACTGTTACAACAACACCGGTGACTTTTGTACATCTGTTTATAAATTTGATCAATTTGCATTATGCAGAGATAAGTCAATTTTCAGCAAAGTTATTTAATTTCTTCTCCTTGTGCCCCAAAGAATTATAATAATTATAAATATTATTCATAAAGAGATATACACATTATTTTTAGTAAAATTTTATTCCCTTTTGTACGAGATATTCAGTAACAAAATCTAATTCATAAAAGATAAGTTATAGGTAGATAGGTAAGGATAGGTGGTGTGCATTAATGCACACTTTCACTCGGTGACCTAAAGGTCCAATGTGATCCCTTCATCCAACTGGAAGACAGTGTTGGAAACCTGTGAACTGAAGGAAAAAGTGAAGAAAAACAAGAGAAAATAAGAGAGAAAGAGATGAAAGAAGAGACAGATGTAGTCGCCCAATACCTCCCATTCACCGAATAACTTTTGGTTCCAGTAGCCAGCTTACTTTCAGGATTAGCCTTATAAGGGTTGACAGTTCTATGACCACCAAGTCCTCTAGCCCATCCACAAATTTTTGGCCAAGCCATTTCATCCTAGTTAATTCCACTGGAGTCAGTGGAATACTTTACAAGGTAAGTATTCCACTGACTCCAGCTCATCCTCGTCCTCACACATCCTACAGTAACTCGAATTGCTCGAGTCTCATTTCATGGTCAGCGCCCCAATGCGACAGTGTCCAGTGAAGAAGCCTATTGCTCTCCGCAGACACAGAACCCAATATAAGGTTCGTTTGTGCGGAGTCAAGTCTCTGCCACAGTGCCCTCGACACTCTACAGTCACTCCTACCCTCGCATTTCCGCTCACACCTATCTGAACCGCTGACAACGCCGAACCACCACGAGCCAGCCCGTCGTCTATTTCATTGCCGACCAAGTCGCAGTGTCCCGGTACCCAGCAAAGTATTGCCGTGTGAGTGTCCATTAAACTCCTCAGAGTTTTCCTACACTCCTTAACCAGCACTGACCTCAGAAAATGGCCTTCAGCACCGCCTGACTGTCAACGTAAATTTTGACAGTCGTCCTGACATCCACATATTCCATAGCCAGTTCCGCAGCCTTAATAACTCCTAAAATTTCGGCCAGGAAAATGCTATATTCATCAGGAAGTTTATATGACTTCCTTATATCATGTCCTACTAGGTAGACACCCGCTCCAGTGCCTACCTTCATCCTGGACACATCAGTGAAGATTGAATAACCATTGAAAATACTATCCGTCTCCAACCAGATGTCGCTTTCAGGAATTGTCACCTCCGGAATCCTATCGAAATCAAGTTCAGTGCAGATATAGTCGGACTTCTTGCCCCATGTCCCCCCACATCCAATGAGTCTAAATTCCCTCAATATTCTCGTGTGACAAAAGGTAATGTCCATCTTAACACCAATCTCTTTCAATCTAGGGAGAACCTTTGCAGCAATTCCAAAAAAAAAAAAACTCCTCAATAGGCTGTAGGTCGAGAATTAAATCCAGGGCCGTCTGCGGTGTGATCCTAATCGCACCGTGATGCCCAGAGCAGCACACCTCTGCACCTTGTAACAACGTTTTACATTAGTAAAACGCATGTACATAAATAATCTATTTTTGTTTATATACATTAACTTTATTCCTTTAGAACTCTGTAATAAGATTGATGAATTTACATATGTTGATACCTGCATTCATTTTATTTTAAGTTGTGTAGGAAAACATTAAACAAAAATTTTTTGGGAATATTCCTCATTTAGTTTATATCATTTCTTGTATAAGAATAATAAGTTTGTTTGGTGTGGGGCGGTTTTTCCGATAGGAAATTGCCACTTAAAGACAGTTGAGTTTACTGTGTGAGTTGCCTATATTCCGAGGCAACTAATATTGTAAAATCAGTCACTTTTTCCCTTATACTTGGACCTACTCCAAACGTCAGGGGAGTACCTTGCACAGCGACCTCGGTTGACTATTTTGACACAGCGACTTCGTGTTGACTTTTTATCACAGCGGCCTCGGTTGATTGTCCCGAAACTTCAACTTGTCGCTGTGATAAACAGTCAACAGCGGCTTCGGTTGACTGTTTATCACAGCGACTTCGTGTCGACTGTTTACCACAGCGGCTTCGGCTGACTGTTTACCACAGCGGCTTCGGCTGACTGTCTATCACAGCGGCTTCGGCTGACTGTTTATCACAGCGACCTCGTGTTGACTGTTTACCACAGCGGCTTCGGCTGACTGTTTACCACAGCGGCTTCGGCTGACTGTTTACCACAGCGGCTTCGGCTGACTGTTTACCACAGCGGCTTCGTGTTGACTGTTTACCACAGCGGCTTCGGCTAACTGTTTCTTAGAATAAGTTCCAATAATGTATAGTAGATATTAAGAAGAAGATTGAAATTGTATTATATTAAGAAATATTTTGTAAAATTATACCGAGTCAGGAGCAAGAATCTTCAAACCTAGAATTAACCTACCGATATTAGGAACCGATTCCAAGTTGCCGATATTGAAAACCAATCGTAACCTGCCGAAGTTGAGAACCGACTCTAACCTGCTAATATTGGAAAGAACCGAGTATTAAGTCTAATAGTATTGAAGCAAAACCCGCCCAATATTAATGACCTGAATCTCTGCTGCTCGTAATAAAATATATACCACGAAAGATATATTGTTATTTGATAAGGAATATATTAAATAAATAAATATTATGTATATAACCCCAGAGAGGGTAAATCAATCGTGTTTTAACTTAAGGTTTGTGGAAACCGTAAGTCGACCCTGGACACGACCTAACTATCCTAGCCGACGACAAAACCACGTTACAACCTTAGATGGGCCATCCCTTCGGCTTCTGGTCTCAATTGCCTCCCACCACACAGAACACCCATAGTCCAAGATCGTTGAATAAATCCAGGGAGGCTGGGGTCCTTAGACAATACTCGGCAAAATCGAGTCAATGGACTCACAGTAGTGTTCCGTTTAATGCCGCCCTTATACTTATTGAAGCTCATCCTATATTCATTCCAGTCCGTGGGGTTCCTTGTCTGCTTTGTCCTATTGAACAACCTTCTGACCGTAGACCGTTACCCCTAATTTGGTTCCTGACTGTAAATATCTTTTAAGCATGATTTGATATGAAAGGAAAAATAATTAGTTTTTACTACCAATATATCATGCTACGAACTCTAAATGATCTGTTGTATTAGATAACTGGGACAAATATAGTTTTTGTTAGTAAAATCGATACTATGAGTTTTAATCCCCCTCTCTATCCAAGAACAAAGCACATTACTTTAGTTTATGTAAGTTGCTGTTAAGCACTAAAATTGTTATTTAAAATATCAGCAGTTCAAGCCAGACCTATCTAAGAAGTGTTTACTTAGACTCTATTTCCTAGGACGGACAACAACGTTTTTATATATTCAATTTAATAAATGCCAAATAATAAAAAAGTTAATATTTTCTCTATATCGAAAAATTATATGTTTTTGTATTTGAAGATACAAGTTTCACAATATCTCTCCTACCAATGAATGGAAATAGATGTCGAAATGATTTAATGAGAAATTTACTTTTTTGTCTAATAACTTCTCTACAGTTTTTAAACTGCGAGGAATCAAACTAGTTGTAAGAGTAAAAAAATTAAAAAATGTATAATTTTATATATTTTTTGTTTTATTTAAAATTCAAGAGATTGTGTTAAGTTAATAATTTCTGTTATTGTTGTCTTCAATGTCAACATACTACATAAATAATCAATAAGTATTTATACATACATAATTTTATATTTCCATTTCATTATAATAATTACCAAATGTGCACAAACGTACATTTATATTTACGATTAGTTTTTGGAAATGGAATTAAATTAATCATCGATTATATATATTTATTTGTATGTAAACTTTGGATCCGTGTTTCTATTCAAAACAAAAAACAAATCAATCACAATTGATGGTTCATTTCGAAAAGAATTACACGTTAACCAAATAAGTTAAACATACATATTTTTTCTGCTCTTTTCTATTCTATACTACTCTACTCTACTTTACTGTTTTTATCATTAATTTCCATACTCTTTGGAAATTTTTTAATACAACGACGTACGGTAAAAATAAATTACTAAAGATATATATATATATATATATATATATATATATATATATATATATATATATATATATATATATATATATATATATATATATATATATATATATATATATATATATATATATATATATATATATATATATATATATATATATATATATATATATATATATGATATATTATGAAAATAAATATTTAGGCAGCAGAATCGTTGCCATCTTTTTTAGGAATCTTTTCATCTGATGCACATTCCTCCGCATCTGCATTATTGGCACCGTCGCCACCATCTGTATTGTCTTTGCCTTGAGAACGACGACGTTTGCGATTTATACGCCATGGACGTGATGGAAATTTTGGAGCTGGTAATTGATCCATTCCAAGAACTTTGTAAATTTGTCTAAAAGCCATATAACGCAAAAAGAGTTGTGCTGACACAGTTAAATCTTCACGTTGCTGTTTTGACAAATCTTGTAGAGCATCTTGTGGTTCCTTCTCACATGGATCTAAAAGACCAGGCCCATTAATGAGGAAGCCAGATGCCAATGCTTCCATTATGCGTCGTAAACAATCACCTGGCGAAATTGGGAAGCCAGCCGAAGAAATAACTTTTTCAACTAATAATTCCATCGACCACTGGGGCAAAGCCTGCCACGATTGTATACGTTGACAAAGATCACGTAAAATACGAATAACCATTACACATGATTGCAAACCGGTTGCTCTAGCCTGGAACCATTTGGCATGTCTCAGTTCGGCTAAAGCCTTAAAAAAATTAAATCAATACAAATCTTTTTCAAAATAAATTATAATTTTACCTTAAGGCATGGTTCTCGTGGCAATAAAGCAGAATCACCAGTTCCATTATTATTTGCAGCTGTACTTTCAAATTTACTACCATCTGGAGATTCTCGTAACAAGGGAGAAGTCAATGAAATTTTCACAGATACAGCCTCATCTTGAACTAAAACTGCTGACTCCTCTATTAATACATCAACTTTATAATCAATTGGATTTTCGCCTACAATTCGAATAGAATATAAAAAATAAATTTGATTTTAATAAAATAGTAGACTTCTGAAATTACATTACAAATATTTTACAGCTAAACATAGCCATATCACTTGAAAAAGACATTCCATACTCATATCATTGCAAAACTACAGTGTTCATATATACGCACCACATTTACATACGAACAGTTCCAATTCTAAAACATTCTATGTTTTATTTTTGCTTCATGTTTACATGAAGCAAATATTTAACGACCCACTAAACAATATTATTTTCAACAACATTTCAAATAATCCATATTTATTAAAGTTGTATTGGTTTATATAAGGGAAATTATAGACCAACATTTGTAAAGTTTAGTAAATCGATTTCTGTTTTTTTTTTTTTTTTTTTTTTTTTTTTTTGGAATTTTATAACAATTTGAAAGTATATGTATTTCTTCAAAACGGCAACCTGTACTTAACCGACTCAATAAGTGATAACTATTAAAGTTGTTTTGTGTTGCTACTTCACCAGTATTTACCGTGAATTTAGTTTAACAATCGAAAATACAAAACAAATTGGAGGTTTCAATTAGTATATTAATACACGGTATTAGGAATGATCTAGCATTGATATGAGTATGAAAAATTTCTAAAGTTCTTGAAGCAGATAACTACAAAAACTGGAAAAATCAATGGCTAAATTAAGAAATTTATACTGGAACCTCACATTACTTTCAAAATGTTGTCTTTTGAAATGTTTAATTTAATAGAAACATCTATTTTATAATTAGTTTCAATTTAATAAATGCTTAAAAGAATATATTCGTAAAAAGAGTTGCAAAAATATACTGTAAATAAATATTAAATTAAAAATTAATAAATTCGTATTTATTTTAACATTTTAATATCTATTTTGAAAGACTTGAAAATACAAATCGTTATGTAGTTTTAAAGTACATTTCTGTAATACGAGAAATATCACGAACTTCTTAAGAAAAATACTCATTAAGAATTCATTTATTTTGCAATTTTAATCAAAGCAACCGAAAAGAATTTCTTCAAAATTTCTGATTGTACAGTTTTCTCCTTAAAATGACATACAGAAAAATCTTTAGATTTTTTTTTAATTTCACCCAGTATAAAATAACAAAAAAATTGTCATGGTAGAAATTTGTTCCAAAAATAGATGTATTAGTTTTTTTTTTTTTGTGTTAAATATTTCATTTCAGTTCCATAACACTTTTATAAAAAGTTAAATATTTTTTAAATTAATGAATAAAGTAAAAATTGTAACAATATGATGCAAAAATTGCAAGTAATATTACAATTGTTTAAAAAAAATGTTAGAGAAAAACAGTTTTTAACGAAATCTAGATTGAGTATCTTCACGAAAGGCTTCTGCTTACCAAGATTACCAGTTTATTTATATTGTGCTTTGTTAATTAAAAATTTCTATGTGAAAATTAATTATATGTCGAAAATAATATTATTTTATTATTTTATTTATGCGAAGTACGGGTACATATTTAATATTTAATAATCGAAGGCTTGGAAAATGAATTTTCATAATATGTGCAGAATTTGTCTTCCCGGTTTATATTTTAACAGGATATTAATTTGAAACAATCAGATTTTTCTGCCGAAAACTTATTTAGCACCAATTATGAATATTTTGAAATAATTATCATTATTTATTGATCTAAACACCATACAAATTCTATGAGAGCTATTATATTGAACAGATAACATTTTTTTAATAAAAAGCAATTACAATAGATTTTGAAAAGAGAGTGCGCGTGTTCCCTCTAGTTAACAAGATGTAATTATATAACTTAAAAATATTTAATTTTTTTTATTTGCGAAAATATTCTTTTTTTTAGATTACATTTTATATATATTAAATATAAGTGCTTAAAAACACGAAAATGTACCATGGAATAAATTTAATGCATTGTTTACATAAATTAAGGAGAAATTATTGGATCCAAATCATTTTACAAGAAAATATTTTATGTTTCACCTGTATGAATATGAAAGGAAAATATTTGACGATAAAAATAACATTGAAAATAAAGATGATGTAGATGTTTGTACATTTTTAGAAGCTTAGAAAAAGTTATTATGAAATAAAAATTAATTTATGCATAGAAAACCACAATAATATAGTAAATAAGATTTAACAATTCGAAATTATATTTTTTTACGAATTATATTTCTTATGTAAAACAATCTGAACTCAAAAAAAAAAAAAAAATAATAATAATAATAATTAGAAAACGAAGAATCTTTAAATATTGAAATTTAAATACTTTCGAATTAAATGAATGCATTTAGGTTTTCGGTCACCTCACCAAAAAAAAAAAAAAATTGAATTGTTGCGCCAGTCACATCCTAGAATGAAAGAATATGTGGTACTATTTCTTAACGGACAATTTTGAAACCATTATATTTTTCATAACATAATAATTTGTATAAAAAATATAATGATTTAAAATCATCCGTTTATTCGTAAGTTTGCGGATAAAATTAATACAATAATTTAATTTTTCAGTTTCAGCAAACATATTATTTTAAACTTGAAAATTTTCGAAAGTTCACATAACGTTTTGATATACAGTACAGCACAAAACTATTGGCATAGTTAGCATCCGAGTTTTAATTTTAAATATATTTTAGTGCGACTCTTAGCTTATGAAAATACACTGTACTTTAAAATGTATATTTAATTAAAAACATCATAAATAGTAAAAAATTACTTATAAAATTATTTTATCCTATAATTATTCTACGGTTTGTCATCAAACTATCATTTACTGTATTTCAACAATTTTATTCAATCTTCCATTGGTAAAAAAATATATATATTGAGATATTAATTTAATATTTTTCAAGTACTTGCCTTTTTAACGACATTATTTGTATAAAAGTTTTACAACACCCTTTAAAAAAACAAATTATTTAGAATTTTGTATAGAAACCAGGTAATATTTAAAAAATGGATACACGTTTAAAAGACAAAAATACAAATATTTGTAGAGAATCATAAAGACAATATGTATGTAAATTTATTTATTAAAATCAGGAGAGCCGCTAGAACCATGTAATTCTCCATATCAGTTGGAAAACCGATCACGAATGTTAATGTTAAATTTCCTCGAAAAATATTCAATAGTTCAAAAGTTACAGAATTATTTCTAAAAAAGCGATTTGGAAAGATCTAGTAATCTTTCGAATGGATGTTAGAGAATTGTTTTTTTATGTATAGCTGTCTTTTGTGTAAATCTTAGAACCATCATGGGTTGAGAATTTTTTTGATCTTCAATGGCAATAACGGAAGAAGTTTTCCCTTTATAATTTTGTCTTATTTTCCGGACAATGTCCTAACGGGTTTAAATTTTATAAGTTCAAAATTAATGGGTCGATTACGTATAGCAACCGAACTGATAAACTCCCTTTACAAAAACAAAAAATGAGTTTATCCTTTAACAATAATACCACCGTTGCAAAAAGTATGTGCGAGTTTTCATTTTTTTGCCGATGGAAGCTTTCAAAAATTTCACGTAAAGGTTTTATTTTGGGGATAGCTCAGCCTACGATGTTAGTTGTGCTTAAGTTAATAGAACAAAAAATGTATCCTCAAAAAATTATTTCCAAAATTATCGTGGAAGGAAAAACAAAAACCGAAAAATATTATTGTCTACGAAAAAATCAAACGTAGACAAAAATCCTACATTTTACATTGAAAACAAGCGCGTAAAATATACTAGGCAACCAGAAAAACACAGAAACTGAAATTGACAACTTTAATTGCCAGTTGCCATCTATTATATTATTTTTGCAACTGATAGCGCAACTGAAATTCGGTTGCCATACGTAATCGACCCATAAGATTCTTTATTTAGTGTACCAATACCTTTGAACAAAATTGCTTTTTTGTACATTAAAATGGCTGAAAACTTAAGATTAACCATGAAATGTTTGCTGTGCCAATAGTAATGTGCGTGACTGTAAATTCATTAATATAATAACCATTTGTATTAATTACAAAAATGCTTATTTTTATTAAAAATTATACTAGATATAAATTTCTTTTATAGATTCGAAACACTAAAGTTATTTAAGTACACTTCTTTTACAGTATATGATCATTTAATATTTTATAAATAATTATTATTTCCCTTTTTTTGCAACTCTGTTTACATGATTCTATATACAATCTAAGAGTATTATTAAAAATATTGACCGAAATTGTTTATGTCATTTAGGCAACACATTAAAAAAAATAATAAAAATAAATCAATAAATTTAATTAAAATATTAACATTCATTATAGTGTGAAATAAATTGAAATCAAGGCGTGTTATTTGCGTGTATGCCATGAATTTGAATGCCATTATATAATTTCGGTCTCAATTTATCGTTATTGTGAAAAATAAAAACAATATAATGAAATATACATTATATTATTATTTCTTGATTTTTCTTTAAATCACACAAATATAAAGCAATTTGGAAATGGCTCAAAATATGAGCAAAGGTAAATGGGCAGCAGAAAGCAATATGGAATTAATTTTGAAAACCAATGCTTGATTTGTGTGATCAATAAAAAAAAAATTGATGATTAATTTATTAATCAATCGATCAATATTCAAAGGACTTTATTTACACAAAGTTTTTAGTTAGCGTTACCATTAGTTTTGAATTCTTTTTAATATATAAATCATTATGTACACGGAATAAAAAACGAAGTAGTGAACACGATAGTCAAACGAATTGGTCAAATTAAAATGTAAAACGGAGTTATGGAAGTATCCTTGAGTTATTTGTAAATATTGTGAGAGAGAATGTGAGAGATTAGACCCCCTAAACTTTGTATAAATATATTCCTTTGTGATAGTTTTTTTCTTATCACGGTCCACGGACTAGTGAGACACGAAGAAGAGTACTTGTGTTACCATTAAAAGTCCTTTATCCAGTAAAAAGTCCATTATAGAGAATATACATGGGAGACAGTGTCTCTTAAACCGATTATAGTAGTTGATTGGTTGGGTGGGTTGTTTAGAAGCAATCTCAACATGGCCAGTATGAAATCATCCTGTGAAAAAGAGCTGAAAACACCAAATACAAAATTTTTGTTTGTTTATTTTGTCGTTGCATTTTTATACATCTTTTTTTTAATTAATAAATTTGTTTTGAGTTTTTATTTTTGTTAATGCCACCACATTTTCACTCATTTTTTACACTACTTTTTCCATACAAATTGCCATCATTTATTCTAAGATCACTCACTCACTATTCTATCAAAATGTTATAAGAAATTCTTATAATATCGATTTTCGTTTTTGATTTGAGTTTTCAACAAACATTAATTTAAAAGAAATAAACAAGATGATAATAATAACGTTCATTTCAAATAGAATATACTACTGAAATGATATTGTAAGTAAATGGAATAGTTTAATTTATTTTCATGCATATCAAGCCATTTCTTTGGAAAAAGTTGCCTAGAAAAAAGACCTTTTTGTATCATTCTTTTGCATATAATAAGAATGGCGCAATTTTGGCCTTTTTGATTAAAATTTTTATATCAAGCATAAAAATACTTATTAATTATAATAAATTCATTAAAAAAGAATTTTTCAAATTGAATTAGTCTTATTTTTATTTTACCTGCAACCTCTTTTAATTTTTCTGGCAATTCTGCTGCAACGCCTTTCAAAAGGCCAACAGTTGGTTTTTCTGAACATAATACGACTAATTCAACAGCATTGTCTCCTTGCAAAAGTAAACCTTTAGCCAAAAATCCAACACGCATAACACCCTTAAGAATTCGAACATTTCCTGAATCTGCTTCCTTTTGGAATGACAACATTTGATTGTCTCGTCCATCTTTGACTACACTGCCATCATTTTTCTCTTTTTTCGACAATGATGGACCTCCATCGTTTTGATTTTCGGCAAGACTATCAGAAACATACTTCAAAGCACGTTCCGTATGCGAAACAATGCGCTGAATGAGTTGTAATTCTTCTTCTTTTGGATATATTTGAGCATGTCGAGCAATAGCATGCCGATCGTCATTACTTTCAGGACGACGAATGCTAGCACCACCAGGTATCATACCAAAGAATGGGGGTGGTCCATTACCCATTCGGCCGCCAAATCCACGTTGATTTCCTTTTTAATAAAATATAGAGATATATTGAAATATTAGTTTAAGAAATCCGTTCAGTTATTCTTTTCGCTAGAATTTTTAATACAATTATAATGACATATTTTTATCTTTCTATTCATTTATAATGATTTACACGATTATTACCATTGCCTTTAAATTTATTACATTCTTTTTACTTAGTTTGAAGCTTTAGTCATTAATCTGCGGACAATGGTTGTTGGTACTCTCACGCCTTATAATCCAAAATCAACTAAAATTGTTTAAATTCTTTTTTACATCTGCAAATCATGCAATTTACCAGTTCTTTATATTTTCCCACAATTAAATTCAGAGAACCAAGACAAAAAATCAATATAGTTTTTCCAACTTTATTGATATTTGTTACACTATTTGGAGACATACTAAGAACTTTGCATATTGTGGTTAAAATTACGTCGGACTGTAGTAGACTTTGAACTGTATAAAACATAATTATTTAAATTTTTTAACAAAACTAAAATTTAATATGACCGTAACTTGTTTTGTTCAAGCCTTCATTTAATACATACATCAAGGTCCTTCATTTTCCCTATTTAATTTATATATGTTTACATCCATTTTATTAGTAATTTTTAGCTTAATGAAAGCGATAAAAATCTTTTAACACTGTTGTAACAGTGAATCAAAAAATGAGGTATTAGGATTTTTTTACGTTTTATACAGTTTCTCAAAATTATTTTTGCAATCATAAAAAATAAAAATATGAAAAATGTTAACTTCATTAATGAATTCTAACTATAAATTATTAAATTTTTCCTTTTTCCGTATATATTTCCTTTCTATACCTTTTTACGACAATAAGGCACAAAAATTTATAAATAAACTTTGAAAAATGTCAAATAAATGTTTGCAAAAACTATGTAAACATTGGAAATGTGGTATTTCTCAGCGTTTACTTTGCAGTTCTTTTTCTTTTATAACTAGAATGCAGTATTCAATAATTGGATGAAAAATGTGCATTAAAAGCATATTTCAAAGGATCGGGACATTTCAACTATTATAAGAACAAATCCGTTAGGGAAATCGATGATATGTTATCTTCAATGTAAAGGCATGTATGCAATAATATATTCCAAGCCAAAAATTAAGAAACCCGAGAATTAAAGTCATTCACAGGTTAATTGAATTATGTTACTCTGCGAATTGACCCCCACTTAGCCAAAAAGGACTGTCGGTTACACTAGTGGCTAGAAAACTATTCTCATATATCATAACGTTAAATAAATTTTATTTGAAAAATTAAATAAACAACATTTCGCTTCCAAAAAATCATGGTAATTTTGCTAAAAAATCTAGAAAAAACATAAACATAAATTTTAATTCCAAAATTATTTTTTTTTTTAATTTTTTCCCAAAAATCGCGGAGAAATTCCACATTTCCAGTGTTTACATAATTTTAACAAACATTTATTTGATACTTTTCAGTGTGTCAATAAATTTTTTAATCAAAAATTTTAGAAAATTTAAAGATTTTGGCGTCGTATTGCCATTAACAGGTATAGCAGGGAAATGTGTACAGAAAAAATAGATAAATAACGAAATTCATTAATAAAGTAAAGATATATTTGATAAACTATAAGTTCTTATCTTTTTTCTAAAAGTTAATTAATAAACATACCTCCAAAACTACGAGCTAACCAATTGTTGTAATCATATTCATCATCGAATTGAGCACGTCGTCGTTGTTCATCGCCCCAATATGCCTGTTTATCGCCAAAGTTTGAATTTTGACCACGATGAGAATTCATTAGAGCTCGTTGAGCACGTGCTTCTGCTAAACGACGTTGTCGTGGTGTAGGCTTAAAGTCCACAACTAAATCAGGTTGTACTTTACGTTTGTATTGTAAACGATGGCGACGTCCTTTCATATGCATTTCTTTAGCGTTTGGATCGTTAAATTTACAATCACACAATTTGCAATTGAAACTTAAAATTTTTCCTTCTTCATCTTTAACCTCTTCAATGAATTCTCCTCCAACTGGTTTGATATTGTCAGTATTATCATTATTACTAGTATCATCAGCAGCATTATCTGAAAATATTAATAAAACAAAATATATTAAGAGTTTTAATACTGCTTTCACGGATTTTATGATATTCACCATCCATTTTTTCATTATCTGCTGGATTTTCTTCTTCCTCTCCTGTTCCAGTTTTAGTAGCAGTTCCGGGAGCCGAGCCACCAGCAGGAACAAAGTTGATTTTAGATAATTTTTTAGGTTCCTCCGACGGGATTGGTTTACCTAATTTTTGATGTAACTTAACGACTTTTTGATGCTTGGCACCACGTACATGAGCGGCATAGGCGTCAGTGCCAGTACAAGTTACATCACATAATTCACAATGATAATTGTTGCCACGATTTTGAGATGTTGTTTGGGCACTTGCCTGCATTTTTAATGAAGCTTCACGTTTCTTATGCTTTTGACCTTCCAAATGTTCCCGATAGGTTTGCGGCCCAGCGCAAGATATTTTACAAACTTCACAATAATGTAATTGTTGGGGTCTTGGGGCCTGTTTAGGGCGTGAAGTTTTGTTACCAGCTCCACCGGGTCCGCCCTTACGGTATGGCGGCCAATTGCTTGAAGCACCTGCGGAACCATTAGATTTGGTTGAATTACCAGAACCTGGTTGTTGTTGTTGTTGAGCCACATACATGGAAGCAGCACTATATAGTGCAGCATCATAATTGGAATAGGAACCAGGAGCTGTAGTCACAGCGGGTCCAGGCAATTTTCCAGAAGTTCCAGCACCACTTTTATCTTTGCCAACTGTAGGTTTTGTACCTATTGGTGTAACATTTTTTACTGGCGGTGCCGAGTAGTGAGTCTTTGTTACCGTAGGTGTAGCAGCGGTGTTGTAGGTGGAGGCCGCCTGCTGATAAAACGTTTTAGACGAATCATAGGCCTGTAAGGGCGTACGACTATAGTCACTACCACTATAACCTGCATAACCTGCGGCAGCAGAACTGGCTGCACCTCCAGCTGCATAACTACCACCACCAGCAGCTACGGCAGACTGATATGCGGCAGCGTTGGCATAAGTGGCGTTGGTAACAGCCGGATAGGAAACAGAATTGGAACTATACGCTCCCGGTGTACCTGTAGAATTGTACTGGGTACCGCCGTAACTAAACCCGGTGTAATTATTGGCCATGATTATCTACAGACACACAGATACAAAAATATATACAAATGTGATGATAAGGGAACTTTACAATTATTACAATTACAAGTAAATTTTTATAATATATTTTTTACTTCTTTTTCCTCTTTCTTTTTTTGTATTCTATTCTCAAAAAGTCCTCAACGCTACAGCAACGTTAACGACGACGAACAACTCTACTGCAAAAAAAACAGTTTATTAAACTCTGTTATACACACACAATGTACAATTTGATATGCCGGAAACGCCGGTCTCAATATTATATACTGTACTTCAAGTTGTCTCCAATTTTATTTATTAATTAGTTCATTAAATATTTCAATATTTCCCTTTTCTTACCTAAAAAAGATTTAAAAATAAAATAAAAATAAAACATTATTAATTATAATGCAATTAATTCTTTATGCATTCGAATACACCACACTGTCACCACTTTTATTGGTTTTTCACTATTTTTTGTAGACAATATTTTTAATATATTTTCTAACGCAAAAAAAAAAATATCACTATTTTATAATGACGAATTTTTTAAATAACACCTATGTTAGAAATAAAAAAAGTTTATTTTTCTAAAAAACATTATTACCAATAACTTTTCTTCGAATCTTTAGAGAAAAAATTGCGTGAACTCCTAGAAATGCCTTTTAACGAGAACAGATAGCGAAGTCGATTATATTTTAATAGACACATAATCGACAATAAATTTATTTTTAACGCCGGCTACTTATAACAAACGATTTTTAAAATAAATTGATAGATTGATTTTGGCAATGTTATTGGATATAGATTCTACAATATTTAAAATAATTACATTTTATAAAGATAGAATTCCTTTCAAAGCATCATAGACTTAAAAAGAATCCGGACGCAAAATATACATATATGTGTAAAATTTGCAAATCAGAAGCACAATTTTCTATAGTTATAGAGTACTTTCTGTACAAAATAGATATTATACAATTATCATAGAAGTAATAAATTTTTATCGGCAGATATAAAAAACCGAAACCAAAAAGCCGTAATAATTAAATGAAATATGGATTTTTTTAACGAAATATATATTTTTGTTTGATTAAAAATCAGATCGTCCTTTAAAGTAAACTCGTTGTTATTAAGTATTTTATAACAAACAGCATAAATGAATCCAATACTGTCACAAAGGAATAAATATTACATCCAAAATGATCTCTGTTATTACTTATTATTTACTTTTAAATGGTTGAAGGGATTTGGAAATCATTCCATAATTCAATTAAAAACACAGATTTCAACAAACAAACTATAAGCCGCCTTTTATTAATACTTCGACGTCGAAAATATTTACTCGACCTTGTCCTCTAGCACATAGATAGGTAACCGCACAAAAGAAACATATTAAATTATTCTCTCTTCCTCTAAAATTTTGCTAAAGATGAATTTTTAAAGGTAAAATCAGTAGTCCAGGTGATATTTGCAGAGATCTTTAACTGCGTTTACATTAAAAAATCGGCATATTAATGGACAAAAATGTTTTTTGTTGAATTGACAATTATTATAAACTCTTTACTACATTATTACAAAAAAATAGTTGCAATATGAATTAAATTTAGAAAAAGAAACATAATTTTAAATTTATATATTTTTAATAAAAAATTTTACAATGTTTTTTTCAATTATTACTTTAAAATTTAATTTTAATTATTGCTTTTAACAAAAACATGCTCGTTGTTTCAACGAAGGGTAACTTTAATGTACTAAAATCAAATGTAGCTTAGATTAATGAAAAGGGGACTAACACCTATAATCTTCAACATATTGTTTCGATGGCAGGAATCGTATTCGACATTTCCACTTATATTTTCGAGACCGAATTCTTGGAATCCGCATGGTCTTCGATCGAGATTATCAGGGTATAGACGATTAAATGAAAATAATTCTTACAAGAAGCATGAAACTGATTTTAAATGCAACAAGGTCAACCAAAAAATATATATTGGCTACACCAAAAAATATATCCTGATAATATATCTGATACTGCCTACGAGCTGTATCAGAAATGTTTAAACCAACACAACAACGAGATATAAAGAGAATATTAAATGTATCAACTTCAAGAAAGACAACCCCCAAACAGCAAGGTATTTCTATGGAAAAAGCTTATGCCCTTAAGAAAATGATGATATCCAGAACTTTACGATTAAAGAGGCAAGGGCGAGGTTCGCCAATATTTATACAACCAAATTTTCAATACTGACCGATAATGGTAAATTTTCTACCTTCAAACATTCCAGGGAGAGTAGTACAATGATCTACACATAGTCTTACCATATGCCAAAATTCCTAAAATCAATGCGAACAAGGAAAAAAACCTACACATTTTTGAAATCTGAGAGCTGACTACTGATAATCACTATGATGAATAATTTATAATAATGAGCTGCACCCTTCGGAACATGGATCTAGCTAGTGGAAATAAGGAAAATGTTTCAATCTCGCGGAACAAAATGACTCTCTGTCAAATCAGGTTTTTGGGTAGCAGTAGGACAGATAATCGAGGAATCATTTTTCATTGTAACATTGATTTAAGAGTCTAAATCCACCCTATATGATTCCAAACTTAAAGCACCCATTCCATTGATCTAACCTTTGGGAACTCTGATCACTAAATGGTGCGACAGCGAGCGTAACCAACTATTTTCACTATTTTCTTCTGAGGACCAGACTCATCAAAATGAACTACGTTACCAAATGTAAAAATGAAGCTTTCGGTGAGTTTCTGAACAACCTTTCTCATCCTCGATTAGGAATGTGTTACAAATTGGTTAGCATCAAATGTTACGGCTAACTCATGTGGATGAACCATTGATGGAATCGGGAACAGGCCGCAGGACACTTTGGTCGGACCTTTTAAATAGTGTCTGTCATTGTTCCCATCACAATTGTATTATGAATCCTTAAAATCTTTTATTATATCTATAAACCATGATTTGGCTAAGGATATAGACTATTCGACAAAATCACAAAATAAACGGGGACTCAATGATTATTACCAGTAATACCTTTTTGCCTTTTATCGGTTCTAATAAAATCTTTGGAGGCACATATCACATCGTGAAAGGACTAGCAAGGAGGTGGTCTATGGTAAGTTTTCCGTTGACATTCTAAAACAACCTTTGTTTACCGGTACAAATACGGACAATTTTAAGGCTGATGAACTTTATATTCACAAACCAACCTTCTTGCAAGGGACACTCTTTAAAATGGATGAAGGTTCTTCATTGTGGGTGTAATGTCCTTGAGAATACTTTTCATATACTTTTTAACTGTAGACGGTATTAGTCTCCAAAGTTTCCGGAAATTGTTACATATAATTGCATACGCTACTCTTTGGTCTAAGAGGACTTTCAGAGTGCCGTCCTGCTTTCCGAATTTTTGATGGGTATGTAAGATTATGGCGAATATGCTTTACGTTTTAAACTTTCTTCTTTCTTTCATAATTTTGTTTGTATGAGATGGTAAATTCTGTCTGAAACTAAAGATGGTATTACGTTCTTTTAAATAGTCCAAGCGAACCATATCTTCAGACTTAAAAGATGAAAGATCAAACAAAATATCAAATTTTTCTTTCGTAATTCTTAAAAATTTACATATGGCCTATTTGCTGTAAGGTCATCATAACTCCAAATTCACAACTTTTGACTTTTAATCACTAGTTTGTTTGTAGTTTTATTAACTGGCCATTTTTAAATAAACTATGAGAGAATCCAAGAGGATGGCGGCAAAAATATATTGTGACAATTACATAATATGTTGATTAATGCTGCGAATAAAGTATTATTCCAGATGCACATCGATTATTGTATAGTTTAGATTACAATATTTTTATAACCGTTTGAAATATTAATGAAAAAATAAATAAATAAATAAAAATACGTTTTTTGAAAAAATAAGGAATGCAATAATAACAATACATGTACTTGGTTATTACGTTCCAAAAAACAATGGAGAAAATCGGGAATGTACAATAATTTTCCCCTTAATAATATACGTTTGTTTTTGATTTAAATTTATATTTTGTTTTAATTTTTTGTTAACAAACACAAAAATCGTTTTGATTTTTATTGTATATTAAGTAATCGTGTACCCAATATTCTTACATCTCTAGTAATTCTGCAAATATCAACAAAAGTGTGCGTAAACATCATGAAATATTGTAGACAGTGATCACAATCATCATATTTTATTATAGTTTGAATAAGTTCATTAAATTTTGTTTATTGTTGATGAAGAAACTCCAAACTAATAAACGTATTTGAAGTTCAAATGGAAGAAAAAAGTATTACATTTTTTTTGTAACAGATAAATGAAAAATTATTAACAGTTGATGATATTTTTTTTTATTAGAGTATTTAAAACGTAAAGAAAAGGCTTTTAGTGAGGGAAACCGCGAACAATTGGCGGTGGCTTGTAATATTTTGGGCGATTTTTATAACCAACAAGGTCGTTATCAAAATGCAGTTAAAGAGTATCAGGAAGAGGCTAATATTTATGCTAGAATGGGTAAAAAACTGGAAATGGCTAAAGCTCATCGAATGGTGGGTGAAATGTACATGTTGCTATGCGAATTTGATAATGGAAAAGAACACATTAATGATTACTTAAGTAAGTATATTAACTACAGTTTCCATTTCTTACATTAAAATAACGAATATTTAATTAATTTGATAAGAAATTGCAAAGAAATTACAAAATAAGGTTGAGGAACAGCGAGCATATACAACTTTGGGCAGAGCCCATTTGTTACATGGCCAAGCTCTTGCAGATATATCAGCTTCTGATGCTATGACCCAATTGAAATGTGCTGAAAAAACATTTCTAAAAAGTCTTTTGTTGACTAAAGAGTACGTTTATTTTTTTATTTTATTATTTACTTATTATTTTCATACATTCGTAATATATTTAAATATGTAATAAATACGTATTATTAAATAGGTTAACAGGTCAAATTTCTAAATTAGAGCAACTAGATATGCAAGCGCGCTGTTATCTTAATATTGGCGTTGTTAAAGAACACATGGAAGATTTTGAGGAAGCAGTAAATTACATGGAAAAGGCCATAAAAATAAGTAAAGCTCACGACATATTTGAATTAACCCATATGTGCTATGTTTCCATGAGCCTTATGTATCATAGTAAAAGAAATGATGCAACATTGGCCTTGAGGTATTGTAATATGGCTCTTGATGTGGCTAAACGTTTTAGTCAAAAAGTAAAAAAGATTTGTGAAACGCTGATAATTAAATCGGAAATTCTTATCAAAGCTGGAGATTTTGCAAGTGCCAAACAAATATTGACAAAAGCTTATAAAAAGAATACTCCAGATGAAAATGACCGGACAACCATTGAGAAGTCCTTAAGAATAGGTATTTGTTTTAGTTTCAATGTTTACGTTCGCGTTCTCGTTTATGTTTTAAATTTTTATTTAAATTTCAGTTGTAAAAATTTGCCAAATTTTGGACGAGCTTATTACAACGAGCTCTTTGGATTATGCCAAACGCAAAGTTTTATATGAGAAACTTGGCGATGGCTGTTGTCATTTAAGCAACTACACAAAAGCTTTAGAATATTATCGCAAAATGTTAGAATGCGCCCAATTAAATAAGGAGCCACCAAAATCAATGATCCCAATTTACGTGAGCTTATATCAAACATACAAAGACAATAAACAGTATGATGAAGCTCTTGAGTATCTGTGGAAAGAATATGAATTAAATAAAGATGTTCCCAAAGAAGCATTTTCTACATTGTGCACTATTGCGGAAATTTGTGAATTGCAAATGCAGTCATTTTGGACAATACAAGATATTTATCAAAAAGCCATAAACCATGCGTCTAAAGCTGGAGATGCCAAGTTTAAATTAGAGAAGATTGCATATGCCAGATTAAGAAAACTACAAATTAAGTATAACATGAATGTTTTGGCAGAAGAGCTGGCACAAGAAGCAACTAGTAAAGGTAAAAAAATTATATAACGATATTCGTTGTTGTTGTTACAACTGGAAATAAATAGTACATTTATCAATTTTGGTTCATGTTGTTGCTCAACACCAGGCCTCGACTGGTTGTGTCAATAGATCTTCAGGACAGAGAGGAGTCGTGTATCATGTGGTACTTGACCACATGAACCGTGGTGTCCCAAACCTACTCTTGTTGATCGGCGGCCTCCTAGGAATTTGAGGCAGAACTGCTTACATAGCATTTCATTATGTTCCTTTATTGGAAGAATCTTTGTTTCCTCATTTAGGTGGTGAATTGAGGACATTTGCATACAGCCCGTTATTGGTTCTTAAGGCTACATTTTTACAGCTTTGGATATTTTTCCACTGCAGCATAATACGCTACTGGCCGGCAAATCGTTTTATATGTAGCCAATAAGGTTTCTTTATCCATACTCCAAGTACTGTCGGCTAATGCCTTGAGGACCTTATTTCTACTTCGCATTTTGTTCGTGATTCAATTAGCATGTGCTGAAGAAGTGAATAGGCTATCAAATGTAACTCCCAAAATTTTTGTGTGGTTAACTGTCAGGATTTGTACCTTATCGACCGTGATGCCTAAATTCACCTTTTTTGTCCAGGTGGTGAAGAGTGTTGTAGTTGATTTCGGTGTGAAAGTTTTAAGTTTCGTGCAGTGAAGAGGTTTTGGATTTCGCTAAGATAACCATTTACCAAACCACATACGTCATCAACTCTATGGCCCGTAGCCGTTATTGTACAGTCATCTGCATATGTTATCACGTCTACTCCGGGTGGAGGCGCTGGAAATTTCGAGAAGTAGAAATTAAACAAGAGTGGTGATAGAACACCGCCTTGTGGAATTCCTTGTTAAACTCTACGGGACTGCGACTTTTTGTCTCGAAATTCAACAAGTGACTGACGTCCCTTTAAATTATTCACAATCCATCTCTTCATATTGTTAGACAATTGGACTGCAGGATGTCCTGGAGGAGAACCGTATGACTTACCCTATCAAATGCTTTTGATAGGTCAAGAGCTACCAGGATTGTACGTTCACATGGTTTCTGTTGGTTCAAACCATGGGCGATTTGAGTGGTTACGGCTTTAAATGCTGTTGTGCTGTGCATTTTGCGGAATCCATGCTGGCGGCAAGCTGCTGTGTAATGACAGTTCAGCTGGGGGAAGAGAAGAGCTTCAAGAATTTTTGCGGCTGGAGACAAGAGTTCCCCGCCTGTAATATTGTCCCTTATTCGCATCTTTCCCAGGTTTTAAAATGGGAATGACTCTACCCATTTTCCAGGCATCGGGTATAAACAGGCAAGTTAAAAACCATTGTCAAGTACTCAACTTCCCGCTCGCTAGGGTTCTTTAACATAAGCATTGATATTCCGTTGGAGTCAATCGCTTTAGATGGTTCAGCCGCGTTGATGACCTCTGCAATTTCAAGCGGTGTAAATAATGGTGGTGGGTCCATGACTGGAAGGTTGTGAAGTTTGCGAACAACACTTTGTTTGGCATATATCTCTCTCCGGATGCTCAATGAATTGTCGGCAAATAACTCGCAAGCAATCCTTAGGGTCGGAAATGGTTTTATCTGCAAACTGAATCGCAACTATATCATCCTTCTTCTTGGGTTTAGAGAGAGATCGGACAGTCGACCACAGTTAATTTACACTAGTATTTAAGTTGCATTTGCTAAGGTGGTCTAGCCATAACCATAACGATATTCGTCCGTCTGATTGTCATATATAGTTTATGATCAAAATACAGATCACAGTTTTAAAAATATATCTCGATTACATGTAAACTTTATTTTTTTATTTCCAGAAATTTTAATGTTGAGTTTTTGTGTTTTTTGACGCCACAAGTTATCTTTCAATTTCCTGATCTTTCAATTCCCCATTGAAAAAAGTATTAACTGAAAATTTTAATATTCTTTAATAGGTATTGATTTAAAAACTCTAGATGAGGATAGCGATACCGAATCGGATGGAACAGCTGTAATTGAAAATAATACACCAGATTTGGGTGAAGATATTTGTTTAGATGATCTTACCGATTCGGACACAAGTGATTTAGATGAAACGGAAAAACCAAGACCACATCGGGTTACCCGTGGTACACGTTCATTGACCATAAAGCGTAACAACAAAGGTGAAACACAATTACATCAGGCGTGCATTGTGGGGAATGTTGAATTAGTAAAGTGTTTGATTGACCAGGGACATGTTGTAAATGTACGTGATCATGCAGGCTGGTTACCGTTACATGAAGCATGTAACCATGGATTTCGTGACATTGTTGAAATATTATTAGATCGCGGTGGTGCGGTTGCCATTAATGACAAAGGTGGTACGAGCTGTGATGGTATAACACCTTTGTACGATGCATGCTCAAATGGCTATCTTGATGTAGCGCAGTTGTTATTAGAACGTGGTGCAGATGCTACAGTTAAAACGGATTTCGGCGAAACTTGTTTAAGTGGTTTGGATAAATGGCGCAGCGCCGTAACATTAACCGATGGGGAGCAAATTGAATATGAACTAATAAGAACGAGATTAGTGAAAACTTTATCGAAGGTTGGAATATGTTCATCTCAAATTAGTATTAAACCTTTAACAAACTCAAATATGGAATCTAAACATAAAACTCAGGAACATCTAAAAGAAAATTCCAATTTAATTAATGACTTAAGCAGTGAGGAGAATATAGATGGAGACGAGAATATGCGACCATCTACTTCGCGATTTAATCGCTCAAAAGATAAAACAAAAACACGTTCTCCAGGAAGTGCAAGTTTAGAATATAAAAATGTTATCGAACAATTGAAACATCCTCTTCATCGTAAATCCTTCATGGAGAGTGATGATGATTCACATGCAGCAAGCGAAAGTGGTAAAAATAAACGTTCCGCATATCTTGATGCAGACGAAATTGATGAGGATTCGTGGCTTGTCGATGATATGGGACCAGAAAAGAAAAAACGGCGATATCAAACGACTCCTACAAAAAATTCACGACCATTGTCTAGCAGTTATAAATCACATTACAAGTCACCATCAAAAGAGCATCACCATTCCCTCGATTCTAGCAATAACACCTGGTTTAGAGATCCATTTACCCCTGAAAATGATGCCTTCCAAATTCTATTAGATGCAGCAACCGGAACGACATCCCAACAAAGGCAAAAGCAAGCAAGAAAATTGACTTTATCACGTTCTTCTAGTATTAGCAGTAATGCAAGTACAGCAACAACTTCACAACGGCATAAAACTAAACATCAGTCCTCTCTTTTGGAAAGTGGATTTTGTCGTTTTCGCAGTGAGAGCCCTCATACAACTAGTGAAGATTCAAATGAAGCGCTGACCAATACGAATTTGAGGTCGACAGAGCCTGATTCTACGACAACTTCAATACAACTTTTAATATCTCCAGCAAAATCATCACCTATTGAAGTGAAGACTACTCCCCTAACGCTCTCAACAACAGTTTCATTTAAGGTAAAAGTAGAAGATGAACTACTGCTGATACCTATAGATAGAAAAAAACTTTCTGATATAAATATTCGTTGGCTTGCGGAAGAAGCATCCAGAAGATATTATAAGTAAGTAATGATAATATTTATATATTTTTTACATTCTTAGGAGAAGAATTTTTTTATACTTTTGTGCCAAAAAATTTCATAGTTAAAATTGGATATGATATATTTTTTTATACAACTTTAATTTTAATTACGTAATTATATAGAAATAAGTCATTAAATCTACATAAGTACGTAATTAAAAGAAGTTTAATATATTGATTATCCTTTCTTATCTGAGCAATTAAGTCTATCATTGATTCGATATGTTAAGAAATCACTCTAAATTTGCAAGAAAGAGAGAAGCCATCATGCTATGAATTAGGATGGGGCGAAATATGGATTTATATATTAACTTGTTTTAAAAGGAATCTTCATTTACTTTACTATGTATAAATAGTATAACAGTTTTATATTACTGCAGTTTTAAATAAATTGATTTTTTTCATTGATCATGTTACCTTCGTAAAACTTGTCAGTTATTATATTTGATGTTAAACAAATGAATATATTGTTAGTCTGTTTTAAATGTGAGTGATCATAAAAATTATTAAATATATTCGAGAAACCCCAAAATAAATGAAAAGTTGGCATTAAAAGATCTGTCGTCAAACTGTTTCTAATAATATTAAGCAGTGCTATGAGAACTTGTCCGTTGGTAGAAAACCTTGTTCAGGTTCACATGATGTTTCTAAAGCCAACAAATAGAAAGCTTCCAACACATCCGGTTGAAAGCAGTCCGGTAAGCTCAGTGCTAGTAGTATATGGTACGAAAAGTTAATGCTTATGCAGGCTTAAAAACAAACAAGATTAAAAAGGTTTCTTGCAGGAACGCTGCTAAAAATTTAGAGGTAAAAAATTGAGTACGGAAATTAAAGTCAAGTTTTATAAAAAAAAATACTTGCTGCATTATGGTCAAAAATTCTATGTTGCTGATGCACAAGGAAATGTTGAAGAAAATTTCCCAAAAAGTTCTTCATACATTTGTCAAGCAATATGCACTTGCGGCAAAACAAGCCAATCATTTGTTACAATGGACTCTATAAATACCGAAATGTATTTAAAGAGTCCATTTACAAAAATGACTGCTTCCATTCATACGAATGCACTATAAAAACGTTAATGGAAGTGTTTCCGAAAAAGGTTCAAACTTTGTTACGTGTCTGTGATTGGAACTAAGGTGAAAGGAAAACAATGCTCTTGCCGGCCTTCTCTAGGGCGGGTTTTATCCCTCACCATAGCCCTAACTTCTGGTTTGATGTTTTCACCAGATGCAGTACCAACTTTAAGCTGTGAAATACCCTGACCGGTGTACATCCTGAACTTTGTGTTCGGCTATTGATTATCTGGGTTCCTGTTCATATCTACCTGATGATGTTGAACCTTTACAACCTCTGGTTGCAATTGGGTAATAGATCTATTAAGATAAAATTGTGGTTGTCTATTTCTTTTTTTCTTTTGAGGCAATGTCTCTATATTGATATAATGAAATTTGGTATAAAAATTCTAGTAGTTTCTTTAATTTTATACTCAATTTGTTAGTGAGCTTTTCATATCAAAAACAATATGCATAAAAAAAACTGATTTACCAAAATTATAGTCAAATCTAAATCATTCTAAATTTTAAAATATATTTGAATAAAGAAATAAACTCATAAAACAATTAAACAAAATAATTAGACAAATATATAACTAAATAATTAAATAATTAATAAAAAAATAAAAATAAAGAATTAAATCAATAAATATACGTATAAATAAAAAAGGTAAAGATATAGATTTTTTTATTTTTGAAGGAATAAATAAAATATTATTTAAGTATTTATTATTATGGATAAAACAATGTTTTAGTATATGACAGATAACGTAATAATAATTTTATTTTTTAAAACATTATTTTTTTCCTCAAAAAGTTCGTTTGTTCAAAAAAACTGATTCCCAATTATTCAGTCAGATTTGAAAAAAAATACATTTTATTATTTTTTTTTTATACGATTAAATCAGAGCATTGAAAATTCTTTAGTTCATTTTTTAAATTTTTTATAATTTACAGTTTAGTTGGTTTGAAACCTTTACTACGTCTCAAAACTGCTGATGGATTTGCTTATGAAGAAAACGATCCTGTTAATGTGGCCTTAGAACAAAATATGATTTTGGCAACAGTTTTGGAATGGCAAATATCTCCACTAGGACAACGTTATGAAGAAATGTGTATACAACTACACAAAGGTATTTTAATACATTAACTAATATCTTCTTATGAAGTTAACATTAATGAGTACTATATATATTATACTTTCAGCAATGAATAGTGATGTACAAGATAACTTACAACGTGCCCAAATTTCCAATTCTATATGTTTGATGGACTTTTGGTTAACTCCTGTACAAACAGAGCCTATTTTTAAGGCAATTTTACATCAAACAAATTTACGAGTTTTAGATTTAAGTAACAATTTTATTCAAAATGATGGCTGTCGTCAATTGGCCAAATCGATGCCGACACTAAAACAACTTAAAACTTTAAATTTGAAAGGAAATTTAATAACCTCGGATGGTTTAGAGTCTATACTCTCTTGCCCAGGTATTGATAAACTTACCGAAATGGAGGAATTAGTGTTAAGTCAAAATCCAATAGGTAACACATCATTACGTACACTTGATCGATTTTGCAATGGATCATCGGGTAAATCTTTACAAAAATTACATTTGTCACAGTGTAATATAACACAATTATATGATTATGATTTGGCATTTTATCAGTTAATAGAATTTGACATAAGCTTTAATCAATTAAGTGACGAATCAATTCGTAAACTTTTGTCGAAAATAAACTCTTGTCGTTTGCAAATTCTTAACTTAAGTTATATAAAAATTAATCAATTTGAAGACGACCGATTAAACACATTTTTGGCTGATAAATTATCTGAATTTTTCGAAAGCGGTACGTGCGAAAAATTCAAGCGTATTGAATTAGTCGGTTGTAATTTGAATGATGTAAATATTTATAAAATAGTTCAATGCCTCAATAGAGCAAATGATTTAGAAATTTTTAACATTTCCAACAATGTTCGCTTATCTTGTTCCTCTTTACATTTTATTTTTGATAAACTACCACAATTACGTAAACTTGTTGCCACGAATTGTGTAAATCTAATCGATAATGACAAAGTTGATCGTCTTAGTAAATTAAATCAGATTCCTAATTTTATGTCAATAACAATATCTAATTGCAATTCGTCAAGTTTAAAAGAAAGTTTGTGTCAAATGTGGGA
Organism: Cochliomyia hominivorax; assembly: GCA_004302925.2. Taxonomy (NCBI): domain Eukaryota; kingdom Metazoa; phylum Arthropoda; class Insecta; order Diptera; family Calliphoridae; genus Cochliomyia; species Cochliomyia hominivorax. The sequence goes on from PYHX02000413.1 coordinate 62,360,011, forward strand.
TTTGCATTGGGGTGATAAAGGTAAGATTAAGTCATATGATAATAATTTTATTTTATATACAAATGATAAAGATTTAAGTGATATTTAATAAAATTATTATTTATTTATATTTTTATTAAGTTAATTCTGTTAAAAAGTATTATTTCTTTTAAAAATAGATGTTTTTATTTACAAAATTTAATAATAATAATAATAATAATAATAATAATAATAATAATAATAATAATTTATAAGTTTCATTTCTTATAATTAAGAGCGTTATATAACATATATAGCTAATAATTGCTAAATATGGAAGGGTGCCCTCCCGTCATTCATCTTGGATGTAGATGAATCCTCTAATAATTACTAAATTGATTAGTAATGAACGCTAACAATTATATGAACGGGGTTTCCAGATTGACTAGGTAGCGAAGAGTCGAAATATCCTTTCGTCTTAATAAGATGTGAATCGTTATCTATTTCCTCATGAATATAAATGGAGAGTTGATTATAAAAATTTTTTTGTAAACCGATATCTGACAAAATTCAAAATTGAGTCTAAAAACTTAAGGCAATATTTTATTAAAAACTAATTGCATTTGAACAACATTTAACCATAAATATATATAAGTAGTCATACCGATGACAATTGAATCTCCGTTACAAAATGACACGACCACAAATAAATCAATTGAAAGTTTTTCTCTCCAGAGAAACTATTGCAACAGTGAAACTGTTGCCACAACTTTATTACACCAAATACAATCAAAATCGATATAAAGTATAGTCAAAATCTAACGAAAATTAACTGATTCTATTTCGGTCTTTGTCGTTATTCGTATTATCCTACCTGAATTTTTTTCTACATATATTAGAAAGACCTTTCTTATTCGTTTCGACCAGATATAAGAATAGACTTTTCAATAAATTCAGCATTAGATAAAAGTCTCACATACATATAAATAATTGGAAAAGTTATCTCAAATTCATCTGGATTGTTGTGATGTGATGTTGTCGGATGTTACATGATGGGGAAAAAATCGTTTGATACAGTTGTCGCTGGGTTGACAATATTTGGCCGAATGTAACTCGGCTCGTTCCGGAACGGAAATCCAGTTGTAGTGGGAACGGGATTATTGTGATCGTGAATGTTGCTTAATTAATATGTAATGTTGCCTGACTTTAATTTCAATAAAAGAAGATTTGTTTTATTTACAAAATTTTCAATAGGATTCATTTTCTTTTATAATAATACGAAAAACAACGTTAACCTAAACAATAATAAAACAATTTCACAATGTATTGAATTTAAAACTAATGACGCATATATAAACTAGGTGGAGGATTGGAAGTATTTTATTGGGATGATTGTTTGGCTGCTTCGAACATATTTCTTGAAATGATTAAACGTTGAATTTGAGATGTACCTTCATAGATTTGATAGATTTTGGCATCTCGCATTAATTTTTCAACTGGGTATTCAGTGTTGAAACCATTGCCGCCAAAGATTTGTACAGCATCTGAAGCGATTTTGTTGGCCATATCAGCAGCATGACATTTAGCTATTGAAGCATAGTAACTGTTTCTTCGGCCCTGATCTACTTCCCAGGCGGCTAATCTATAAGCAAGACGACTAGTTTCAACACCAATGGCCATATCGGCAAGCATAAATTGTACAGCTTGGTGGTAGGCAATGGGTGTGCCGAATGTTTTACGATCGAGAGAGTACTTTAAAGCTTCGTCGAGACAACGTTGAGCCAAACCAACGGCGCCAGCAGCTACAGGGGCTCTTGTTTTATCAAAGGTGCCCATGGCAATTTTGAATCCAGCACCTTCACCAATAAGTACATTTTCTTTGGGAACGCGAACATCTTCAAAAGTAATACCACGAGTATCAGAAGCACGTTGACCCATGTTAATTTCTTTGCGGCCAGGAGTTAAACCAGGTGTATCACGTTCTACAATGAAACCAGTAAAAGCTTTACTGGCAGGAGCTTTTGGATCGGAATTTGTGCGAGCCAAAACAAAATACCAGTTCGCTACACCACCATTGGTTATCCACATTTTTTGACCGTTGATAATCCATTCATCGCCTTTCTTCTCAGCACGAGTCTTAATGCCAGCAACATCAGAACCAGCTCCAGGTTCTGTCACACAATAAGCTGCTACCAATGGTTCTTCAATTAGACGACCTAAGTATTTTTTCTTCTGTTCATGATTAGCGGCCAGAATAATAGGAGTTTGCTAAAATATACACAAAAAATGGAACAACAGTAATATCTTGGCATTATCAAATATATATTCATACTTACACCTAATGAACTGGCCTCCATGGCAGTCATAATACCAGTACAACCGTAAGCCAATTCTTCAGCAATTAAGCAAGTAGTAAAGTTATCTAAGCCTAAACCACCATATTCTTGAGGAATATGATTGTTCATTAGACCCAAAGACCAAGCTTTCTTAACAACATCCCAAGGGTATTCGCCAGTTTTATCATATTGAGCAGCTACTGGTATAATTTCCTCACGAGCAAATTTACGTGCCATATCCTGCATTTGTTTTTGTTCCTCAGTCAAACCAAATGAGGGGCCATTAGGCGAAATATGAGATACAGATACATATGAACGATTTGCCAATTGGGTTACCAAACGTGTAGCAATCTAAAAGAAATATATAATGTGAGAATGTTATTAAATCGATATTCATATTAAAATGGTTTAGTGTTTATATTGTTGGACATATGTATATATAGCAATACAGGAGGCCTTTTAATGTTGTATATGATGATTTCAGGTTGTATAAATCTTAAACATTTTATTATTATTAGAAATTTTCAAAAGTGGATCTGTATGGGAGTTATTCTCATTTAGCATTCATTTGTATTGAAGCTATCTGAAATAGGTTTCTTCCTTGGACCATCATAATATGTTCCAAATATCACCAATGTAATCCTAAAAATGCGACCTTTAGAAAGTACATACATACACTATGTATGTGTCACCTGGTGTTACACCTGAATGAGAATATATCAAATGCGATTTGTAATTAAAAAAATAATTTATGTTCGTAATATTAATATAATCTGCCACTTTTTAAGTGGGTTTTTATGATTTCTGAAGAATTATATATCGTCATAAAATTTTACATCGTCCTTTTTAAAGCAATCGAAATACCTGAAAAGTTGTAACACAATTCAATGTCAATTTGAATACGTTAATGAGAGAGAATTTATTGCGATTTATATAGTTTAGATTAAAAAAATATAATTTAAAAAGGTGTATATTAAGATATTGCTGATATTTCAATAAATATTATCCTTGATTGCAGTGTTGGAATTTTAATCTAAATTTGAATTCGTTAACTTTAAAATGATTTGTTTATCATTTTATTATGTATAAGTTTTGTATATTTTGTTTTTAGTCGTACGCGATTTGCTAAAAAATAGACTTCTTGAATGAAATATATTTTATGAAGTTTATATAAATACGATCACAAAAGTGATATAATAATGATAAGAATTTATAATAATGATTTTAAAATTAATTTTTCATGATACAGTATTATAATGCCATTGATGATATATAATAAACATATCTCGAAATAGCAGACAATAATCTTCAGGTCATAAACCATCACAATTTTTACACTTTTTATCATCAGAATGGTTATCTATATCTAAGCTAATTTATTTTAATTTGTTTGTCCGTTATTGTAAAAAGGAAGTTTTTGCAAAAAATGTTATAATTTTTATAACTTTTTTTGTGTTTGTGTGTATAATGTGTTTTGTTCTACAAGATTTCGCAAAACCTTGAATAGTGTTCTAGCAAAAGTTATAACGGACAGAAATAAACTGTGCTACCAATACTTTTAAGTATACCGCTCGACTCAGAATCACTTTCTGAGTCGATTTAACGACGTTCGTCCGTCTTGCTTTCCATGTGAACTTTATGAGCATGGGTATATGATACCTATATCCAAATATCACATATGCGTTGCTATGGTAATATTTTGGTGAAATTTAGAAAATATAATAAAAAATCGATGTAGGAAATTTTACGCAATTTCTTCTTGATTCCATATTGTGTCTTTAGAAAAAAATCATTTTAAATCTGATAAATTTCACTAAAATCATAGTTTCTCAAGTGTCAAATTGTATGAGGGTCGTTCATTAATTTTCGCAACTATCGTTTATAACCAACATTGAGGTGTGGGATACATACTTGACCGTCTATAACATTATTTCTTGTTTTTGGTAGGGAAATTTGGAACATTTGTAAGATAACGATTTGGTAACATCATTCGAGAAATATTACATTTTAGATAAATTTTCTCCACCAACATATTAATATGCAATCAAATTAATTATCCAGATATATATTTTGTTATAAAATAAATAAACAAAAAAAACTTTGTAAACAAAATTAATTTTCATTCGAATAAGAAAATTAAATAACAATAATATTTTTGTTTAAGATCAAAATAAAAATAATAAAAAAGGGCAAAGTACAGATAATAATTTCCTATATATGCATATACATATGGATTTATGTATGTGAATAACGTCTGTATATATTTTCACTGTGGATAAATTAAAAAAAACCGGTACGTGTATATGCCAGTATGTATGTATGTATGTATGTATGTATGTATGTATGTATGTATGTATGTATGTATCTATTATAATTTTTTGTAAATGCAATTATTAATTTTTTATATTGTAATTCGATTGAGTTTTGCTTTTTTTACTTTTTTATTGTAATCGATTATCGATATACTTACTCCATTTAAAAATTTCATTTTAAAATATTAATTTTTTGTTCGTTGTCGATAAAAAACAAAATATAAAAATAAATAAATTAAGTGTGTCACCAATAATTTCACTTAACTTCTGCTCTTATTTTGTTAGCTGCACAATCAGTAATGACTTAACGAATCGCTCCAAATATTTAATTCGTATATTTGTGCTCTTATCATTAGATTGCGGACATTGGACCCTTGTTGTTGTTTTATTTTTTCAACTTGTTGATTACTTTTTGTATGGTATTTACATTACGTTACGTATGCATATTAACGTCACTATTAACTTTACGTTATTAGAGTGACCAGATTATATTCTATCGGATTTTTTAAATAATTATACAATTTAATTTAGACGTTAATTTGAATTTTTATACTCTCCATCACAAGAAGTAGTAAAAGGGTATATTAGCTTCGTCATTTCGTGTGTAACGCTATCTTAGACCCCATAGTGTTAATATAATAATAATAATAATAATAATAATAATAATAATAATAATAATAATAATATTCATGCATCAAATCAAAATCTGCGTCGATTTAGGTATATCCGTCTGTCAGTTTCTGGCACGCTCTCATCCTCTATAATTGACGGATTTGGCCTAAATATTTCTTATAATCCTGAAAAACCGGCAAAATCGGTTCAGTATATTAAAAGATATATACTGATATATATGAGTTCAAACGGAGGACTTTCGTAATATTTTCAATTATAAATGGACAAGTTAAAACAAAATTTTAACATAATATAAAGTTAAGTGTACTTCATTACAATTCCAAAAAATATCACAAAATCCCAAAAATACCACAAATTTTTGACTCATTGAATGTTCCGTATTAAATTTTAAAGTTTTTATATATTGTTTACGTTTGTGAGTGTATGCGTGAGTGTGTATGTACGAAACACTACGTATTTATTTCACAATCATTCAAACTAAAATTGCTTCCAAAGGCTTTTCCATATAAAACTTGTTATATGGATTCTGCATACATTTGGTATTGTTTTTTATTTTTCCATAATACAGTGGTTTCCCGGTTTAACGAATACTCTGTTTAGGCAATTTGTGATTTAACGGACCGTTCGATACTTTCAGCATTGATATTACGAACAAAATAAATAATTTATTACTCGATATACTGAATTTTTTAAATCTATAAAGGGAAATAAAAATAGGCGAAAATAATATCAATAACATTCTTTGAAACACTTCTTAAAAGAATAGTTCACTTGTTAAGTATTTTTCTCAATAGTTTTTCCAATATATATTTGCAATCATAAGAAATATAAAAAAATTTAATTAATTAATTAATTTCAACAAAAATTTTTTCAATTATCTGTACACATTTCGTTGTTATACCTGTTTACGTTTATAAGACGCCGACATTTTCCAAATAGACGTAAAGATGACAACAACAAGAAATTTACTCATGACGAATTTGTCATCGGCTTTATTCAGATCTTTTTCTATAATAACTCGAATGTAATTTTTAACGATTAAGAATGTGTTCCCTGTAGAACGTATCATCTAAAAGTCACTAATATCCTTTTAATTGGATGTAAGAAGTGCATAAAAGACAAGCTTCAAAGGATTAAAACATTTCAATAATTATAAGTGCAATTCCATTAGGGCAAACGATCATATGTAATATTCCACAATCAGGATTATATACAATATCCGCACGATTATAATTGATGGTAATATTTTTTAATTTTGTACATTATAAGTATAATTGGAGAAGCATTTACAGTACGTCTAATTTTGAATGCAAAATTTGTAACAAAAACTCAAATATTTGAAAATTTTCTTGAAAATTCTTAATACTTGAAATTTTAATACTTAAAATTAATTTTTTTGTTCATATTTTTGTGATTGCAATGATATATTTGACAAACTGTATGTATGTATTAAAGATTTTTCATGCATAAAATCTGTATACCGATGTAAAGTTTTTGACTTTTTTATTATTCAAACGTTTGGATCTGTCAAAGAGTTTAATGATAAAAATCAAAAAAGAGCAAAATGCAAAAAATAAAAAAAAATAAATTTTAAAATGAATATTTCACACAAATTGTTCTGAAGTCTTGTGTAATGATGAGAAATGTTTTATTAAATTGAAAAAGAGATATTTGTATGAATATACAAACGTACATTTTGTATGCATTTTTATTTGTTTTTGTTATTGTATTATTTTAGCTAAAAAAAGTAAAATATATATAAAATAAAGAATAAATTTTTAATCGAAAAAAAGAGTTATTTATTTAATTTCCTCAAAGAAGAGTAAAAATTAAGATCATCTGAAAATAGAGATTTTTCTCCGAGTTTTTCCATACTCTGCTGTAAACAATGCAAAACCAAAATGCGTACAATAACAGTTATTGTTTTTTGTTGTATAGAATGTTGGAGAAAGTGTAATAAACGATAGAGATAATTTCAATATAACAGAACATTAAAAATTTGATTGTTTATCTGATTTATCATTTAAAATGTATTTATATGGACAATCATTAAAATATGGATTCAACCAATTTAATCCAAATTCATCGTTATGCATTATAGTTCAATCAAAAACAAAACTTTTAAAAAAGACATGGAAAAAAATAAGTTTCGGATCAAAACACAAAAGTGATATAAAAGTACGATAATTTCAAAAAATGGAAACAGAATTATTTAATTGTATTCAAAATAGGAGTAAAATGATGGTGCCACTAAGTAGTACTATTTTACAAACTAATACATTGGAAGGATTAAAAGTGGAAAATGTTTACAGTGGATAATTTAACACTAGTTAAGGTTGGTTTTCTCAATTAAAAATTGTTTACGTTTACTGAAAGAAAGTGGTGAGTGGCTATTCACATAAGCAAAGTTAGTCCGGCCTTGTAATTAAATTTAAGGATTTAATTACACAGTACAACATTTCTAAAGATGCTTTATTTAACGGAGATGTAACCGGCCTTTTGTAAAAATGTTACCGGATAAAAACCTTTCAAAAGCTTTTTGAAACAAAATTTTGTTAATAAAATATGATCACTTTAAAAAATGTTTGGATGATTAAAAAAATTGTTTTCAAAATTTTTGTTAGTAAAAATTTGAGCTTTTTTGATTTTATGAGATAAAAAGATAAAAAGCAGAAATATTTGTAGTTTTTGTTATTTTCTTTTAAATAAATTAAAAGTTTATTGGTTAACAAAATACACAATTTTACGAATTTTTCGATTTTACGAATATACCTGACATTATATTATTCGTTAAACCGGGAAACCATTGTATTTTTAAAAACAGATTGAAATTGGACGAAACAACATTCATCAGCATAAAAAGATGTTTGTTTGCAAATATAAGACGAAACACACATCGACATAATCTTCTGGGTATGAGAAATCATATTTCAGATTCCGGCAGGGCTCTATAAATATCAATATTGTATTGTAACAATAATTTGCGATACACTAACTATTTATGGAATATAATTTTTATATCCTACACCATTCAGAAACACGACTCTTGTACAATTTGCATTTCTAATTATTATCATACTAACACTTATGTAAAACTGAAAGAATGTTTTAAATGGATTTTTTTCTGGGCGGTTATATGGGAGAAAAAAACTTGAACTTGGTGGGCTCTATTCGGGTAAAAAAATGATAATATTTTCTGAATTTTGTACAAAATTCTAAACATTTTTTTTCTTTCAAGAACGTTATACCTATGCGGATTCAATAAAAAATTAATATTATTTTGAAATAAAAATTTAGAAAACAATTGAATTTTTTTCTGATTTTTTTTTCAATAAGGAAGTAACCATGCAGTAATTTCTAATGTAAATGAATATTAAGAAAATCCGATGACATTAGGCGAAACAATTTCCCCGCTAGCCCTATCGGAATTTCGTTAATTTTCAAATATTTTTTTACTTTTTTGAGGGGGAAAAATGTCAAAGCAATAATCGTCAAAAAAGCTACAGTTATTAGCACCTACTCAAGAAATCTATAATGGGCTAAACCCCTTTAAACGATAGGGTGAGCAATTTACTGAAAACAGTTGATATTTTAAACGAATTTTCTCCGTATTGAAATTTTTGATATTTGGGAATGAAAAAATGGAAATAAAAACTTCGCCAAGATCGGTCAAAAAGTAACTTATTTATTTTTGAGACGAAATGTCTCATAAACTATAAGAGATAGCCTATGGGTAGGATGGGTTGGCGGTTTTTTGTAGGCCTTCACTAGCAAAATCCAATCATATAAAAATCAATATAAAATTGGTTAAGATATAAGGAAACTGGGTCGTTTTTTAGGGGCCTGTTATCCGTCCTTCGTTAGGTCCAAAAAGTTCAAGCTCAAAACATATGCTCGCCTACATTTCTACTATCACTATATAAAAGAAGTACCATATTTATTTCAATTTCATTTTTTTTGCAAACATTTTTTGTTGCGGAAGTGGCGTAGAAGAGTTTTCCAGAAGTTCAACAAATTATCAACCATCAGGAAAAACTGTTTCTCATCAAAGTGGCTTTCAAACGATTCTAAGAAGACACTTCTGGGAGAGCCTTTATTTCCAAGTCTAGTTAAACTATAATTTATGAACTATTTATTTTGTGTCTTTATTTCGGATTGTTACTATTGAAATTTTGAAACTACAACTTAATCACAGTTCTTAATTAAATAAAAATAATTATATTATTTTTATAATTAATAATGACATTATCATTTCCCAACGCAAAGTAATACTGAACTACTCAAATTCAAATTTGAAAAATAGGAGCAGGTAACTGTTATTGTTGTTTTCTATTATACAGAAAATATAAACAAAAAACAAAAGCAATAAATTTTGTTTTTGCATTTTCGTTAAAATTTTCTAAAGAATTTCTGAATGACACTTCTATTTGTACACGAAGAAGACTTAATGACAAAAGTAATGTATTTGGTTTTTTTCCCAAATTCTTTTAATATCTTCTAAACAACTTCTGGAAGAGACTTCCTAATATACTCAAAGAAGATTAAGTGGCAACAACATTGTATTTTGTTTTTGTAAATTATTTACTATCTTTTAAATAACTTTTTGAAGACGCTTCCTTATATACTCTAAAAAGTTCAAGTGGCAATCAGTAATGTATTTTGTATTTGCAATTCCTGTAATATCTTCTAAACTGGAAGGGACTCCCTTATATACTCCGAAAAGATCAAGTGGTAATAACATTGTATTTTGTTTTTGTAAATTGACTACTATATCTTAACAATTTCCAGAAAACGCTTCCATCTATACTCCAAGAAGATGAAGTGGCAACCAGTAATGTATTTTGTTTTTGTAAATCTGCGAAAATCTTTCTACAATATTCCAGAAGTAACTAAGAAGTGGCGTCCGCGATAATTTTAACTTTCAAATTGCATTTGATTCTACCCCAAGATGGTGTGAATTGCACGCGGTAGCTTGTTGTCGTTCTATGTGACAAAATACATAAAATAATAGTTCATTTGAAAATAACATGACGACATAATTATTATTCTCTGGGATCATTGGAAGTAAACACTGGAAAATAGTATTAAACAATTTAAAGTGGTTAAAGTGATCAGGGATACGAACATGTTTAATATTAATTATTTAAAATACACGGCATACACACTCAGCAATACAAGTATATATATATATATATATATATATATATATATATATATATATATATATATATATATATATATATATATATATATATATATATATATATATATATATATATATATATATATATATATATATATATATATATATATATATATATATATATATATATATATATATATACTAAAGACCTATACAGAATGTTGAGGCGTTGTTGTAGCTGGTGAAAAGTTGGAAAAAGAAGAAAGGAAGGTAGGTAGGTGGGTGGGTGTTTGGTCGGCACTGATGATAATGATGATAATTATTATTCTTTTTTAACGAAAACGATGATGGTGGTACGCAAAGTTAAGAGCATAAATGTATTACGGCAGTAGTACCATCATCATCAGCGGCAACAGCAGCAACGAATTAACATTAACAGCTTTGGCAAAAAGCTTTATAACAAGGAAAATTGCCATCAGTTATTTGACATTGCTCCTGTTAAAAGGTTGTTTCCCGGAAAAAAATAAATTGCAAGAACGCCTAACAAGTGTTAGCTAAATTGTGAAAAAAGTTAGTGAATATATTTCCACTTGGAAAATTTCTTTGTTTTTTTTTGTTAGTTTTTGAGTATACCAACAAGAAAACCATATACATGTATATATACATACACATATAATAAAACAAAAATTAGAAAAAAGAAATTAAAAATAAAATTTTAAGAAATATTTTGTTATTAAGAAAAAAATATTTAAATAATTTATAAATTTTTAATCGCAAATCAATTTAAATCAAAATTAAATGTGATTGAAGTGATTTTTAAGTTGAAATTGAGTAAAATTAAATTAAATTAAATTAAAAAAAAGAAAAATTGAAAAAATCAAAGTTATAAAAATTTTATAATTAACTAAATATAAAAGAAAGTGAAAAAGGCAAAAATGGCTCAATTTGTAACCCATATACAGCCAACGTTATTGGAGGCATCTCAGGGTCATGTACCGCATCATCATGGCCATCAAGTGGGGCTTCAACATTCATCGCATTTGCCACACAGTGGCCATAATATGCCATCGCCTCCAACGGCTCATAATCATCAACATCATCAGCAGACGCATCATCACCAGCAACAACAGCAATCATCACATCATGGCCATCATCAGAGTCCACCATCACAGGTCTCATCGCCGCCAGCTATTGTAGGACATTATTCCTATTTCCTACAACTTCATCAGCAACATCAACAACAGCATCCAACACAGCAGCAGCAGCAACAACAACAACCACATCACCAACAGCAACAACAACCACATCATCAACAACAACAACAACACCATCATCAACATCAACAACAACATCACCAACAGCAGCAGCAACAACATCATCATCATCATCATCAACAGCTGCAGCAACAGCAGCAACAGCAACAACAACAACAACAACATCATCACCATGGTCAAGGAAAACATTCGACAACTGGCGGTCCTGGCAAACATGAACACTGTCCAACTGGTCATCAAAGTTCGGTAATATCTCCTGAATCTATTAATCAATCTATCATAATTCTTTCTCTTATATAACAGATGCAAAATTCCATTAATTAAAAAATTCCAAAAAGTAATTTCAAATCCGTAGATGATGTAATTTTTTTTTTTTTGATTATTAATTCTTTTAACTTATAGTTTTCCATTTTCCATTCCTCTATTGAAATTTAAATGGGGCGTCTTTATGTTATTCATTCATTTGTTATTTAGTTAGTTTGTTTGTATGTATCTGTATTTTATTAAGGTGATATCCTGGGGTGTATGTACCCCCTGTTTATTATATATTTTATATTCAGTAAAAAAAATAACTGTATTTCTCTTTAAAATGACGTAATCTTAGAATAACAAATACAAACTTTCTGTACTCTACATTTGTATGCGTGCGTGCGTGCGTATGTATGTAAGTCTCTGTTGTTTAATTTTAAAGGATACGATTTGAAAATGTTATTATTTTTTACTGTTAAATTAACAGTGCGTGTGCAGAATGTTTTAATAAATAGTGGTCGTTGTTGTCGGTTAGTTAGAGAAAGAGAGAGTAAGAGAGTGACTAAAATATTTTGATGTTGTGATGATGTGTGCGTTACACAAACCCTAATATATATGTATTACTTTCTTCGAACCTTAATAATATATGTGTTGTTTCTTGTGTTCCAATTTATTTGCCTTAAATTAAAACTTCACACTCAGATTCTTTAACGGATATTTGTTTGTATTTGTTATTTCTTTAAAAATATTTCAATACAAAACATATTCATTATTCAATACAGTTTTATTTTCTTCACTAATACATACACATATATATATATATATATATATATATATATATATATATATATATATATATATATATATATATATATATATATATATATATATATATATATATATATATATATATATATATATATATATATATATATATATATATATATATATATATATATATATATATATATATATATAAATTACCATATATTGTGCAAAAACTACACTAATGCAACGGTTTAAAAAACTTTTTGTACTCACACTTACTTTCTAAGTCATTTTAAATTGATCCGCCCGTCTGACTGTTTGTCTGCGCAACGTTGTACAAATTCAACAAATGACAGTAAAGTAAAACAAGTTGTGAGAGTTATGATGTAAATTTTGAAAAAAGTATATTATATATATATATGTAACACACTTACTTTTCCAGTATCTGAGAGATAAACTTTTTTAATTTTTTAAAAATGTTTTCTCCGGATTAGAATTTTGGAATGAAAAAGTGGGAATATTTGTATAGTCCAATATTAATGAGAACTATTTCTATATTATATTAAAATTTCCTAAAATATCTTAATTATTTTAGAATTTCTTTTATGTCAAGTAATCCAATATGTTTACAAAAGTGCACTGAAAATAAAAATGTTTGCATTTTTGAATAATTTATTAAAATATTTAGTTTAAATACATATTATTTTTTAAGTAATTACTTTCTCAACGATACTAGATACTTGTATAAAAATCTTCAAAATTAACTGAAATTTGATCCCCTCCCTAGAAATTTGCACATTTCCCATACAAATATGTGCTGTTATGTTGTGTTATATTGTGTGTAAATGTAAGTGATTATCAGTTTCAAAGTGTCTTTTAATAATGTTGCGTAACTTTATACATATTTTATTAAAATTTTGCACAGTTATTTCTAAGGTATTAATGAACTGGTTTGGTAGAGCATAAGTTATTTCCAGTTTCTAGTTGAAAAAATATTCAATAGTTCCAAAGTTACAGAATTATTTAAAAAAAAGCGTTTCGGGATCACTGTGTTGCGCACCTCTAGTTTAAAGTGATAAATCTTATTAAAATACTAGTACCCCTTCCCATGGTATAATTTGTCCTACATTTCCTTTCCTTCTCACATTTTGCTTCGTAAAAATATTCCTTGAAAAAATAATTGGCACCAAATTTTAAAATTCTCGCTGTTAAAGTTCTTTAGATTTAAAATAAAAATAGTTACTTGAAAAAGTTATAGGATCCAAATTTGAAAAATTTTAATTTGTATGGGATGTTACCTCTGCCCCTGATCCTATCCGTCCTACATTTTGTCCAGTAGAACAGTTCCTTGAAGAAGTGATTGAAACAAAATTTGAAAATTCTCGTTGTTATATTTCTTTAAATATTCGATAATCAACATTTTCTTTGTATGTTGAGTACCTCTCTCCTTGGTCCTTTCGGGTATGTTAAGATTGAAATGTATATTCCATAAAAATCGGTCCAGTAGTTTAGATGTCTATAAGTCCCAATCAAACAGATAAACAAACAAACAATATATATGTAGTTAGAAACACATAAATATACTTGATATCAGTTCCTTCCGAGGACGGAGTTTTAACCTTAGAAAATTTTTTAAATATGATATTCAAATATAATTCCCACATAAGTATTCGCATTAAAATAAAGTAGACAACATTACTTATTTTATAAAGTTAGTAATATAAAGATTTTTCTGTTTATTTAACATTAAAAATTATTTAGATTAATAAAAACACTTTCACCAATTAACGTCGACATTTTAAGGGAATTTTCTTTCATTTTTTTTCAATTCAAATTAAGAAAAATCTCTTTAATGAAATATAAGAGAGCAAATCTGATGATAAATTTTTCTAATTTGGTTCAAAACGAGAAACATACAAATTGAAATTTTAATATTACGAATCTGCTGAAATCGACTTGTATATATTTTTTGTCGAGAACGAAACTTTTATATCGAAATTATTTTAATGTGAAAAAAATAAAATTGAAATCAAAAACGTAAATCTGATATAATTTATTTTTATTTATGTTAACAAACGAATTTTGAAGTTGAAAAAGTAAAAAAAAAGTATTGAATAAATGTTGAATCCATTGAAAAAACGTTTTCCTTCTTTACAAAGTTTGGGTGTAAGTGAAAAAAATAAGAAATAAAAATATAAAAATTTAATTTATAAAAAAAACACACACAAATTTCTTAAATTGTAAAAGCAAAAATTCTTCTTAAAACAAGAAATATCTTTATGATAATAATAAAAATTTTTATGTAATAGTAAAAAAAGCAAATTTTTTAATTGTCCATTTTACACTTAGAGAAAAAGAAATTATTAATACAATGATTTGGAAATAATTCTAAGTACAAAATTGGGAAACGAAAATATATAATTAAAAATTGGAAAATTCAACAAAAAAAGTTTTTTTTTTTTACAAAATAAATTTAAATTAAGTGTACAAAAATGTATTTCATATGTTTATTAATAATTAATTAAATACTAAATACATACACGAATCTATGTACGAATGTCTGTGCAGCAAACTTTTTTTATTTTTCTACACAAATAAGTATATAGACAAACGCCGCACATGACCATATAGTCATTGGTACATGCATACATATATATACATACATACATGTATAAAAGTATATGTATTTATACATATATACCCTCAAATTGTTTGGTGTGTGTATTTTTTTTTTAATTTTTCGTTTCAAATACAAGTATTTTTGTCATTTCTATCACATGTAAAATATTAGAAAATTTTGTTTTCTTTTTGTTGTTTATTTTTGTTTTAAGATAAAAAAGCAAAATGTTTAAGAACTTGTGACACACATTAAAAAAAAACGAGGGTTTAATAAATTTTTTATTGTGCACAGTTTTGTTGTTTGTAGAAATTGAAAATAAAATGTATTAAGTATTTTTTTCATATTTCAAAATTTTGTATTCTTAAAGAAAAACATTTCAGTTTTAAGGATACTTTTTATAATTTTTGAAAATTATAAAATATATTTTGTTTGTGCAAACTTATTATCCAAAGTTAAGATCGTAATATGAAAAGAAGCGTCGCCTATATCTCGTAAAGTAATGGCCTAATCGTGTTTATGTTTTTAAAATCTATAAAAATATTTCTCTCATTAATTAATAAACAACAAACATGTAAAATAAAGGATGGATGGATACAGATATATATAGTATGTGTATGTGTGTGTATATGTATATCTATTGAACCTAACATATTAACTTCACACGAATTTGTGGTGGAGGGTATAGAAGATTTGGCACAGCCAAATATAACATTTTAATTATAAATTTAATTATATTTTTGAAGTAGGGAATCTAAAAACTGCATTAATGGTAATTCATGACGTGCAACAACTTATACTTGAGTACTTTAAACGACATGAGTACTTTAAAGACATAAATATAGGAAAAACCTACTGAGTGCACCATCAAGAAACACAAGAACAAAATGAACAAAACAAACAAAGAAACAAACAAAAAAAAAAGAAAAGAAGGGAAGAGAAAACTATACTAACATTAAATCAACCCAATTTGTGTAATTATATTGGTGTGACTAATACAACAACAAAAGAATTTATAAACAATGTAAATCCTTAGAAATGCTCACAACTTGACAGCCGGTAACTCTAAAAAAAATAAAATTCAAAACAAAACGCAACAAAACTAAACGAAGAAAAAAATAATAATAACAGAAAAGCACGTGCTATTGACAAGTATTGAATGTCACACATTCTATTTCTAACCCCCTCTTCTATCCCTAGTTTTCTTTGTTTAGTCTAAATTCGAATTAACCCTTAATGAGTAGAAATGAGTAAATCTACCCTTAACGGAAATCTAATTGGAGTTTTATACACTCACTATAATTTCAAATTCGAATTTCCTGTGCGCAAGTCCTTGTTATATCCTACTTATAAGAAAAATCGAGTTGTATTAGCTTACAGGACATTTTCAAGTTGGAATCTTGTTCAGTCTGGAGTTACATTTTGAACTAAACGGAAGCAAAAATAATAAAGAAAGAATAAAAGTGAAAATAAGTTGAAATAAATATAAAAATCTTCCCTTTACATAGTACATACATATATATATATATATATATACACATACACATTCACACACATACACCCCTAAAATCATTCATACTTATATGTGAATTAAAATGTATAAAAAGTGCTTTAAATAAAATATAAATTAATTAAAAATCTTATTGAACCTTCTTTTCGAAAGTGAATCTGAAATTTTTTTAAATACGTTTTTTAAAGTTTTTAATAAAAATTTTAATAAAAAATTTAAGAAAAATATAGAATTTTTTTTAAGAAAATAAAAATATGACTAAGCAGTGACGACATACGCTTACACAATTTCTCTATACTATAGACAGTAGAAAAATTTCAAAAAAAAAAAAAAAAAATACTAATAATTTATTAGAAATTAAATATATTTTATATAAAAATGGTTACTGAAAATGGCACACAGGTAATAGTTTAATAAATTTAATTAATATATAAATAAATTTAATAATTTCTTTTTTAATTGTCTAGAAATTTTAGAAAAAAATTAGTTTTTTTTTGTCTGGCAGCCATGATGGCGGCCATTTTTTCATTTATCGATTTTTCATGTCTGGCGAAAATTCAAAAGATTTCTTATTTTAACTTTTTCAAAGATAATTAAAAATAAAAATGTTAATATTTTTTGGGAGCATAACTTGAATCAATTTATAATTTTTTATAAAAAATTAAATTTATTAAAGAAATATAATAATTAAAACAGAAAAAATGTGTTGGGAAAATCAAGAGGACCCTCCCGTTTTTACAATAAGAAAAAATCAATTGAATTTTTTTATTAATAACTTACTGGTTTTAAGAAAATTCTATTTTGTTAAAAAATAATTAAAAATTTTGGAACTTTTTTAAACTATTATCATTATTATGTAAAAAGGGTGTGGTTAAATTACGATTTATGTTTCATGCATGAATATATATATATATATATATATATATATATATATATATATATATATATATATATATATATATATATATATATATATATATATATATATATATATATATATATATATATATATATATATATATATATATATATATATATATATATATATATATATATATATATATATATATATATATATATATATATATACCCTGAGTTAATAAAAATAAACGTAATATGGATGTTACATAATACATGACTCATACATATAAATATTTAGTATATTTTTGGAAGAGTTATTGCAGTTTTGTCTTTTCATTTCACTTTAAAGTTGTTGTGGCAAGAAGTTTGGATTACGTGATTTCACCTGTCACCTGACAAAAATAACTTAAATACAAAAAAAAATTATTATGCGTATTTCGTGTTTTATTCTGTTGATTTTCTTGTGTGAGGATTATAAAACTCCAAATTACCGTCCTTGAAATGTATATATAAAAAAAAGAAAATATTATATACATATATCCGAATATATACTAAGTATATTTTTTTATTGCTTTTGGAACTTTCACATTTTGTAAAAAAATGTTTACAATTTTTTTTATAAATTTTTAGTTTTTTATAGAATTCAAAATTTTTCTTTAAAAGAAAAAATAAGAACTGTTGCAGTATTTAATCTTTAATCATCACATTTGACATTTGCGGATGATGTCATGTATTCAATATCGATAACTCATATAATATTTTCCTCTTCAGGATTTAACAAATACAAAGATACGAGGCACTAAATCAATATTTTTATATTCAATTGTTTTTATACAGATTTATGTCATCATATTAAAATAAAGTTGTTTTTATATTTACTGCAAAGCTAACAACTATATTTCCGAACTTTTAGCTTTGTTAGTCGTTATTCATAAAAAACACATTAGTCAAAACTTAAAAAAATTATTTTTCAAAAAAAATATTTGTCTATGTCAGTTTTTTTGAAAATGGATCAGAATATGGACTTAAAAAATATTATTGAAATATGGATATCAAATAAGAGTTTAAATAAACCTTAATTTGTTTATTTATTTATTGGAAAACTGCATAAAAATGTCGAAAGAATTAAGGACATTTCTTTTCGTATCTTGGTTGATTCCAATTATATTTTTTTAGTTATAATTTAATAAACATGTCATGGTCGAGCATTTTCAAAATATAAGTGACTCTCAGAAATTAGAACTAGGTTTAGTTATCATAGAAATTATAATATTATTGACGCTTTTAAGTACTTTAAAATTAGGAATAAAATTCAAATCAGCTTAATCATTCTTGATCTTTAATAAAACACTTTACTGCATTAGATCAATCAGTTGAAACATTGTCACTTAAATTGTTGATTTATACTTTTTATGGAATTATTTGGACCACTCTGACCCACTTTGCTATCAAATATCACATACGTAAATGTGAGGGAAATGTAGAGACCTTGTTAAATTCGGTATTTCTCCGTTTTAATTTTTAGCACTGGGCAAAGATCAATTTTTAACTTTAATGAATAAAAACTGTCCAAAAATTAGAACTACAGTACTAAATTTAGAGCGTATTGAAATGGACAATTCAAATTTTGAGAGACTCTATTATAATATATTATAAATATGTTTAAAAATAGCATATCATTTAAAGCTTTTAAATAGACAGAGTTGACAGTCTTGAACCGAGTATTACTGGACTCGTTTCGGAGCTCGTTCGTGGTATATGATTTCAAGCAAAAATCAATGTTAATTTAATTTCATAATAAATTTAATTTTTAAGTTGTCAAATTTGATTTTTAACACGAATTCATAAACATGGAATTTAAATTAAAAGAAAAAATTAATATACTTCCATAAATCAACTATTTTGTTAATGTGTATACACAGAAAAAAAATTATATTAAAAAAAAATTAAAACAGACTTAACTGAAATTGTGAATTATATATATATTTGAATCTTTCTATATTAATGTATAGAATTATACAGCGACAATTTCTTTAAGTTACTTTTTATTTGTAAAAAAGGTGCAATTAATATGAAACAATGTTGAATTAAAAATATGAAGTAAATCATTATTGGAAAATGTTAAGTTATAGCGGTTTTAATTAATTTTATAAATATTTTTTCTTAAATATATGAAAATTATTGGTAGAAATAATTTTTGTTTTTAAAACGTTGCGGTAGTAGCTTTCGATAGAAAGCAATTTTATAAAATTAATGTCAGAAAATTAACATTATTTAAAATCAACAATTTTTTATTATTAATTTATTATTCGCCTTTTTTCTGTATGCATAAATATATGTATGTAAATTACTTGTACATAAATTTGTTCTCTATTGCTTCTAGAGATATCATTCTTTATGAAATCATATATTTGCACATCATACATCTTTTGACACGATGTGTTTTCTTAATTTCTTATTCTTAGAATAAAACTTTCAAGTTGTCTGTCTTACGTCTAGTTTTACATTTATGTACAATTTTCATTGTTTGTCTATTCGTCTTCATCCATTTTCGAATATCTAAATGAAAATTTCTATTTTTTGTACTCTTATTAAATGAGACGTATTTGCTGCAAATCTGTTGTTTTTTTTTCATTTCTCTCATTTACATTTTTTGGCGTCGAAGTAATGACGCCATCAATTTATTTTCGAATTTAAATTTTTACTCTTTATAAATAAGTAAATAAATATAGATAAATAAGAAATACAAAAATATAGAAAAAGAAAATGTAAACAAACGCCTGCGCAGCAATTGAAGCCGGAAGCGGAAGCATATGGTGTATTTTTGTTTTGTTAAACATTAATTTATTTCAATATTCATAACTGTTAAATTTTTATTCTTTATACTGAGAGTTTTTATTTAGTTGTTGTTTGATAGCAAATAATGGGGTGGTGTTTTTTTTATTGTTGTTTGGTCTTTATTGTAATTAAGAGTTGAATAACACCTGTCCTTTATGTTTCACATGTACATAACAACGACATCATCAACAACAACAAAAACAACAAAACTAAAAATAAACTTTTAATATCTTTATAATTTGTAAATGCAAATTCTTACCAAAAATTTGATTTCTTAACACAAATATGAGTCAATATAAATAGAAGTTCTAATAGTTCTAATATATTCTTATATACAAAAAAAATTGAATAAATTAAATAAATTTTTAAACTTTTATATGACTGATATTAAAATGTTTTAAATATTACAAAAATATAACAAATTATATAATGTTTTTTTATATAATAAATATGTAGTTAATTAATAATATTAATATTAATATTTAAAAAGTTCCCCATAAAATATATGAATGATGACGAAGTAGTGTCATCATTCCAATCCATATAAAAAAAATTTTTTCTTAAAACACACATGAAATTTATACTTTTCTGAAAGACTTCAATAAAAGATAAATATCCAATACATAGAACGAGATCTTAAAAAAAAACACAAAAACTATTTTTTGAAATTATCCAGCCGATCAAAATTTATGGATATATTTAAACAAATATTTTGTCCCACTGTGCATTGTTTTTCAGTATTTTAAAATTCTTCCTAAAAATTTGACTTCTAAATTTTAAAATTTTATTGTTACCAGAAACTCATTAGCGCTAAAAATAAATTGAAATAAAAACTTAATATTGTATAAAATCAACTATGCTCAATGATGATTTTGATTCAAGTTAGTTTCTTTGTGCACATTTGGCATTACCACATCTTTAAAACTTATTATTATATAATTTTACTTAAAATTTTTGTAAATGTCAAAATAATTGATTTCAGTAAAGCTGACTTTTTTTGTATTTTTTCAAAAAAAGATAGCAAAATAAAATCACTGATAAAACCACATTGTGCTGTTAAAGATCTTATAATTTTTTTTGTTATTATTTTATAAAGATATATCAACAAGGATTTTGGTCAATTAAAAAATATATATTAACAAGATAATAAACTTGTAGGTACATATGTAAGGTAAACATCCATAGAGTATCATTTCAGTGATGAAAATCAAATTTTTAATCATATTTTAATCGGAATGGAATTTATGTTATTTTCCCATGGATTGAAATTGAAATGTTTAAATTTCCTGTTTTTAAATTTTTGGTGTGAAAAAGTTTTGGTTACATTTTTGGTCTTTTTTAATCGGAAACAATTTCATTAATATTGGGATTTATTATATTTTATTTTATTTACTACATTTCAAGATCATCTTAACTCAAAAAAATATAGCATTCTTGTCAGAATCGGAAATGTAGTAAATTCTTATAGTTAGAGCTCTCTATAAATTATGACTGTAGGCTTTATTTATTGAAATTTTCACAGTGTCCATGAGTACATTAGACTACAAATATATCTGAACAGTTAGTGTTGCATTTTTTTAAATCTAGTCCGTAATAGGTGAAATATAGGAAATATTGCAGCAAAGCCAATTATTGAAAATTTGTATAATTTATTAATTTAGGGCGATGGAAATACATCGTTTCTGCGAGCGGCCCGTGCTGGAAATCTTGACAAAGTGTTGGAACACTTGAAAAATAATATTGACATAAATACCAGCAATGCTGTAAGTTTAAACTCTTTATAAATTCACAAATTATCTCTTCTAATATATTTTTTATTTGTAGAATGGATTAAATGCTCTGCATTTAGCATCCAAAGATGGACATATTCATGTTGTATCTGAGCTCTTGAGACGAGGCGCAATTGTTGATAGCGCTACTAAAAAAGGTAACACAGCATTGCATATTGCATCGTTGGCCGGTCAGGAGGAAGTTGTTAAAATGCTTCTACAGCATGGAGCTTCCGTAAATGTACAATCCCAGAATGGTTTTACACCACTGTATATGGCAGCTCAGGAAAATCACGATTCTGTTGTGAAACTACTCTTGTCCAATGGTGCCAATCAAAGTTTGGCTACTGAGGATGGATTCACACCTTTGGCAGTTGCCATGCAACAGGGTCACGATAAGGTTGTGGCTGTATTGCTTGAAAGTGATACACGTGGTAAAGTAAGATTACCGGCTCTACATATTGCTGCCAAAAAAGATGATGTTAAAGCAGCAACATTGCTTTTGGACGTAAGTTTAAATATTTTACATTCTAAAAAATGGAAGCTATATAAGTTTATCTTGTTTTATTACAGAACGATCACAATCCAGATGTCACTTCAAAATCTGGCTTTACACCTTTGCACATTGCCTCGCACTATGGCAACCAAGCTATAGCTAATTTACTTATACAAAAAGGTGCCGATGTTAATTTCTCAGCAAAACATAATATCAGCCCTCTTCATGTGGCCGCTAAATGGGGAAAGACCAATATGGTTTCATTGTTATTGGAAAAAGGAGCAAACATAGAAGCTAAAACTCGTGATGGCCTTACCCCTCTACATTGTGCAGCTCGTTCGGGACATGAACAAGTTGTTGATATGTTACTGGAAAGAGGTGCTCCAATTAGTGCTAAAACCAAAAATGGTTTGGCTCCTCTCCATATGGCTGCTCAAGGCGAACATGTGGATGCTGCACGCATTTTGCTCTATCACCGTGCTCCCGTTGATGAGGTCACAGTTGATTATTTAACCGCACTTCATGTTGCTGCTCATTGTGGTCATGTGCGTGTTGCGAAACTGTTATTGGATCGTAATGCCGATGCCAATGCCAGAGCCTTGAATGGATTTACTCCACTTCACATTGCCTGTAAAAAGAATCGTATTAAGGTGGTTGAATTGTTATTACGTCATGGCGCCAGTATTAGTGCTACCACTGAAAGTGGTTTGACTCCCCTTCACGTTGCTGCGTTTATGGGTTGTATGAATATAGTAATTTATTTGCTGCAACATGACGCCAGTCCAGATGTACCTACTGTACGCGGTGAAACTCCATTGCATTTAGCCGCAAGAGCTAACCAGGTTTGAATATAATTCGATTATAATTTTTCTGAATATAAAAACTAATTATATTTGTTTTGTTTATTTTATTTATTATTTAGACTGACATAATACGCATTTTGTTGCGTAATGGAGCTCAGGTTGATGCACGGGCTCGTGAGCAACAAACTCCATTACATATTGCATCACGTTTGGGTAATGTCGATATTGTAATGTTGTTGTTACAACATGGTGCCCAAGTCGATGCCACCACCAAAGATATGTATACCGCATTACACATCGCTGCCAAAGAAGGACAAGATGAGGTAAAACAATTAATTGCTAAAAAGATTTTGGATCACATTGACACTGTTTATTTGATGCAATTATTTTGGATTCGTCATCAGGAGTATTTTATTTGAATTTTTATTTAATTTTATTATTTTCATTTATTTGCTCTAATATTTTTTTGTTATTTAATATTATTATTATTATTATTATTATTATTATTATTATTATTATTATTATCTTAAATATTTCAATTTGTTTATTTAGTAAAGAATTGAAAATAATTTCGAACGAAATCAAAAATATTTTCATTTTATTAAATTATTGTTGACAAATTTATTTAATTTGTATTATTTAATTTATAAATTGTAAACTGTTTGTTTTTATTTAATAAAAATAATTTATTAATTATTTATTATGGTTATAATTTTTTAATTGTTTATTATAGAATAATTATCTGCTTTTATTTTTATTATTTTTTCAATTTGATTTCTTCTGTTTTATTGTTTTCTAGAGTAAATTTATTTATTTTTATTTATTTATTTATTTATTTAATTTCACTGAATTTTAATTTTTATTTATATCAACGTTTCTTAAATGGGGATTCGCGACACATCGATTCATTTTTCTGATATTTTAGCTCAATTTTCAATTTCCCTTTAAAATCAACATTTTTAATCTGCTCTTTAGAATTATGAAAACGTTTCAGTTTTCTCGTTGTTATAATTCTCAAAGGTTTGCAATTCCATTTCATTATGCTTATATAAGGTGTTGTTTTTTATATCTTTAACCACAAGTGGTGAAGAGGGTATATTGACTTTGTCATTCCTTATGTAACGCTAACAAGAAACCATCTCAGACCCCATGATGTGTATTCATGTGATTCTTATTATCAAAAGAATATATGCTTAAGCGATTGTATAATTTAAAGTCGGAAATAGAAAATTTTCTTTTATATAAAACAAAAAGAAAGGAAAATATTTACAAAAAGTTTTCCAAACCAACTTTATAACCTTTATATATATATATATATATATATATATATATATATATATATATATATATATATATATATATATATATATATATATATATATATATATATATATATATATATATATATATATATATATATATATATATATATATATATATATATATATATGCATCAAATGAAAAACTGAATCGATTTAACTATGTCCGTCTGTCTGTCTGTCTGTTGGAAATATTCTTACACCTAGAATATTTGTCCGAATTCAATGAAATTTTGCCACATCGTTTGTTATTGTCCTAAGCAGTTTGCTATTTAAAATCAACCTCCAAATATCGAAAATGAACTCTAGCATACAATTTTACGTGCTCCATCATCGTGCAAAAGATCATCAAAATCTGATTAATTGGAAAAAAGTTATATGCAAAATTTTGATACACCCCAATTTACTGAAATTTGTCACATATATAGCTATTTTGATACAATAATAAATCCAAAGAAGCCATATTGTTCTGGGATCATTAATTGACCTAGCTCCCATATAAGGCCCTTTATAGCAATAAAACTCTTCAATTTGAACCAATTCTATTGAAATTTGGCACAATTAATTTTTTAACTATTTTATATATATGTTATAAATTTTATAACATAATGCCCATTCCCGGAAAACGTGTTTGAGTTTATAAAACATTTAAAGATCTGTTTCCAGCAAAATCGCTTTAGTATTTTATTTTAATTTTAATTTTAATTTTATGACTCATTAAGTGTTTCTGTGTTTATATACTTTATATATTTGTGAGTATATGTGTGTATATGTATGTCTACGGAACCAAAACTATTAAGGTCACACGAATTTCTGATGGAGGGTATTGAAGATTCGGCATAGCCGAATATAACATTCTTACTTGTTTTTTGTTTTATTTTATTTTGTTTTGTTTTGTTTTGTTTTGTTAATGAAAATATACTTATACAAAAAGGAGACAAATCTAAATTGAGTTAGCTTTTATGACAGCACAGTCTTCTAGAATGCTTATTACTTGTGAAGATCTAAATATATTTTGGATATTATCTTAAGTAAAGGCAAAGATTTCAGGTGATGCAAACACTGACAGGCGTTTATTTTTGAAATATGTTAAGATAAAGGAAATCTGATAAGATTTATTATAATAATTGTTAGATGATCTTAATTCAACCGTTATATACAATAAATATTTAGCATACAAGTCAATAAAACAAAAAGACGACATTCAGTAATTTTTGTGAAAAGAGGGGAAAGTGTTAATCTTGATCTTCTAAGTTGTCGACCTTCAGCAGTATTCTGTTGATCTAAGAAGCTTTCACATAAGGATTTGCGATCCTTATTTTTATATTTTTCTATGTATAATTTCATTTTTAAATGGCAGAAAAATCATTATACTCTACACCAAAGAATTGTAATGTACAAAATATGATTTTACATTTATACTTTTAAGTAAATCATACGATTCGGAATTACTTTATGAGTCGCTTTAAGGATGTCTGACCATCTCAAAGAGATTTTTGGGCTTATTGGTGTCGATCAGTCCAATATACTATATAGATTTTAAGCAAATAAATTCCATATAAGTTCCAATCCACATGTCAAATTTCAACTCAGAAAATTAGTACATTAATTTATATCTCGAAAAATCTTAACTTCTCTCCATTACTTACATTCTGGAAAGGGGTCTTATATGGGAGCTCTAACCAAATATAGATCAATATTTCCCAAATTAATTATTAATTTTATTATTAATTTGGTAGAGGACCTTATATGAGATTAAACATCGTTAGAAAATTAATTGAGTCAAAATAATTTAACCATCTCAAGAAAGATAAAAATAATTGTAACGAACTTTAGTAGAATTGCTTCATAATTAAAAGTCTTAGAAGCCTTTTGTTTTCTTCTGTTTAAAATTTTAAATTTTAGAAAATTTGTTGTTGCTTCATTTATTGGTCCATAATTTGTTTCCTACTGAGCCGGTAGCAAACTGAAGAGGACATAGTAGTAGTATTAAACATCCATTACATTATTGTGGATGTAAGAATGTTTCCAACAGACGGACAGACAGGTGGATATAGCTAATTTAATTTAATTTAATTTAATTTAATTTAATTTAATTAATTTAATTTAACTCAGTCTTTGTTTTGATTGGAAATTACCAAGTAAATGTATCCTCATCAACAGTTGTGTTAGTGAAGGTATTAATAATAAGTGTCATGCTGGCGCATTATAAAGTTAAAAAAAATAAATAAAAATTCCAGAATTTAATCGTAGGAATAAGGTAGAACTAAAACTTATGTATGGCCCTGACACACAAAGTTCCACTACGATACATATTGTGGTGATAAATTGGTGAAATATAAGATAAATTAAGATATATTTGGAAACGCTAAAGTAAATCGTGAGAGACAACAAAGTTTTTGATTAAATAATGTATATGTATAGAAAGGGAGGTTATCGGACAGCATCCAAAGGAATTTATATTGTCTCTTCAAGGTCTATTAACTATTTTTTAATCTTCACCGTCGTAGGTGATTGTTGTATTATACTCCCACATTATGTACAAGTGTTATATCCTTGATCTACTCATAGATTCACATTTGATTAATTTTTACAACACAGTTTTGATTTTATTTCCTAATTTTATTGATATTTTTTTATTTACATTATTAATTATTTTAATTATTGAAAATATTGAGTGAGTAATCTCAACCATGAAAATAATTTATAGGTTGCAGCTGTTCTAATTGAAAATGGTGCATCATTAGATGCTGCCACTAAAAAAGGTTTTACACCACTTCATTTAACCGCAAAATATGGACATATTAAAGTGGCCCAATTATTGTTGCAAAAGGAGGCTGATGTCGATGCTCAGGGCAAAAATGGTGTCACTCCTTTGCATGTGGCATGTCACTATGACAACCAAAATGTTGCTCTTTTGCTTTTGGAGAAAGGTGCTAGCCCACATGCAACTGCCAAAAATGGTCACACACCCCTGCATATTGCAGCACGTAAAAATCAAATGGATATTGCTACAACTCTATTGGAATATGGAGCTCAGGCTAATGCTGAGAGTAAAGCTGGTTTCACACCTCTTCATCTAAGCTGTCAAGAGGGACATAGTGAAATTTCTAATTTATTAATTGAACACAAAGCTGGTGTTAATCATCCAGCTAAGAATGGTTTGACACCTATGCATCTGTGTGCCCAAGAGGATAATGTAAATGTGGCAGAAATATTACAACGTAACGGAGCTAATATTGATATGGCCACTAAAGCTGGCTATACACCTCTACATGTAGCCGCTCATTTCGGCCAAGCAAATATGGTGCGCTTTTTACTGCAACATGGAGCCAATGTAGATGCTGCCACATCAATTGGCTATACACCTTTACATCAAAGTGCCCAACAGGGTCATTGTCATATTGTTAAACTTTTACTCGAACATAATGCTAATGCAAATGCCCAGACTACAGGTGGACAGACACCATTGGATATAGCTCGTAAATTGGGTTATATTAGTGTCTTAGACTCTCTTAAATCTATAACTGATGAAACAGAATGTTCAACACAATTGCATTCAGATGAAAAATATCGTGTTGTTGCCCCTGAAGCCATGCATGAGTCTTTTATGTCGGATTCAGAAGAAGAAGGAGGTACGTATTATTTTTGCATTTCAACACATCCATACACTGAGTTATCATTGTTCTCTTTACATATTAAAAGAATGAAATTTGCACAAAATCAAAACATTATATATATATTTTATTTTACTTTATTATTTATTATTTCTGAAGATTTTTCTAATTTTAAAAATACAACTCATAATTCGTTTCTTAACATAACCTATAAAATACGTTATTCAAATTTGTTGTTCATCCTCTGATCATCATTTTACATAGTTTAAATATGATGTATATACATACATACATACATACATACATACATACATACATACATACATACATACATACATATATACATACATACATACATACATACATACATACATACATACATACATACATACATAAATATATACATACATATATACATACTAACATACATACTAACATATTTTATATTTATTTCGATAGAATTTCAATATTCAGATTATTAATTATTTTTGCATTTATTTATTGATTTATTTATTTATTTATTTATTTATTTATTTTGTTATTTATTTATTTTCTTATTATTCTACCGTTTCTGTGCCAACACGTGTTTTCCTTTAAAGATTTACAATCATTTTGTTACATTTTCCCTTGATTAAAACATCTGTCACAGTTGGTTTAGTATTTATAAAAAAATCTAAGATGTATGATAATGATGTATGTTATGGTTGGAGATAAACACTCATAAATAGAATATCGAGTGAATTCCTAATTTGTAAGAGTATGAAATGTCAAAGTATTTCACTCTTCATTTAAAATAACATTGTTGTGTATTTGCAGAAAAATAATAATTATAATAATAATAATAATAATTTAACAATAATTTTTCTAATCAAATATATTTTTATATTTAATATATTTAAACTCTGGGAATAAGATGAATTTATAATTTATAAAAAAAATCTATATTTTATAGGTCTTGAATTTAGTTTTTCGTTTATAGAATGCAGATTATTTTCAATAACTTATTTTTAATACCTTAATTCAAATATGAAAATGAATTTGAATTCAATTAAAAGCATAATTTAAATTCTGATTTTCTTGAAAAGTTGAATAAATTTACATAGGAAGTTTTTTTTTTTTTTTTTTTTTTTTTTTGGCACAAAAATGATATTTAAATTTTTAATTTCTAAATAATGTTTGTATTTGTGTGTGTGAGTGTATACTTGTTTATTTGTCTAAATTGAATTGAATTTCCATTGTGTCATTTAGGTGACACAAATGATTGGGATCCATGTTTGGGCATTAAAAGTGATCGCCACATCAATGATAGCCACGTTTATCTACCCTATTATCGCGGTGAATCATTATTTTTATCCTGTAAGTTATGGGATCCTTAATCTCCATTTCCATTTTAATTATAAAAAACCAAAATAAAAAACACATACAAATACATATAAATAATACATGTATTCTTTTTAATACTATTTTATTTCTACTGTATCATTCGGAATATTTTTAATGAAAATTTTCCTTTCTATTAACATATATAATTATTACTGATAAAAATTATTACATTTTCTATATCGGAAAAGAATAATTTATAGAATGTTTTGAATTAAATTTATAACTTCAATATATAAATTATTTGAAAAGATATTAAACTTTTTAATGATATGAATGTTATATTTATCGAAAAGTCGAATTATATCAAAGTCTGACTCTTAAGACAAATGTTAATTTCGTTATAAAAACAGTACGATACTATTCATTCTTTAATTGAGTGGGAAATTCATTGAAATTATTCTGTTTGATATTGTTTGCATAATTTTTATTAAAAATTCTAATCAATATAATTTGGATAATTTGAAATTCATCAAAAATGTATTTGTTTTAATATGGCAAAAGAATATGGCGTTTTTGTTGATACAACCTATTATATATAAATACCGATATATGTATGTGTGTAATTGTTTTTTTATTAATAAAGTTATATTAATGTATACATTATATTCAATACATACACAAATACATATATAAAACATTCATTATATATATATATATATATATATATATATATATATATATATATATATATATATATATATATATATATATATATATATATATATATATATATATATATATATATATATATATATATATATATATATATATATTATTTATGTTTTATCATTCTTATTTTTTATTTTTTTGAAAAGTAAGTTAATACCTTCTGATGTTTTTAAAAAAATATCCCCTCTTCTCCATTTCCATCCATTAATACCTTTTATAGGCTCCATTTTACATTTGTATATTATTTTTATTTTTATATTTGAGACTATTTGTTTTTAATTTTGTATGTATAAGTTGACTTCCTTTTTACCCTCTACTTTTTTTTTAATTTATTGCAATACCAAAGTATAAATATGAGAAGTAATGGACCGACCCATGCATAATTTGGCACATCGTTTTAAAATATCATAACACTTACTTTTGCAAAATTCTTAATATCGCTTTATATTTAGGACTTTTATGAGCTTTAAATTTCATTTCGGGAGGACATTTGATTGGCCCGAACATGGCCAATTTCAGTAGGCTTTGTCCTTGGGCCAAAATAATTCCATGAAGAGTGTTCACAACGTTCACATGGACAGCCAGTCAAACAGACGGCCATTGTTAAATCGACTCAGAAAATGATTCTGAGTAGAACCGTATACTTAAGGATGGATGTAATACCATCAGCACAAATACATAATACCCCCACCCCCTATCGTGGTATAGGCTATAAAAAATAAATAGTACCTTCAGGAGATCCATAAAGTACCAAAAAAAAGTATTAAATTATTTTTATTCATTTATACGTATAAATATACAAAATGTTTCATGATTTTAGGTTTGTTTTATGATGAAGGTTACTAAAGATATAGAATTGAAGAAGAACATACACAATACCTACGATCCCACATAGAATATTGAAAAAGTACCATATAATAGCTTCAAATTACATATTGCATACATTGTATACTTATTTTCATATTGTTTTTTTCAAAGTATCATGTTATTACTCGAATTTGTTAATATCAATGATTTGATGATCACCTTCCAGAAATAAACTTATTAGTTTATTTTATTTGACTAAATGTGCCAAATTAATACCCTTTTTTGTTCAATGAATATTAAAATTATATTATGATTCCATATTAAAAAACATATTTACGAAAATACGAAAAATAACAAAAAATCATTCGAATTTCAAAAAAAAAAAAAGTTCCAAACCGAATATTTATTTTGATATAAGAATTGCATTTTACTATCTCTTCCGGAATTAAGCTCTTAAATATTTATATGTGTATTTCATATAAATTCGACAAATTTTTTTATTGAAAATATCAATAGTAAATTGAGCTAATTTCATGAACATCGGTCCATTTTCGACTGTAACCTATTTAAATCACTAAATTGTTCAATATGTCATTGAAATTTGTTAATTATTATTATTTTCTTGACATTAAAAATAATGGCGAAAATTTTTGTTAGCAAATTTCTGTTCCTTTAACATACGACTTCAGCAGAAAAAAAAGTTATAGACCGATATTTAAGGCAACCTTAAAATTCAGATTTTTTTTTAATTTACGATTAGAACTTATTGGATTTTAACAATTAGTTATTTAATATCCAAATCTATATTTTTGTAAAAAAAAACATCCAAATCTGATCAGTAGAAAAAATGTTTTAGGGTAAAATGTGCAACATTTATTACATCCCAGAATCTTTACGACATATAAGTTACAATTTTAAAGATTATTTTCTGAAATTTGGCACATACTCTATTTTAATGTAATTAATATAATATAAATAACATTAATAATAATAATAATAATAATAATAATAATAATAATGATAATAATAATAACAATAATAATTATTATTATTATTATTATTATTATTATTATTATTATTATTATTATTATTATTAATTCCCAAAGATTAAAGTATGGTGAGAAAATTATTTGACAAAGTTGTCATATTAGGCCCCATCCCAGGATATGGTTTTAAGCTTAGAAAACTCTTTAATATGGATCAATTTAATTATTTTTTCTAACTGACTTGAATATAAATTAATAGTTTAAAGACTATATAACCATATTTTATTATAGTTTTCATATAACCCAACTTCATGATAAAATCGATTTTGAGGTTATAAATGTTCTTTTCAGTGATTTTATTATACTGTGATTTTGAATTTTAATTAAGTTTTATTTCCAAAATTATTAAAATTATTAAATATGATTAGATTTAGACTTATTTTTGTGCTCTAATATATTTTAATAATATCGCATGATCATTTCTTAAAAGTTCACTTTTATTTAAATTTATTTCATACTTTAATATTAATAAAAAAACATGATTTGTGCATGATTGAATTAAAATTAATATAAAATTAAGTTAATTAAATGACTCACATGAACAGAAATTGTACAGATAAATATCTAGATATATACCAATGTATATGTATAAATAAAGATGATGCTGAGATTAAGATAAAAATTTAATTCATTTATCATTCTTGTATGTATTTTCAAAATCACTGCACATTAATATGCCTGAAAATTAAAATGCTGCATTCCTATTCAATTGTATTTGAATGAATTGGAATGAATATGAATTATTTGCTCATCAATCATCAAAATGACACAAAACGCTGCAATCAAAAACAAAAAATATATATATATATATAAATGCTACTCGTACAATTTTTGAAAAAAAAATAAAATAAAAATAAAAACAAAAACATCAGGCGAAGATAATATGCTTTCCGATCAACCTTATCGATATCTGACAGTTGATGAAATGAAATCCTTAGGAGATGATTCTTTACCCATTGATGTGACACGCGATGAACGTGTAGATTCAAATCGTATGGCTCAAAGTGCCGAATATGGTGCTGGTTTACAGCAACAACAATCGATTGCCGAAGATCCAATAAGTCCACATAAGGCTCAGATCTATAATGCAGCCGCTGGTAAATCAATGGTTGATAGCATTTACATGGCCAACGGTCTTAACGAAGATGATCATCAACATGTAGGGTAAGAAAAGTTTAATATTTTATTTTCTATAGTCCAAAATTAATATATCTCTTTTGAAATATTTCTATTCCCAATGTTAATAGACGTAAATTACAATGGAAGAGGTAAGTTAATTGTTAGGAAAATTTTAAAAGGAAATCGAAAATTTTCAACCTTTTTTTGTTTGCAGTTTCTTGGTATCATTTTTGGTGGATGCTCGTGGTGGTGCTATGCGTGGTTGTCGCCATAGTGGTGTACGTATGATTATACCTTCACGTTCAACATGCCAGCCAACACGAGTTACATGCCGATATGTTAAACCCCAGCGCACCATGCATCCCCCTCAACTAATGGAGGGCGAAGCTTTAGCTAGCCGTGTTTTAGAATTGGGACCCGTATCAACTAAATTCATAGGTCCTGTTATCATGGAAGTACCACATTTTGCCTCCTTACGCGGCAAAGAACGTGAAATTATTATATTACGTTCCGATAATGGAGAAACCTGGCGAGAACATTCTATTGATAATTCTGAAGAAATTATTCATGATGTATTGCAACAATGTTTTGAACCAGAAGGTAAAGTTCTGAAAGAAATTATATTTCAGTTTGGTGAAATATCGCTGAAATTCTTATAAATTTATTATAGAAATTGCTCAATTGGAAGAGCAAACTGGAAATCATGTTTGTCGTTTTGTAACTTATGATTTCCCACAATATTTTGCGGTCGTTACACGCATACGTCAAGAGGTACATGCTATTGGGCCAGAGGGTGGAATGGTATCAAGCACCGTGGTTCCTCAAGTTCAGGCAGTATTCCCACAAGGTGCTTTAACCAAGAAGATAAAAGTTGGCTTACAGGTAAATCTATTTAAACCACGCAAAGGTGTTGCGCCAGAAAAGCTACGTAAAATAAGTGTTAATCATGTACCAAAAAAGAAGCGCTTTTCGCTTATTTGGTAAAATATTTGAAAAGAAAACGAAATATCTTAATAACAAAAAGAAAGTTATTTAAATCTGAAACAAATATGATTTAAACTAAAATTAAGTACAATTAAGGTACTTTTATTTTTATTTTATATTTAATACAAGAATTAGCGTGATCCAATTTTGATTAGATATTAATATTTCTATTTATTACTTCCATTTAAAAATATCAAATACATACATACATACATACATACATACATACATACATACATACATACATGTCATGCATACATAAATACATAAATACATATGTATATGTATATGTATATGTATATGTATATGTATATGTATGTATATGTTGTTTAAAAAAATATCAAGAAACTGGTTTCATTCATGTTGTCATTTCCATGTTCCTTAAAAAGTATTACAGTTCAGAGAAATGTGTGAAACAAATTTATTTTAATCTTTAAAAAATGTAAGATTTTTATACAAAATCTAAAGAATTTTAAATTTTAAATAATTTTTTAAGAAAATTTATTAAAATTTGCTAATATTTAAAAATGTATGCAGTACCTGTATGAAAAAATTGTTGCTCAATATTTCAAAAAATATTTAAACAAAATTTCTAAAAGTGAAGTTAAATGAATATCTCATTAAAAATGAACACAATTTTATTTTTTACTATGTATGGGGCAAAAAATATTGAAACAAATTCAGAAGTTGTATTTATATTAGAAGAGCGTCATGCAAATCCATGTTTATATATGAAAAGAAATCGTTAAACGAATTGAAGACTTCGCAGATAAAAGCTGATTTTTTTTATGGCCAAATTTCCTTCTTAAAAAAAGAATATATATATATATATATATATATATATATATATATATATATATATATATATATATATATATATATATATATATATATATATATATATATATATATATATATATATATATATATATATATATATATATATATATATATATATATATATATATATATATAACAGAGAGAGTCAAGATTATCCTCCCTTTAGATTATCTTAGACTTAAAGTTTACTTTAAACTTAAATATCCTGCTGATATTTTTTTGGTCAATAAAGTTAAACAAATTAAATGTTATAAGTAAAATATAATAATATATATATATATATAACAGAGAGAGTCAAGATTATCCTCCCTTTAGATTATCTTAGACTTAAAGTTTACTTTAAACTTAAATATCCTGCTGATATTTTTTTGGTCAATAAAGTTAAACAAATTAAATGTTATAAGTAAAATATAATAATCGGGCTTAATGTTATGTAATAAATTTTTCATGTATATTATTTGAAACATTTCTTGGAAAGCTTTAACAAGAAACCTTTTGTATCTAAGATAATTTAAAAGGGTGTTCTAAACAAAAGCAAACGATGCTTGATTACACTCTATTAAAAATTCCCATATCGATGATGAGCGAACTTTCATTACACTTTCCGCATGGTACTGATTGGATGAAATTTGCACATGAGGTATAAATACATTTGATCGAAATAATGTTAAAAAAATACAACACACAGAAGAAAATCAACATTGAATATAGTTTATTGATTTGTTTCATTTAGTTTAAATTGAACATTTTTACGTTTGTGGTGAAATAATAAAGTACATATTAGAAACTTTCAATATTAATATATAAAATTATTCAACGATATACTTTTTAAATTACTTTTAAGTACTAAAATTCAAGTAGTAAAAATTCAAAAAGTTTTTTAAGAAGCTGTATTTACTGTGAAACAATGTCAAATTAACATTTATATATATATATATATATATATATATATATATATATATATATATATATATATATATATATATATAATATATATATATATATATATATATATATATATATATATATATATATATATATATATATATATATATATATATATATATATATATATACATATATAAAACAAAAATAATTTTATATTTTCTGAGTATGAAATCAAAAAATTGGTTGCAAAATATTAAATATGAGTTCAGTTTTCAAAATTATTTGCCAGAAATTCAATATTTTAAAACATATTGATGCCATAACAAGAACATTAACTCTATCTGAAATATATATCATTTAGTAGTAAGCACAAATTATCTGAAAAAATACTTTTATTTATTAACGCAAAACTTTAACAAATGAAATATTTTACAAAATAATGATATCAAAGATGAAATTTAAAATAAAAATTATTTCAAATAAATTTAAAGAAAAATACGTGAATAATAAAAGCAACTTAGATGATCTTGGATCATATAAATTATTTAAAAAAATACAAACTTAAAATATTATTATAATAAATATTGAAAACTTATATAATTATTATTATTATTATTACTATTATTATTATTATTATTATTATTATTAATTTTATTATTAATAACATTATTTTTCCAATGAATGAAACAGTAGATTCTCAGTTAACATTTTCGATTACATCCAATAACAATGCTCAATAATGAAAGCTTATTAACTTTAGATACAGATGGTAACTTGTCAATGACTAGAGCTTTCCGTATGAATAAAACTTATTAGCTATGGACGAATGTTTAAGAGAGCAGAATGACTATTCTGTAAAACAGATTCAAAAAAAATAATAATAATAATAAAATAAAATAAAATAAAATAAAATAAAAAATAAAATAAGCCCGAATATGTTCTTTGTTCGGCTATTACACAGACTCAATGCGTTTCCGACGAATTGGGCTAACATCAGTGGTCCTATATATTTGTCTTTTTGTGTTAAAAATAAACTCTCTTCTTTTTTAAACATAGAAAGTGGGACTCCAAACAATGAAACTCATGGTATCAAAGTTATGACAAGGTGGTTCCACTTCTCAAATTAATATTTTTAAGAAATTTGTTGTTATATAAGGATAAGAAGAATATAAAACTATTGGACATGATGTGTAGTCCAAATGAAAAACAAATTTTATGTGGAAATCAGAAATGTAATACTTCGAGTTGACATTTTGATAAATCTTTGAATTGAAATTGTGGAAAATTTACAGTTCATCAGGACTTTAACTGAATTTAAGTCGATAGTCTTTAACAAAATTATTTCCTACCATTAAAGGGTTAAGAACAAAGATATGGTAGCATTATATGTCATAATCTAAAAAACCATGTTAAAAAGGTAAGAAACTGAAATAAGAAATTAAGTGGAAAATAAAATCTTAATAAACTTTTTCACTTAGCAGAGTTTTCTCACTCAAATTGATGAGAGACCAGCTGCTATTTATTTTTGTATTAAACCTTTCTACATTAGCATAATTGTAGTCCAGCACAGGGATAATCGCTGTTATAGACCTCAATTTAGTTTCGGCACAAATTGTTCGATTTTCTTCAAATCACTGAAGCAAAGGAATAATATTATATAATTAAGATTCATCTCTTATTTTTTTGAAACAATTATTTGCAGCATCAAAACTGGTTAGAATTTTGAACCACATTATATAAGACTTAATTTTTGTATTTCCAATACAATATAAAAATATTTTAACATCCAAATTTCAATTAGATGTAATTTCTTTTCTAATCGTTTTATTTTCAATAAGTTGGTATTCAGTTATTAATGTCCATTATTGCAAATTGTACGTTAAACAAAATATATCGATATATGATATTATATCGTGATGGGCTGAGTAAAAATTTATAGGGGAACAGAAAGGTTCTTAAAAATACTTTTAATTTTTGAGTAATTAAAGAAATGATTTAATTCAATTTAATGTTAATTAAGATTCTACTGTGCACAATATATAAAATTTAGATTATTTTAATATTTAAATAATTAATTATAAATGTATATTTATCAATTAAAGTTTAAAAATTAATACTTAAAAATTACCTTAAATTATAACAACACAATTATTTATTCGTCACTATTAATCGATTTATTATATACATAATTAATTACATAACAATATATATATACATATATATTATCAACTAAAAAAATATATATAAAATTACCCAATAAATTTAGTTAAAACAAAAACTTTATCCGATTTTAAAATGTTTTTATTCTAGAATTGTTATTGAATATATATATATATATATATATATATATATATATATATATGTATATATATATATATATATATATATATATATATATATATATATATATATATATATATATATATATATATATATATATATATATATATATATATATATATATATATATATATATATATATATATATATATATTATATATATATATATATATATATATATATATTTTTTTGTAAAAGTTTCTCTTGTTATTTTCGTTATTTAGTAAAATGTTTAAAAAAGGAAGAAATGGGTCTTGTGGAAACTAAAGAGTGTCACTTCCAGTTAATTTTTTAAAAAGACAAAAACAAAAAAGCTTAATACAAAGAAAACTTAAAATGATTTTTCAACGGCCCTTTTTATAAATTATTTATTCATTTGTTTATATACTATTTCATTAATACATCCAGTTTTCATAAATTCATAAAATACACGAAATTATACATAACATACGTATACATGAAATTCATTCATTAATTCCATTTTGTATAAATCTATAATTTCTCTTTTTTTGTCAAAATTAGTTTTCATTTTATCATCAAATTTTTCTGTTATAAACTTTTTCTTTCTCATTCTTCTTCTATTTTAATGATCATTATTTTGTCAATATGTGAGTGTGTGTGTTTGTGTGTGTGTGTGCGTTTAATTTTCTACATACTATAATAATTGTTTTTTATTTTCAAGTAGTTAAAGTTTTTTTTAATAACTAAATTTATTGGGACGTAAATGGGTTGGAACATTTTATAGATTAATTTTTTTTTAATCTTTTCAATATCACTGTAAACAAAGATAAAATAGAAAAAAAATAATTTAATTTGAGATAAAACTTAAATAAAAATTTTAATAAATTTTTCAAATTTTAAGAAAAATGTTCACCATTTAATCCCTTTTTTTTAGAACCCAACAAGTTTCCTTTTTGAATTTTTAATACGAAAAAAGTTCACGATATATTTGTTTAAAAATAAGAATCGATTAAAAGTATAAAAGAATAATTTAACAATGAAATTATAATTAACTTATAACAATTAATTGTAAGATAATTTTATGTGAATGAAAATGAAATTGTAAATTAGAGAAGAACATAATTTTAAATGAAATAATTTTCCATAAAAAGGTTTTAATCTTTTTTGTTATTAAAAACTGTTTCTTTTTTTTTTTTTTGATAATTTTTATTAAATTTTTTTATCTTATGAAATAAATTGAAAGATAAGGTAAATGTGTATGTAAATGTATATAAAATTAATAAATAAATGAATAGTTGTTATTATAATATAAGCGGCCATTTTGAAAATAATGAAAAAGAAAAATCATTTTGTTTACTGTATTTAAGCTACAAATTATGTTATTTGTTTCCGTTTCCGTTTAGGCACAACCAGTTGATCCCGATCTTACTGCTAAACTATTAGGACGTGGTGTTGCAGTATCTCCAATTGTTACTGTTGAACCACGTCGTCGCAAATTCCACAAGGCCATTACATTGAGTATGCCCGCCCCTAAGGCCCATAGCCAGGGCATGATAAATCAATACTCTGGCAATACTCCCACTCTACGTTTACTTTGTTCCATTACCGGTAAGTAATATTAGTTGCCTATATTTGTTGCTGTTGTTGCTTATTGTTGTTTCCTTTTATTATTTTATTATTTTATTATAATTAATTGAGTTATTTACGTTTTCTTATATATTTTTTATTTGTAATTAAATTTTTGGTTGTTTTTATAATTTTCGATGTA
Source organism: Cochliomyia hominivorax (assembly GCA_004302925.2). Classification (NCBI taxonomy): domain Eukaryota; kingdom Metazoa; phylum Arthropoda; class Insecta; order Diptera; family Calliphoridae; genus Cochliomyia; species Cochliomyia hominivorax. The sequence continues at coordinate 62,400,319 of PYHX02000413.1, forward strand.
AATTAATTGTTAAATCTACGAAATGATTTGCCAAAATAAATGTAATTCCAAAAAAAAAAATGTTAAATGAAACACTTTGATATTAAAGCTTAAGTCAGGATTCGAATTTCATTGAATTTGTAATAAAAAAATAAATAATTTTTATTTTTTCTTTCATTTTTTTTCAATATTTTATTTTATTTAGTTAAAATTTTATTTTTAATTTTTCTTAGATTAATTTTTTAACATAATTTGATTTAATAGTTGTTTATTTTTAAATTCCTTAATTTCAGTTTCATTTGTAAATGAATAATGTTTAATTTTAGTTCGTTTTTTTTCTAAATATTCTACATTAAACTATTTATACTTGATCTTCTACTACTACTTACTATACTACTTACTAAAACTACTACTTAATTACTACAACATAAAAATTATTTAATTAAATTTATTATTAAAAAAAATTAATATATATATTTGTTTAATTAATTAAAAAATTAATAAATAAATGAACAAACCAGTCAGTATTTGTGATTTGTTGCTATTTCATTTTTTGTGTAGTTCAAATAGTCTCTATTAACAAATTAATTAATTTTTTTCTTTTCTGTAATTTTACGTAAAAATGTAGCTACAGAATTTAATATAGATAAATACATGTTTACGTATAAATTATATTCTATTTATATAATTATGTTCGTTGACTAAATATTTTTAGTACTTTTAGAATAGTTAAATGCAAGAAGAATTACAAGATTTCATTAAAATGAATATATATATATATATATATATATATATATATATATATATATATATATATATATATATATATATATATATATATATATATATATATATATATATATATATATATATATATATATATATATATATATATATATATATATATATATCATTCATTGATCAAATCATATAATAATCAACTAATTCATTCATATTCAATCAGACATGCAAATACTTAAATACATTACTTTTAATTAATTTTGAAACATTCATTATTCACTAATTTTAATTATCGAGCCCATCACTAATAATACCTTAATACCTTTAATTTTTACCCATTTTATAATATAAATTTCAAAACTGGAACAGTTTTCTGTATGTGATACAACATATAGATTTTTGTAAAATACAAAATTCGCCTGGAATTATCATTTTTTCATTTTATTTTACGTTTAGGTGTCATATTTTTTAAAATTTAATTTATGGGTAAATTTTCAATTTGCCATTAGTGTAAATATTCTCTGTATGTATATTGTTTGTCGTTAAATTGCAGAAAAATTTCAGATATATTTATTCAGATATATTTATTTCAGAAATATTTATTAAACTATTTTCGAGGTTATCGACTTAAAGACTATATTAGTTTATTGTTGGTGCGTGAAGTGTTAATGATAGTATCATTGTAAGGGGAACTGTTACTTATCAGAAACGTGTAGTATATCAGACGTTATTAGTCCCACTTGCTAGGCTGCTTTACCCACTCCTAATGTGACGATTTTTTTAAGTTATGTAATTTTAAATTTTTTATAATCCTCCACATACAATCACAAGTTGTGGTTCCGCGCGTAATAAAAATTATATATTGTCTAATATAGATATGCTACTTATATTTATATTCCTTTGATAATATAAAAATCTTGGAAAATGTTATCCGGCCACACTTATAATTCGAATTCATTAAAGTATGATATAATAATTAGTACTAATGTTAATGTTAATATTCATGTTAATGTTAAACCAGAGATATCTTATTAATTAAAGCAAGTTAGAAACTTATATCTGGGGCAATAATTTTAAGGTTCAACTTCATAACATAGCATATTGCATAATTGAAAAAGAGGTTAAGTCAAATATATATTATATTTTATGCGTAAATATAGGTACCTCAGTCTCTTTTGCGTTTATTTAATTTTAAAAGCAGAAATGGGTACATTCTTCTTCTGTCGAAATATAATATAAGTCAGAATTGTATTATAATATGAAAGATTACGAGTGTGTTATGAGTCATAGGAAGTTATTAAAATGATAGTATAAATTTAAAAGAGTAAATTAAATTTAAAAATAATTTTGATATAATAAATAATAAATTACTATTGTCAATAATAATCTAATTGATTACTATTTTCTTTGGATCATTATTACCTTTCTGCTCTTGTCATCTGCTATATTATTTCTGTCAATTTTAATTTCACATGTTACAGTTATTTTGAAATAATTCGTTGTGTATTTTTAATACAGTATTTCGGATTTTGTGGGTATATCGAAAATTTTAACTGAAGAGGTATTACGTACAAAATATATCAGTCCTTGTGTATATTATTATATTTGGAAATAAATCTGTATTATTATTTTCTTTTTTTTTTTGCAATAGATCACAATAATGATAAGCTATGATAAGTGAGGGGCAACATTTTTGTTTCTCATTCAATTTCAAAATTGTATGACCCTTTACAAGTCCTTGCTTACTTGACATACTGATATTTCATACTCATTTTCATTTGCAAAACGATTAACAAGATCTTGGTGTTTTAATATGTGTTCAAAATTATGTCTGAAATGAAACAATATTGAGGTCAATATATCTACCCAGTCCAAAAATAAACAATGCTAAATTTGAAAAATCAAACTATGTTGTTGTAAAATTAATTGAAACGTATGTAAATTTTATATTTTCTGAAAGTCTCTTCTATATAAAAAGATTAAAATTTTAATTTTGTATCCAAATATCTTAAAGTTCAAATCTTAAAATCGACCTATTTTTTATAAATTTTTTAAATTTAATCTTTACATTCTAAAATTGCAAAACAGAATCTTGTTTTATAAACTAAATATATTAGAAATCATCTGACAGGGACACTTTTCTTCTTAAATTTAATTGGAATTGATGTTTATAATTCAAATATTTTTCAAAATATAAAAAATATTAAGGACTTTTTATTGTAGAATTCAAAAATAAATTTTTAATTAAAATAGTAGAGAATAATAAACTCATAATGGAAATATTGGCGCTATTGAGAGTTCTTGTCAAAATGTCGAAAAGTCCAAAGTCGAATGCAATAATAATTCGATTAATTATTTCCGTAAATAAGATTATTGCATAAAACAATCGGAGTCTATGGATATATTTACAAAAATTTATATACATATGTATAATAGTATTTCTGTGTATAGGTAAAATAACATTTATAAATAACAACATACATATGTACAAACACACATACATACACAAACAATACATAATAAATACATACATAATTGAAAACAATATTTTTCAAATCTGTATAAAATTCATTATTTCGTTTAAATTATTTTCACTTTGTTTAAATTTATTTTAATTTAATATTGTTATTTTATTATTTTCATTAATTTTTTAATTATTTTTCAATTTAATTTCAATTACTTTTTTATTTAATTTTTTTTACTAATTTTCTTTATATTTTATTTTAAAATTAATAATAATAATTAAAAAATAATAAAAAATAATAATAAAATAAAAGAATAAAAAAATGAACTGAATATTTAAATTCATTTACGATTTATTTTTCGTACTAATGCGTTTCAATGCATTAATTAATGTGCACGCATTCCATTCCGTTTAATTTTCATCATAATGAAGGTGTGTTTCGGAAAAGATCTCTAAAAGGTAATTAGATAAAAACAAAATCAAATTCCAAAAAAGAAAATCACATAAAAATTGTTTTTGTTACGATTATTCTTTATTTGAAAATTTATTTTTTCAATTATAAAATTTTGTATCAATCCAACAGCAATTTCATATGTTACGTTTCATTTTTGTTTCATTATTTAATATTATTATTTAAAAAAAAAAACAAAATCTATTTATATATATATAAAATCATTTTATAATATGATAATTTAAAAATTATAGAGCAATAAATAAATATATTTCTGCATTAAATATTTAATTAAAATTTAAGTTGGAATTAAATTGTTGCAAACATATTTTTCAAATTGATTAAAAAATAATTTAAACAATATAATACTACTACTACTATAACTCCTAAAATAACAACATAAATATGTTATTTACTACTTAATTACTACTATTTATTCTACTTATACTAAGCTTGGAAGCAATTTAATTTAATTATTATTTTTTCTTTCTTTCTTTCTTTCTTTCTTTCTTTTATTTTCTTTATTTTATGGTTTAAATTTGTTCACAATTTTATTTTTTTTTACAAATTATTTCCTTAATATTAAATTTTTAATTATTTTTTGGCAGAATCCAAAAAAAAGTAATAAAAATAATTGGAATCAATTAAAATTAATAATTATTTTTTTAGAAAGATATGTTATATGTTATATTATACTTTAGGAAATAAACGAATAAATATCGTATAGAAAATTCCACAAGGACAACGTTATTTTAAACGGATCATAATCAGAAGTTAGATATTTTTTTAAATATATATATTATCAGAAATAATAACTATAATATAGTTAGAAAAATATTTGTAATGGTAACGGGGATTCAATATCTTTTATTAGAATTTTAAATTGTTTAGGAACAGCAAATTCGAACAATATTGCATGGAATCCTTTTAAAAGCATTCTTGTGCCACTGGCACAATTTATGATTCAATATAATTAAATGTTCAAAACAAAATTTCCCATTCCACTTTTGTTGTCCCGCCTTATTCGTTTAATAGTTGATCGAGACGATTTAGCCCCATTACAGGATAAATGTTTTTCATAGAAAAAGCTAGAAGTTTGTACAGACGTTTTTTATATTTTTTTAGAGAATCAACATAGTTGAACGCTTATATAAATCGGCAGGTATATGATATATATTTTGATATGTACATTCATAAACGATTGATTCTCAAATCTTGTGAAATACATAAAGATATATCAAATTATCTTTGCCTAAAAATCTGCACGTTATGGTAAATCTTACAATTATAATTCAGCATTATAGTTGAACCACCTTTTTTTAAATTGATGATAAAATTTAAAAGTTTAAATATAGTTATATAATTTTGTAATTATGTATAAGTATGTCATTAATTGGTTATTAAAGGACAGATTTTTTAATAGATTCCAATTTGATCAGTTAAATATATTAAACAAAAGAAAATTTCAATAAATTATTTGTTAAATATATTATTAACAAATTAATTAAAAACTAAATTAGAGCACGAGAAACTTTTATTTTTTTTTATTTTTTTATTTTTTTATTTTTTTAATGAAATTTTCAATATTGAAAGTTACTCTTTGGGCCTAAAATCACCTATAAACTTGCCCTTTTTTATCTATATAAATTTCACTGGAAATACTCTTTTTTATTATGTTAACTTATTCCAGATTGTATAAGAATTTTCATTTTATTATATATAATTTTTTTAAATATTTCATTTATTTCTTTTCCAATTTATTATGTTCTTTCTTTTTAAAAAAGCCTTAAAGCAATATTTATTTTATTTATAATAAAAATTTATAATTTATTTAAAAAAATATTTTTGCAAAAAAAAAAAATAAATAAATAAATAAATAAAATAAATAAATAAAATAAAAAATCTATAAGAATATAAATGTAATAATAATAAAAATAATAGCAGTAATAAAAAAAAATATAAAATAAATTAATGTATGAATTAATATGTTTGCTTCAATTTATATTTAAATTATAGTTTTTTCTCATTTTTTTTATTTAAATTATTTTTTGATTCGATTTTTTTGTTTAGTTTTATTTTTAAATTTATTTTTGAAAATATCACTTTATTCCTTTCAACATATCAATATCATTAACAATATTTTTAATAATATTAATTAATTATTGCAATAAACAAATAACTTTTTTTTAAGAAATTAGTGGCCCCAAAGAGAACTTTTCTGAAACTAAAACATCTTTTTTGAAAATAAAAAATAAAAAATATAAAAAATATAAAAATAAAAATAAATTCTTATGAATAATTTTTCTCAACTAAAAGTGCTAAATGCCAAAATATTTTTTATTATTTTTCTTCAATTGAATATTATTTTTAATTAAATATTTTACAAAATTTCTTTTTTATTACGAATTTATTTTTTTAGAATGTAATTTACGTTTATTTTACATACATTAAAACACCTACAATAAACGTAATTAATTATTATTAAACATACGAATAAATCAAAAATTACAATTATCGTTCACATATAACTATTATTATATTTAAAATAAGCATGTTGGTAATAATTTTAAAAATTATCTTTTTAATAATTTTATTATTTTCTGTTTTCGATTTTATGTTTAATTTTTGTTTTGATTTAATTTAAATTCAGCTTAAAAGATTTAGCTCAAAGCACTTTTGTATTCAAGGCTAATGTATTTCTTCTTCTTCTTTATGAAATCCTAATGCTCCTATTTCAAAATATTTTATTATATTTAATTTTTAATCACATGATAATGTTCATTTAGTGTATATAATGCAGATATTTTGACATATTCATCTATCATTAAATTAGAGTGGAATTGATGAGGATATACGCACAGAGAAAAACTTGGAGTTAAATTATCGTTTGAGATATAGATTATTTGAAATTGACAAACATTTTTTTCATTCAGTTTAAATAAATAATATTTTACATATTAGAATTTTTCGATATTCATTTAGAAAATTATACAATGATAATTTTTTAAATAAATTCTTAGTAATAAATTTTGAATGAATAAATTTTTCAAAAAAAGTAGATTCACTAAAAATTTATTGTTAAAATTATTGTTGTATTATTTTATAAATTTTATAAATGATTAATTGTGAAGTTTGTTTTACGATCCTAACATGTATGTGAAATTTAGCGTTTACAAAGGATTTTTTCTGGGAGCTGATATCGAAAATCGAGATTATATTTTCTCAATTTGACCAGTTGTTATTACAATACCAACGTGTATGTGAGATTTATGCTCTTCAAATCGATTAAGAATTAAGAATGCTAAGGGACTTAGTTTCGTTGAATTTCGTTGACTACGCTTTAATTTAGGACTTCAATGATCTTAAAACCCAGTTCCGGAAGAGTATTTATCTGTTAGGACAAAATAATACAATTTGCCAAAATTTCATCAAAATACCTCAAAAACTGCAACCTTTAGAGTGTTCACAACGTTTACATGTACAGTCAGCCGTACAGACAAATAGATTTTTATGCGAACGGTATAATTAAAAGTAGAATCGACTTAGTTATGTCGATCTGTCTCCCTGTTTTCCCAATAAAATTTGTATATGTATACAGTTATTGTTGAAATTATTAATTTTATGACTCTTGTAGAAGTAAAAAAACATTTTTATATCGTATGTGTTTGTTATTGTATATGAGAGTATTGTACTGTGTTTGTGCATTAATGAGGGAATTCTTAAAGATTCTCCTTAACAGAATATTATTCCTTTTAGACTTTTCTCAGCATTTTTTAAAGGGAAACCTTACCCAACATGAAAAACGGAAATTGTAGTAAGTTTTATATATATATATATATATATATATATATATATATATATATATATATATATATATATATATATATATATATATATATATATATATATATATATATATATATATATATATATATATATATATATATATATATATATATATATATATATATATATATATATATATATATATATATATATATATATATATATATATATATATATAAATTAATTTCTTTGTACAAATAGCAATAGCAAGTACAAATGAATATAATTCAATCAAATTTTTATAATAATTTATTTTACATGAATTCCAAAACTACATTGAGGTAAACATATAATAATTTCATAATAATATAATTACATGTGTTATGTAAATATATAAACAATATTTTTGGAAACCGAAAAAAATCGCATAAAATCCCCTTATAATCATATATATATACGCATTTCTACGTATAAACGTTGTAATGCGCATTAATTTGTTATGCTTGAACTCCTTTTGAATTTTATTCACATTTACTTATATTTATTTTCTATATATTTCTTTCATTAATTAACTAATTAATTATTCTTTGGTTTCCTCTTAATTTAAATTATACTTTATTAGTGTTTTTCTTTTCTTTCTTATTATTTTACCATATTAATATTAAAAAGAACTATCAAACAAACATAAAATGATTAAAATAATGATTCTTAAAAATTAACAAGAATAGTGAATCTTTTTTTTTTAATGTATGAAAAAATTTTCGGAAAAAATGTGTTTCTTTAATTGTAATAATGTCTTATTTAGGAGGCCCATCAAGGGCACAATGGGAGGATGTTACTGGTTCTACACCATTGACATTTGTCAATGATTGCGTTTCCTTCACCACCACAGTGTCTGCAAGATTTTGGCTTATGGACTGTCGTAATATTAGCGAAGCTACAAAAATGGCTACCGAACTATACAAGTGTGTATTACATTTGACACACAATAAATATAAATTCTTATTTTTTATATTTATGTTATTTTTTAATTTTTAGGGAAGTTATTCATGTTCCATTTATAGCGAAATTTGTGGTGTTTGCGAAAAAAGTTGAACCATTCGAAGCACGACTGCGAGTATTTTGTATGACTGATGATCGAGAAGATAAGACTCTTGAAAAAATGGAACTTTACACACAAGTTGCAAAGAGTCGAGATGTAGAAGTACTTGAAGGCAAACCCCAGTATATTGAGATGGCTGGTAATTTAGTGCCGGTTACAAAATCGGGTGAACAACTACAACTGCCATTTAAAGCATTTAGAGAAAATCGTTTACCATTTACAGTTAGAGTAAAAGACCAACATGCCGACATTGTTGGACGCACATTGTTCATGAAAGAACCAAAAGTGGCTAAAGGTGAACCGCCTCAGTATCCGATTTGTATACTCAACATCGTATTGCCTGAAGCTGTAATTCCCGACTCTGTTACTGCCTTCTTAGAAAAAATAACACCCACATACCGAAGTTCATTGTTAAGCTTTAGTAAACATCAGAACGATCACTATATTGGTGATATTCGAATTGTTGATCTTTCGAATTTGCTGGGCAAGGATTGGATACAATTAGCTTCGGTAATTGATATAAGTCCAGAGGAGGTTAATGAGATCATTAGTCAAAATACAGACAGTATAGCCCGTCAAGCCCAAAGTATGATAAGACTGTATAAAGATAAACCCAATTATGATATTCACTCACTAGAACAAGCTCTTAAAAATATTGGACGCGATGATATTATGAATAAATGCAAAAGCGGTCGATTGTCACATTCTCGAGACTTTGATGAGACTGATATTATGAAGAATTCTGAATCTGTCGAAGAGTTGGTCCGACAAGAAAGTAAGCACAATCTCGTTATTTAATTTAATAATTTTTAATTTATACCCATTTTCTCTCTATGCATTCAATATAAGGTAAACGGATACAACAAATTCACGAACGTGAAGAAATTAAATACTCAGCCGAAGAGAAAGAGATTGAGGAATCCGAGTCGGATGAAGAGGTTGCTAAACGTACAGTGGCGGAACGTAGGGACAAAATTGTAAAACGACTTTCGGTTGAGCGTCAAATACCAGCATCATCACAGAAAAAAGAAATAACACGAGAAATAACAGAAATTAAACGAAAGAGTCTCATTGAAGACAAGAAAGCCATTCATGAATCGGAGATTTTCATGCAATTGCCAGCTGACAATAGCGTCAAATCGGCGGTTGTGCCAGAACAAGTAATTAAAATGAAAATGGGAAAAATTGATTCTACAGAAATCAGCAAAAGTGATTTTGATAAAGAATTGACACACAAATTCAAATCGTCCAGCCGAAGCTCTGAAGAAGAGCCGGAAGAAGAACATGCCTCAGGTGAGCATACCCATATTCAGATTGAACATGAGCAAGTGGATAACTTAAAGATTGTTAAAGACATAACCAGCGTTGAAAAACCGAGTAAAATAATCGATTCGTTAAAAGGTGAGAAGCCATCAATGGATTCTGGCTCAAAACAACTCACTGAAGACTTTTTAGCATTTGAGAAGTTAACACAGTTACCATCACAAAGCACCGTTGTAACCGAGAAATTTCTAGAAGAAATTAAGGAAAAGTCAGAGGAAAGCAAATTGAGTGGTAAAATTAAAGAAACAGCAGAAGAAGTTGTAACCGAAACTGTTAAAACTGCTATGAAAAAGATAGAGAACATAATTTCTTCATTTGAGTCATCCGAAAAACAACAAGAAGAAACTTCTAAAATTGAAAAATCTGTCGATGAAACAAAAGAATCAATTGTCAGTGAAACAATTGGTGTGAAAGATAAAATTAAAGCTTTCACTGAACCTAAAGTAGATAATCTAATAGAACAGATCGATAGTACAAAAGACACTTTAAAATCTGAAGCAGTTAAAACAATTGATTCTATCAAATCATTGAAAGAAATCAAAATGGATGACACTAAAAAGGAAACAACTAAATTGAAAGATGAAGTTTTAAATAAAACAACAAATGTATCTGACACCATAAATGCATTCTCAAAAGGTGTTGAAAAGGAACTAAAGAAAGATATGTCGGATATTAAAATGGAAACATCTGCATTACAAAGTCATCAAATTGATCTTAAAGATAATATTAATATTGTTCAGACAACAAAAGATTTTCTTTCGTCCGAAACTAAAAATGTCACTGAAATGATTAAGTCATCAGACTCTAAAATTCCAGATGTCAAAAAAGAATCATCTAAAATTGATGAAAAGACTGACAACATTAAAGAGCATATTAAGGATACAAAAGACGGAATTATCGCCGAGACAAAAAGTGTAGCTGAAACAATTAAAACCTTTAGTGAGTTGAAAACGCAGGATAAAGTTAAAAAAAAGGAATCTATTTTACAAGAAACAAAATCATTCCTAGGAAAAGGTATCAGTAAATTAACAGGAAACTTTTCCGATACCAAAGACAAAATTGTCGCCGAAACGGAAAGCGTCGCTAATTTAAAAGATGCTTCCGATGCAAAACATGCAATTGTATCTGAAGATCTGAAGCAACATGTTGTGGACCAGAAAGATTCTCTCGTTATAGAAACACAAAATGTGACTGAAACTAAAAACGCATTCACTGAGCTCAAAGGTGAAGAGATCGAAAAAGAATTTGACAAGATTGATAATAAAGTTGGATTCCTAAAAGATTCGATTGTTGAAGAAACTGAAACTAAATCTAAAGAACTAAAGGATTCTATAATCACAGAATCAAAAAGTGTTGCTGAAACAATAAAAGCTTTTACGGAATCTAAAAGTGACGATATTAAAAAAGGCTCAACAAAATTAGAAACTAAAGTAGGAATTGCAAAAGATTCTATTGTAGAAGAAACCAAATCTTTCTTTGATAAAAAATCTGAAGAACTTGAACATATAATATCTGATAGCAAAGATACTATTGTAATCGAAACCAAGAGTGTTACAGAAACTATTAAAGCTTTTACAAAACCAAAAGTTGAAGACATTAAAAAGGAGTCAGAGAAAATTGCACCCAACGTAAGCGAAATTAAAGAAACGTTTGTTGAGGAATCAAAACTAGCAGGAGATACAATGAGATCATTTGTCACAACGAGAAGTGAAGGTAAAAAAGAAGACACTGAAGACATAAAGCAAAAAATATCTGACACTGAGGATTTCATAATTACTGAAACTAAAACTGTTGCCGAAACAATTAAGTCATTTTCAGGACCTAAAGTTACAACATCAAAAATTGAAGAAAAGGTCGATGATCTTTTGGATTCTGGTAAAAAGGAGATGAAAAAAGTTTCTGAAACAATAAAATCTCTTTCAGAATCGTTTGACAAATCGTCTAGTGTGGAACCGAAAATAGAAAAAGAAATAATAATACCATCAACTAAAATTGAGGAAAAAATTGCTGATTTTGAAGCCAAAAAAGTAACTTATGAATATCACGGACTAGAACCAAAGTTGAAATCTAGCTTACCAACAAAACTCGAAGTTGACGAAATTATTGTAGCTGATGCAAAACCAGCTGCTGCTCCAGAAGCTGCCACTAGAATTTTGTCGACAACGGAAAAAGTTGAAGAAACAACATTTGATGAATCTCTCGAAAAATTGGAAGAAATGAAGTCCATTGTTGCGGATGCTAGAAAAATTACCAAAGATTTTCTTAATATGGAACAACAATCACAATTACCTACCCAATCCAGGAAACTAGAAATAAAAGAAGAAACAAAAGTTGTTGAGGAAACAGTTAAAACTACAATAACATTTCCACCAATTATAGAAAAAGCTTCAGATGATAAAGTTGCAAAAAAAACTGAACCTGAAGTTGAGTCGAAAATCGAGGACATGAAGAAAACTGTGCAATATTCAGTACAAGAAACAGTGTTGGATTCCCGAAAGCTCACTCACGATTTTCTAAATATGGAACAAAAATCTCAACTTCCTTACGAGAAACAAACTGCAGATGACATTTCGGAAATATCAACAGAGACATCTCAACATTCAGTCGAAAAATCTCCCATAATAGAAACAGATTCAGAAAAAATGTCACTTGAGCATTTTGAAAAACCAGAAATTGATGCCAGAAAAATTACTCATGACTTCCTTAGCATGGAACAGAAGCAACAACCGTTTTGTCCACCAAAACCTAAAACACAAAAGTTAGAAGAATTTAAACCAGCATCAATTATTGATGAAGTTTTAATAAAATCTACAGATATAATGACAACAATATCCACGGGTTCCGAACTTCCTAAAGAAAGCATAGTTTTACCAAAAGAGCAAAAAATTGAAAAGGAAGATTTAAAACCTGTTCAAACCTCTGATACCACAAAAGATGATGATGGCATTGAGATGGCAGCTCCCATTAAAGATTCTCAAGCAATAACTGCCTCCGTGATTAAAACAAAAACTAAAGAATTCCTTAGCTTTGAACAATCCGTTCCAATGTACACAACACCTAAAACTTCAACAGACGAAACAAAAACAACTAGTGAACGTCCAGAGGACACCATTGTCTCCACAACATCTGAACTTACTGATATGGCACATCAAAATATCATTAAAACAACTGATGATTTCCTTTCCATGGAACAGACTTCACAGAAATTCAAACAAGACACAAGCTTTAAACCCACAGATGAATTAATGGCGCAAATTTCCGTTGAGCCGCGTAAATCAATTACTGATGTAGAATTTTGCAAATCTGTCCAGGAGTCTATAACAAAGAAAATGAGTGAAGGTTTAATTGAAATTAGCAGTGATCTGAAGAAAAAAGGTAAATTTATAAATGTATATGTAATTATAGTATATATGTATGTTTATTGTTCGAGTATTAGTATATAATTATACCATCTTTTTTATCAAATTTCAGAAATCGATATTCCTCACTCTAAAACACCTCCACCAACACCTATTGAAACTAAAATCGAAAAACAAGAAGAGGAAGAAATCGGACCTAAGCAAACAATGGATAAAGGTAAATTGTAAAAATTCTTATATTGAAAAAAAGAAACAATTAACCAAAGAAAGACGTAAAGAACTTGAATATGTTAATAGATTGTTTAATAGTTGCTAACTTTTACCCAGTACGCTATACACAAAGATCCTTCAATGTCCTCTATTTAGAGAACATTTCATAAAGCGCGACGTGAATGAAGACCAAGTTGGATGATATTCACAGAAATAGTTCTATTGGGAATACATAAA